>JAVJAQ010001483.1:0-250969 GCA_032362365.1 Zygogramma bicolorata | reverse complement strand
TTAATCGAGGAGAGAAAGTCAGAGGATACCTTCAATATAAATTTCGTATCTGAAAAACAAATAATAGAAGCACTAAACGGGCTCGATGTCAAAAAAGGTCCAGGACCTGACGGAATACCTCCTCTATTCATTAAATCATGTTATCAGAGTTTAGTGCATCCTTTACATATACTATTCAACAAATCATTGTTATCTGAAAGATTTCCACTAAAATGGAAGGTTGCACAAGTCATTCCCATCTTCAAATCGGGCGATAAAACAGATGTCTGTAATTATAGACCTATCTCATTGATTAATATGTTTGGCAAAGTTTTTGAGGTAATTTTGACGAAAGAGCTGTTCTTCATGGTCAAAAACCGTTTAACCATATACCAACATGGTTTTTTTAAAAAACGGGGTGTGGTGACAAATTTATTACCGTTCGCTCAGGATGTACTTGATAATATGGAAAGTAATACATCCACCTGTGCTGTGTACACCGATTTTTCTAAGGCATTTGATAAGGTTCACCATTCTACTATGATAATTAAATTAGAAAACTTCGGTGTGCACGGCTGCTTGTTGGGATTACTAAAATCGTATTTAACCGACAGATATCAATTTGTGGTACTGAAAAATATGAAATCTGAGAAATCTTTGATAACCTCTGGTGTCCCACAGGGCTCCCATCTTGGTCCTATATTGTTTAGCATATTCGTCAGTGACATTGAGAATTGTTTCCGGTTTTCTAAATTTGTGATGTATGCTGATGACTTGAAGCTTTACAAACAAATCAAAGACACATCCGACTATATCAATGTTCAAGAAGATCTAAACAGGCTCGAGAGATACTGCATCACGAACAGATTATTTATTAATATAAAAAAGTGTCACCACATCCTCTTTTCTAGACTCAAAGACCCTCCCAAAGGGGACTTGTACTTGAATAACATACAAATACAGCCTTGTGACAGGGTACGTGATCTGGGAATAATCATGGACAGGAAACTCACATATGAATTCCATATTGAGGAAATGGTTAAAAAGGCGCTTTGAACTCTGGGCTTCATTTTTCGTAGCTCTAAAGAGTTTCGGAATCCTACTTCTATTATTATCATGTATAAGGCATTGGTTAGACCTATATTGGAATATTGCTCCTCGATATGGAATCCCACATATGAGAAATATGTGAAAAAAATTGAGCACGTACAAAAAAAACTCATAAATACTCTCAATTATAGATACCATCGTTTTCGTCACCATATGGACTACGATTTGAACTTGCAATTTTATAAATTGGAGCAGCTCTTCATCAGGAGAGACTTTGCAGACATACTGTTTACATATAAAATATTCAATAACCTTGTAGATTCTGATATATGTACGAGCTATTTCACTCTAAATTGTAACCACAGAATTGTTAGGAATAGACTTACTTTTTACCCACCATCATACACAACCAATTACTATGGTAACTCCCCAATCATTAGATGCATGAATGCATACAACATAATTTGTCATTTAGATGTCGATATTTTTCAACTCAACATTACTATATTCAAAAAAAAATTGAAACGTAATTTACTTCAATTCTACAGCTCCCTAGAAGAAAATTGATAAATTTCATGTAATTTATAAGTATATCACTTTAAGCATGGTATCATCAGGACCTACTTTGAAGATTTTTAGAATAGGTTACAACTTGTATTAGATCATAAGAAATGTTATTATGAGTTATCCTGTTATAGGATGAACCCCTAACTTGTTCATCTGTTGGATAACCCTGTACGTTAAATAAATAAATAAATAAATAAAATATGCTACTCACTTTATATTTATAGTTGAGAGACGGGTAAATATTTTATATTCTACCATAAATTCATATATTCAAACTGTATTGGAATGAGCAGAAGTTTTACTCTATGACATTGAACTCAACTAACGATCGGGTTTTCGCACCAGAAAATTCTTGGGAACTCTGCCCTAGGTATGTAACAGTCACTTTAGCCTTAGATTCATTTATGCTTCGAATCACATCATCTGTGAATTGCTCTGTGACTCGTTTGGGAAGCCAACATTTGAACCTAGCAGTATCGTCATCTTCTATTAAAACAACCTGAATAGATTCACCATATCTTGTAGAAAGCATGGACATTTTTTCGATTTTGTATCCTTTACCAACCGTTAGAGATGTAATGGGTTTTTGTTCCATTACTTCAAAGTTTTGAATTGCAGAATTAATTTTTTCGAAATCGAATTTCAGCTTATCCATATTTTGAATATAAAGAATTTATGGTAGAAAGTTATAAAATATTTTCACCTGAATTGCGTTGTATTTCACTTGGGGCACTGTGATCAGTTATGGCTATTTGATGAGGGTTGTCTTAATACTTCGAATGATCTGAACTGAGAACTGCACTGCTCGTTGTTCTGCTTTCATACCAATCGCTAAGGGAAGGGACTTGGGAGGAAGGGAAGTTGCATACAATTGGAATCTCAAGGCAACTATAACAGAAAATCCCAAAACTGATAGCATTCACACTCAACCACATTGAGTGATATCCCTCTCCTTCAATTCATAAACCGTGTGAATTTGACCTTGAACATATTGAGGGCAATAAGCATTTGATGTTATTTTTTCGAAACTCACTTTGGCAAGATTTTTCTTCCTCAGGATAGCCAATTCTGATCGAAAAAAGCCTCGAGCCTTGCATCTCATTGCTTGTAGGAGTACCACCTGAAGGCAGATCAAGGTCATTATTCATCGAGGTCGAAAATGGAGGATGTTTTCGTTCAAGGTCACCCCCAAGATCAAGGTCAGTGGTGGGGGGAGGACCATGCCAATTGAAGGCAGCTCAAGGTCATCATTCATCAAGGTCGAATGTCAAGGACGTTTACATTCAAGGCCACCCCCAAGGTCAAGGTCAGTGGTGGGGGGAGGTCCAGGATTGGCATAAACCCCCTACTCTGGTGTACAACTATCTGGTTCGTTTATAACTCTGCGATATCATTTTCATGATACAACACCTACGGTGAGTCCGAACCCAGCTGCTGAAGTGCAAGTCCAAAACCGACTTCTCTCAGAAATACTAGGGTGAATATAGTAGCCCGAGACAAGGAAACCTGATCCAGCCACCATAAAGCAGAGAAGATCGAGTAGGCCACCACAGCAACCCATATAACCAGAGTTCACGAACCACATACCAGACAAGGTATATCAATAACTGAACCATCATTTAAAATACATACAAATTGTTTTATTCATGTTACATAAGTTGTTCATTATACACCATACATAGTTGCTTAGTGTTTCATTGTTTTGTTCAAAATAGAAGGAAATTATCTCAAAATTATCTTCATCTATATTAGGGAAGTTTGAATTTTTATCCTTTTCAATTAACAAAAAATTTCTGGCGTCCAGCCAAAATTAATTTCAAGATCCTTGCTTGACACTAACCTAAATTCGATACTGGCAAGTCAGTCCAAAGAACACCACGCCAATCTCCACTGAATTAGTCTGGCAAATCTGCAGTAACAGTTACCTTATGTAACTACGTTACAACCCATCACGCGGCTCCGATAGACAAGGGTATTAAAGACACCGTCTTGGCACGCCATGATGATCCCTTCAGTCTCCGACTTCAGCTCACCTGACCTGAGGAGAGCAAATGTCAGCTTAACAGACGATGTTCTTAAAGAAGACTCCAAGCATATGCTTGTCTGTATGCAGCTGCAGCATTTTAGCATTCTATGCAGTTTTGATGTGAGCGTTTCTCCGTGCGGGCTCCAACCCGGTGACAGAGAGTTGGCTTACCCGCTCGATGTCGAAGACTATACCAAGTTCATCAGCAGCGCGCCTTGCTGCCTTGAATAAAAATGCTCCGATTCCTGCATGATCGTGATCTCGGACCATGCGGTGCGGGGGATCCGAACTCCTGATGACTCTACAGGCTCCATCCAGTACCATTCTGTTGTGAAGACATTCAAAATTCAAAAGTCCACGGCCCCCTTTTCGAAGGAGATTTAACCGTGGAACGGACGATTTGGAATACAGTTGTGCATATGCATCATTTTGCGAGTCTTTACGTCAAGTTGCCGCAACTCTTCCTGAGTCCATTTGACTACTCCGAAGGAGTAGAGTAGAATCGGAATGGCAAGCATGTTGGTGGCGGAAACTTTGTTTTTGCCCGACAGCTCTGAGGACCAGATCTGCCGTAGTTTCTGCCTATTCTTGCCACGGAGAGCATTTTTCACCGAGTGTTCCTCCTGAGTGTGGCGTTGTTCCACACACTAATAGGTGTATGTCTCTCCGGCATTCAAATGATGTAAAATGCTTCCGTCTACGAGTTGGGCATCCTCAGCGAAATCCTCGCATCGTCCTCTTTTGAGATGAACCAGTGCACATTAGTCAATCCCGAATTCCATAACGACAGCATGCGTGAACTCCTGCACCACCCTGAGGGATTGCTGTAGGTCCCTTTCTCCAGAGGCATAGAGCTTGAGGTCATCCATATAAAAAAGATGGGTGACCTTATGCCCCCAGGGGGTGCCGCAGTTATATCTCCGGGTTTTCCTGAGATGCAGAAGAGAAGAGGGCTGAGGAAATCTCCCTGAAAAACACCTCTTCGTATGATGACCGGCTCTGTCTGGATCCTGCTTTAACCTGATGTTATGGTGAAGCGGGTCCTCCAGAGCGGCATCAGTTGTTCGATGCATCTCACTATTCGATCGGGTACAGCAAGGCACTAGAGTAAGTACAACAACAACTCATGTAATGTTGTATCGAATGCCTTGCGATAGTCGATCCAGACCACAGAAAGATTCCGCTTATACTGCACGGAGTCCTGCGTGATGCATCTGTCAATCAGGAAGTTCTTCTTACAGCCTGCGGAACCCCCTCTTTGACCCTTTCTGCTCATATATCAGTTCGAACACCGGATCAACTGCTTGGAGAGTACGCATGTACAAGATGCTTGTAACACGTATTCAAGCATGCTATCGGTCTGTAATTCTTCAGCTTCAAACTGCGTCAGGGCTGGAGTGTCTCGGTTGAGTGGTTGCAGATGCTCGTAGATACCTTTCCAGAAGGATTCCACCCGATCAGCGGCCGGCGGATTATCCACAACACGCAGAGGCAATTGGAATAGGCGAGAGGGTTTCTCGCGGAACTGTTTGTTCTCTGAGAAAGCCCTCGCCCGCCTCACTAGTGACTTTTTTGCAGTCACCAGCATTCGTATCCTCTCGAGGCAATGCTGCATGATGGTGAGCAGCATCCTTCGATTCAATGTGTGATGGGATCTCCGCAGTTTTGCAGCGATTTGCCGCACTGCGTGCGTGAATGGTCCCTGAGCCGCTAAGTAGTCCATCACACATTGGATACGAGACGTGTGTTGTCTCGCCGACTTGATATTAGCCTCCATCTTGTGTTTGCGCTGTTCATGCTTCCTGGAGGTATCGAAGGGTCTGTCACCCCCTTCTCTCCCAGAAAAGGCCTGAATAGATTCATACACGGCATAGTTGATCTGCCAGATGTTGGCCTCTTCTGTAAGGGCACTACGAACCTCTGCATCCACTTGGGCCAGTTGTTCTGGCCTGAGGAGTATCACTTTGTGAAGCATCTTCCGGGTCCCGATGTTCTGGCTTCTCGGTGCTTCCAGACGCACCCTCTCCTCCACCAATCGCACTGGCGGTATTTTTACCGCCTGCTCAACTGGTCTTGGTGGGGCACGTAAATAGCCACGGCCACGAAGATGCGATAAATAATCTCTGAGATTTTGGGCGGAAGGGGTGTCATGCTCCGGGTGTACCACGCATCACAGCGCATGCATTCTCGCCCTGTATCCCCTTCGGGCGGGCTCGCTACTCTCGTAGCACCGCATCAGGTCGTCTCTCAGTTCGTCGGTCCAATCAAAACGTTGTCCGTTTCCATTGCCAGAGTCGTCGTGGGGATGTCCTTAGGTTTGGGCCCCTCCACCTTGCCCTTGACCCCTATCCGAATGGGGTCGGTTGTAGGGGCCCTGTCCTCTTATGTTGGGAACCAGAATTGGGAACCTGCAAGGTGGTTAACCCAGCAGGCCCACGGCCGGCACCAGAGAGAAGAGGCATTTCTCTCCCGGATGCGCATTAGCTGCCGGTCTGATTTTGCATCCTAAGCTCAGGAAAACGGTGGCGCTACTCATCAGAGACTGTTCAGATGTTTCTTAGTCTCCCTTGCTTCATTATCATTATTATTATATATTTTATGTAAGAGTATTTTCTTCTTATTTTTCTTCAACTCAATGAAATTAAATGAATTTATATGAAAGAAGTAACATCGAATAATCAGCAAACACCCTCATTGGATAGAAGTTTATCATCCAGAGACGTTCATTTTATTGACGAGAACGAATCACCACTCTTTTTTGAGATTCTCGGATGAAGTTTCTTTTTCTTATCTTCAGTGCATTTTGGCCTGGCCACAAAGTCTTTTTTGCTCCATTCCCATAAATCAAAATTGAAAAAAAAATGCATGCAAGTTACATTGAATAATCCACACCCTCATTTGATATGGTTTATATCATTAACAGACGTTCATTTCATTCACGAAAAGGAAACACCACCTTTTTCCAGGAAAAGTTTTCTTCAACTCAGGTACATTCTGGCCCGGCCAAAAAGTCTCATCTGCTCTATTGTCCTTGATCGAAACTGAAAAAAAATACATGTTGAAAATGTATATTGATTCGGCTCACTGTGTTTCATTTCAGTCATCATTACAATTTATCATATTCACAGATAGTTGCAGGAGAAACTACAAATTTCAGTTTATATTCTATCAGAAAACAATATGAAACTGTCCATTGTCTTTCGATAGAGACATTTCAATGATTCTTTTGAAAAATAAATTCAATCAGTGCACATATTTCAATTTTTATTTTATATGTTGTAAACTATGAATGTGAAAAACGCCTATGCGATCAGCCTGAACACTGAAAACACATCATACACGTAGTTATATATTATATAAGGAGAGATGCGTGCGCGTGATACCTCTCGAATTCTCGTGCAAAAATAATTTTGCGCACGAATACTCATGAATAGTAAGTTTTGTTAGAATGTTTTTCGAGTGGGATGGTCCTGAAATCCATTCTTTGGATGCCTATCTCTTCTGGAGGAAGCTTTAAATTCTTATTACATCTGTTTTCAGGGCAAATTGCATTTACGTATCGGGATAGAATGGATGAAAGTTCACAATCAGTTGAATTATAGTTTGATTGAATTTAAATATGAAACCAGTGACTTTCCTAATACGGGGGCAGTATTAACGAGATATTGATTGTCCGACTTGCAATTTTCTACTGTATAGATTTTTTTCCGGTAAAAGAGGGAAATCATGTATATATATATATATATATATATATATATATATATATATATATATATATATATATATATGATGAGTTGACTCATCATACTTCGTCCGTGAGAATCTTCATGCTAACATATATATATATATATATATATATATATATATATATATATATATATATATATATATATATATATATATATATATATATATATATATATATCTATATATTTATATCTATATATTTATATATATATATATTTATATATATATATATATATATGATAACGTCCATCCTGACCAAATGAAGGTCGTCGAATTCTTATAGATCAAAGATCTAATTCACCCGCACCAAACAGGTGATAAGAATCATATTCAATCTGAATAAAACCAATTCTTATAGAGCACTCTTTCAGAAATTTTTCATCTCAACGGTCCCGTGTACCTACATACATTCACAGCAGTATATGCCATATAAAACATAACTTGGGAGTTTTTCCAAAAAACTGTGACAGCCATCTTTATCCAACCAGACATGGAAATTCTGTAACAATAGGGAGGCATCAATAAAATATCTTGGAAAATCATATTCCGCGAAAACGAGGTTATTGAGGTTATTCCTGGCGAGTAATTGTTTTTATTCAATTGATGAATATCTCGATTTCGAACAAATATAATGCTCGTACTTATATATCTGAAACTTAGATTAAGTGTTAGTTTTGTTTTGTAGTTTTATGAGATGATATATTCCCTATCGGCATATCCAACCCATTTTATGTATACAAGCATATGAACGAGAATGTATTTTGATTGTTACTTCAATAAATATGTAACTCAAATTTATATTTGTGAACACGAATACGCTATTGACATCATTTGACTTGTCCTACATCATGTGAATGATCTTGGAGGATGGATAAATATTTTATTCTATTCTATTCTATTCTATTCTATTCTATTCTATTCTATTCTATTCTATTCTATTCTATTCTATTCTATTCTATTCTATTCTATTCTATTCTATTCTATTCTATTCTATTCTATTCTATTCTCTTCTCTTCTACTTCTATTCTATTCTATTCTATTCTATTCTATTCTATTCTATTCTATTCTATTCTATTCTATTCTCTTCTACTTCTCTTCTCTTCTCTTCTCTTCTATTCTCTTCTCTTCTCTTCTCTTCTATTCTCTTCTCTTCTCTTCTCTTCTATTCTCTTCTATTCTCTTCTCTTCTCTTCTCTTCTCTTCTCTTCTCTTCTCTTCTCTTCTATTCTATTCTCTTCTCTTCTCTTCTCTTCTCTTCTCTTCTCTTCTCTTCTCTTCTCTTCTCTTCTATTCTATTCTATTCTCTTCTATTCTCTTCTCTATTCCATTCCATTCCATTCCATTCCATTCCATTCCATTCCATTCCATTCCATTCCATTCCATTCCATTCCATTCCATTCCATTCCATTCCATTCTATTCTATTCTATTCTATTCTATTCTATTCTATTCTATTCTATTCTATTCTATTCTATTCTATTCTATTCTATTCTATTCTATTCTATTCTATTCTATTCTATTCTATTCTATTCTATTCTATTCTTTTCTGTTCTCTTCTGTTCTGTTCTCTCCTGTCCTATCCTGTCCTATCCTATCCTATCCTGTCCTATCCTATCCTATCCTATCCTATCCTATACTATTCTATTGTATTCTATTCTATAACAACAGTTTTCACGAACAGTAATGCCATTTTTCGGACAAACTTTCATTTTCTCGCACACAACACTGAGTGAACTTTTAAAATAACCTCTCACGAACTTTCATCTCATCTATATTCATAATTCCTTGCTAATTTGTAATCCAATTGGTAAATAATATTTATCTACACCCGTACTCTAATAATACCCTTATATGCTCACCACCCGTTTTATAATGAAATCCATTACGATACAGATTTTCATTACGATACAGATTTTCAACCAATAGAAACCCATTATTTTTCAATCAAGCATGATGTGCAAGCTTTGCATTTTGACGTTTGTCAAGTCAAAATCAGTAGGTATTGAATTTTTGAAGAATTTAGTCAATTTTCGATAATCGAATGAAAATGTCTTATAGCAGTGATATAGAAGAATTACCAGCGACTCCACAGATGTCTTAGACAAGAAAAAAATACAATCGAAAGGATTATATTTTTCATTTGACAAATGAAACACATATGTTGTTATTTTCGTACCAGTCGAATGTGCTTTCATGGCTGAATGGTCAGCGGCGCGGGCAGTGATCACAGACGTCCCGGGTTCAATTCCAGACCTCGGCAAAGACTTTTTTCATTTTTTTTTTCTTCTCATTGTTGTATTTTCGGTGGTTATATCATTAATTATAATTCTGTAGAATTTTTCAAAGAAATACGATTGATTACCCACTATTATTGTGTTCAATATAAATACCTAATATTATAATATTTTCAGTTCTTCATTATTTATTGGGTGTAGATAAAATAGCATATGCAACTCTCATGTAATGGTTATTAATACACTCGCATAAACCATACGAAACTCACCTTCGGCTCGTTTCGTATCCCGGTTTATGCTCATATATTAATAACCATCATTACACGATCGTTGCATAATATACTATTTCTATATCCATTGTTTTTACCAAACACAACCAAATAATTTTTTTATAGAGGTATTTTTTGTTGACCTTGTCTATCAATCTGTGAGAGTACGTTTCTATTTCCATCTCAATACGGAACACACGTTCTATCTAATTTTGACATCAGAAGGTGATCTCTAAGATAAGTTATCTAGCGCAGAATAGGCAGATATAAGGTTTTGATTGCAAATATCCCAATTCCATTGGACTATCTGATAAATTCTTTTAAAAGCGAACGTTTTGGAGTTTTTGAATATTCGAAATTTCATTCATATTGTCAATACAATAGCTTATATACTTCGCAAAAATTCGATATTTCACAACCCTCTCAAGAATCCAACCTGAGATAAGAGATTGCATGTTTCTTTCGGGCAACGACCAAGCTGAACTCCTGAAACAGAGATAAAAGTGAAAAATATACAAGAGAAAATGAGTAAGTATCGGCTTGGGCAGATATAAAAAAAATCATCAACATCCAATCTCTTACTAGGATTTCTATAACTATAAGTTTTTTTTAATTTTTCATTCTATATGTATATAAATATAGTGCATACCATTTGAAACGAGCCACGCTGGATAACTTCTGGTACAATGATTTTCAGGAAAAATAAAAAAACACGTCAACAATAGTATACAGGGGGGCACATTTTGACATATTCACGTTTGATGTTACTCCCCCTATCGCACCCCCAGAGCATGCCATCAATTTTTTTTAAATGGATCACTCAATATTTTTTTCGCATTATCAGATGCTCCATGATGAGAAGATTGCAACAAAGTATAATACATATGGTCTGAATCTTATGGTTCGGGGACTACAAATTATTTGAGATGAAAACGAGCCACCCAGAATAACTTTTGAAACAATGATTTTTGGGAAATATAAAAAACAAGTCAATAATAGAATACAGGAGGACAGATTTTGACATATTCACATTTGATGTTACTCCCCCTATCGCACCCCCAGAGCATATCAACAATTTATTTGAAACGGATCACTGTAATAATACAATGTAATAAACAATTATATTTATTATTAGGGATGGAAGAAAGGGGGTACAGAGATGCCTCCAAGATTTCTCTATAATACAAGTACGACAATATCTATAATTTATCAACAATTTATATCCTAAATCAATGTTGTAAGTTCGTTAGTTTACGATAAGTTCAGTTCGTACCGGTTATTAATGTTCGATTAAGTAATTTGGGACGATACCTGGTTTTTGAGCCGGAGGTGGGCGAGGTAACGGGCTTCCAATTTCTAAACAGCCACCCAGCATCCGTAAAACGACAGTTTCATCAGCACTCTCGTGACTCGTGACACTGCTTGACAAATAAAGGTACCTCATAGAGACTAACTCATTAAAGCACTGTAGGTGGGTTCACTCTGCTCGTGGTCTGACTTCAACCTCGACTGCCTTCTAACGCTCTCCTTGCTATCGGCTCACCGCCCCCCTCTTGCCAAAACCCCTGCTTCCCAGAAAGTCAGGTATGCGTCCACTGGTCCCTTTCTTCGCTTCACTCGACACACGCGACGACTTTTCAACGTTCTATATAATAATTTATACACAAGATATGGTAGGCGCATAGGGCGGATTGGCCCGTTACATTACCCCCCTTTCAAATCAAGTAAGTCTTACGTGCGAGATTTGAAACAAATAATGGCGACTATCACTACCTAAAACTATTGAACATATTTTTTCAAATTATATATATTTTGAAACCCCAACGAAACACCCGTGGCATCCTCGGTAACCTCGTATGAATTTGGGCCTTTAATCGCGACCACTGTTGCGGGCCCCTTGAAAAGTAAAAAGAATTTTTTTATTTCATGTTCTTCACTGGAGGATTTAGGGTGCGTTCTCACAAGAACTTTATCCCCGATATCAAATGAGACCGTTTTATAAGATTTATCATGCCGCTGCTGATAAAATGTATCACTTCTGGGGAAAAATTCGTTCCGCTATGAATGGTTCGATTTAACCATTTTTGAACATCCCCTACCACTCTAGCCCACTTCGTGTGTTTCTGATAACACAGGGTACGAATTAAGCGTCCTAACTCCCGGTTAATTCGTTCGGTCGGGTTTCCCTGTGGGTAATAAACGAATGTATGACGAATTGATACTCCCCTTACCTTCAAACCTTCACACAATTCTTGACTCGTAAAATGGGAGCCATTATCGGTCAGAACCGTTTGGGGCGTCCCACATTCTGGAAAATACTTATCAATGAGACATCCCAGAATAGCTTTAGTGGTTGCCCGCTTAAGAGGGTATAACGCCACATATTTACTGAAAAGGTCAACACAGACTAGAAGTTGGGTGGTCCCTCCCCGCGAACGTGGAAGTGTGCTAGGGTGTGTTTTGCCAAATAATAATTTCAAAGTACCAGCAGTAGGGGATGCAATGAAACACCACTAACAAGTTACCCAGCTAGGTCAGTGGTCGTAGGTTCGATTAATAAACTAAAATAAATTGTTCTTTATTGCGCCACCTAATTTTGGCCAGATAAACAAGGAAACCGCCTTGATTATTAAGGAACCCACTACTGCAATATATCAGTAAAACTCCCGGTAAAACTACAGACAATCTCAAACATAACTAATGAAAATATCTGGAAAAAAGATTCAGTTTCAGCACAAGGGAAATATCAGAGGGCAAAGAAATATTCAACATCAATTTTAAACCGGTATATTAGTAAAAAAAAAAAAATACAATACAAGAAAGTACAGGTTGCCCGGACAGAATCTTAACGTACTTGTTCTGCGGTTGAACTCCCAACGGTATGGGGTGAGAAGCAATTATTAAAACTACTACTATAACTGTACCTGAAATGATTTGAAAAGCCAAGTCACTACGGTGGTGCACAGCGTTCAAAACTAGGATAATAATACTAACGGATTACGTATCTGGGGGATGCTGATTAGTGACGTCACTTCAGAGTACCCAAATAATGATAATAATAGTAGTAATGGTTATCACAATATAAATAAATATCTTAGCTGTTTGAACACCCTCTGTCAGGTGTGATGGGATTGCTACGATGGGTGCAGCCTGCTCCGAAGGAGTCCACGACGGTGTTGATACTACCACACTAGTGTCTTATACGGAATAAATGCCACGCAGAGGTACAGAAATAGATGGCTCGGAGTACATGAAGGAACAGATGACAAAACCAGAGGAATAAACCAAAGAGGTGGATCTATTGGCCTTCAGTTGATTATTAGCCGGAGAATAACACCCTGAAGAATGAACATATTATAAAAATATACCCGGTAGAAGAAATATAGTTGATATAAGCGTTCACAAACCTCTTAGTTAGTCGAGGGTGTTTCCACTGACAGATGGTAATTGACGGGTCTCAGTGTATAAGGATTCCAACAACAAAACGGTGCTGACGGAAGTTGGCTGTGGATAAGATGTCTATATACTGGTGTTTCTAATGTTGCGATATTGTTTCAGACAAACCTGTGGACAAGGCGTGGTAGTTCATCAGTGGCCATGAGGGGCGCTGGTAATCAAAAATTTCTATTAATTTTCGTGATCACTCGATCCATGGAACACGCTGTTGCCAATTCTGATGTTTTTGTTAAAGGATAGAGAATTTATCGGGACTGGGTATGTGAGGTTATTGAAAACACCAAAACGCGCCAAATTCGTGTTTAACTTTATGCGTTATTTATTCCATGTAGTTTGAAAATAATTGGCCACTTGGCAACACAGGATTGTCATCTCCACTGCAAGAGTGCCGGTACCTGGCGGATTTTTTGCAGTACTACTACGCCTACATCATCAAATTTTTCATCAAGTTGGCCATATCGGTCGTCTGATTTGCTGACAATCTTTTATATGGAGTGAAAACACCAGTATATAGTCACCTTAGCTGTGTAGTTGGTCCAATCAAATGAATAATGAAGCCGGTGCTTTATAAATCCGGCAAATTGCCGAAAGGATTTCTGCGTTCCAACGAGAATATAGGTTACAGAAAACCACAAAATAACGCCAGAAATCAGAAAGTCCGAAAATCTCTAGATCCCAGGATGGATGCAAAAATTGCTGCAAGATAATTCGGATCACACACCAACTTATTCATCAAACTCCACAATCGATAGGAAAGATAATTGACATTCCTGTCATTTCAGGAGGAAACAGATCGTGACAGCGATGACAGATCAAATGAATTACCAGAGATGACACTCTACTTCCGCGGTCTGCAAAATAGTTGTCCTTGAATAAAGGCTGTTCCGAACGGAATACCTGCGGTATTTTTATGGCCCGAATTCACCAAATCTCAGCATAAAAAATAGCAAGAGGATGGAATATGTATCGCGCAGAGATAACGTTCTCAATTGTAAACAACGTTCAGTGGCGTACCTGACATATGCTTCTTTATATTGAACAACGAGAATCAACTTGACTTTTGAGTTATATAAAGACATATTGAGGATATTTCGCATTTGATACTGAATCGGAAGCTAGTGCAAAACTAGCCCGTAACAAGTGGTCCTACTAAATCTAAACTCATAAGCTCATTTATACCTTAGGGAACAATACTCTTCATTTCTCCGTGCAAATGTGGAGATATTTTTGCTTTCTGACAAAGATCACAACTCGTAATTAATTCACGACAATTTCTCCTCATTTTTGGCCAATAATAATCCGTGGCTAATTGTTGATAACATTTTTCCGCTCCAAAGCGCCCTTGTTCCCTGTGTTCCTGCAACACCAGGTCATTCACTTGCGTCAACGGAATACATAACTTAAAACTCGTATTTCCCTCAGTACCCTTATGGAATAAAATACCCTTATGCATCGCAAACCATTCAGCATTTCGAGTGCTCGATTCATTCTTCTCCAACTCCCGAATAATCTTTCGACAGAAACTGTCTTCCATTCGATCGGCTGCCAAACGTTTCATATTAGAAAATATTGTTCTAGACAAGTCCGATTTTTGCATCACGAAAATCGAAATCGGTTTATCTTCTGGGATCTCTACCCTATCATCAGATTCCCTTGGCGGATATCTTGAAAGCGCATCGGCTAACTGATTATCCTATCCATTACAATAATCTATCTCGAAATTGTATTCCTGTAAATAAATAACCCACCGAGACAAACGCGCGGATAATTGCCGGCAAGATCTCATAAATGACAGCGCCTTATGATCAGTCACGTCCTAAAACAAATACGCGCCATTTTCTCAATGCAAATACCACCGCTGCCGTATATCTCAACTCAGCACCTTGCATCGTCCGACTTGCATATGCAATTATATCTTCAGCCCACGTTTCATCGTTCCTTTGAAATAAAATCGCACCCAAGGCGTACCCTGAAGCATCAGTCTGAATGAAAAATGTTTTTTCAAAGTTCGGATGTTTTAAAACGGACACTCCCAAGAATGCGTCTTTAACTCGTTTGAAAAGCTTCTGCCTCCTCGACCCCCCATTTCCATATTTTATTCTTTTTCAATAAATTCAAAAGTGGAACTATCAATTTCGAATAATTTTCGCAGAACCGCGAGTCGTAGTTTACCACCCCTAAATAAGCTCTAAGATGCCGTATATTTCTCGGTGTCGGAAAGCTCTGAATTGCTTTTACCCGATCAGGATCCATTCGGCATCCTTCTGGTGATAATATATGGCCGATAAAGTTAACCTCCTTCAAGGCGAACCGACATTTTTTAGTTTCGAAGTTATGCCAGCTCTCTTGAATTTCCTAAATATTTTAGTCAAATGTCGCAAATGCGCTTCTGGAGATTCGGAAAACACTAATATATCATCAACATAGGCGATTAGCCACTCTTTCACTTCGTTAATTTGATCAATTTTATCTAGCCCTCGTATAAAGCTCCCTACCGATGTAGAAAAACCAAATGGCAACACTGTAAAGACATAGACTGTCCCTCAAATAAAAACCCAGTATATTTTTGGCACTCCGGCTTTATCGGAATTTGCCAGTACGATGCCGTAAAATCAAGGGTGGATAAAATCTGGCCTTGTGAAAATTGAAAGCCATCTCCTGTGGATTTGGTGGCATCACATGATCTTTTTCCATACATGATTTGATATACTCCGTCTGTTTCGGAGTAATAACCCCCAGCGTACCATTTCTTCAATTTGTCGACGAACTTCGTCTTTATACACGTGCGGTATCGGATATGATTTTTGGAAAAATGGCGACGAGTCGCGGATAACAATTTTATGTTCGTAGCAATCAGTCCGACCCGGTTGATCTGAAAATATTTCCTGATACCTCAAAAAAAGATTTTCTAATTTCATTTTATCACTATCAGAGAAATATTCTGCGTTTCGCGAAAATTGCCGAATTTCATTTTCTGAATAAAATGTTATCTCTGGTCTAGTACCTATGGACTGTGCCATTTCCTCATCTATAACCTCACTTACTAATAAGTGTACACCTAAATTAGGTTCACCAATAAATGGAATTTTTTGTTGCTTTCCTAAACTATTCCCCAGAAGAAAATTTCCATTAAAATTTATACTCATCATATTATCTCGTTACCAATCACAACCTAGTATAGTATCTCGTACTAGTACCGGAATAACTAAGGAACTATACTCGAATGTATAACCCCCCAATTCAAACGACAGAAACACTTGTTCCTTCACTATTGTCACATTTTTTTCCCAATGCTCTCATCAAAGTAGTTCATTTACAGGACAACTTAGGTATTTCTGGGTTATTTTCGCGAACCCTATTAAGAAATTCTTGACTCCCGTAACTTGACTTCCGGAATCTACTAAACAACGCGTTTCGACGCATTCAACTTCGATTTCAACCGTTGGGAAAAGCGCGATTGATTTCAATTTCGGCTCGTCTTCCTCCAAAATCTCTTCAAAATCCCTGTTGAAGACGGTAGAAACTTCTCTTCTCCCCTCATTTTGATTCTCACTAGAATCGTTTCGCCTACCCTGTTGGTGATTAACCGGGCCGTCCGAACCCCTATTACCGCAGTTGCGCTACGACTCCACTTGTCTATGCCTACCCATACCTTGATTATTATAATTTCTAGGCTGTGACCCTTCGTCTAATGCATCGATTTCGCGCAGTTGACTCTCAATCGCCTCAATTGTCTTCGGAACTAAATTTATTAAACCCCTCCGTGTTTCTTGCGGAAAATGGCCTACACACATTTTAATAAGTTCATCGTCCGGTATAGGTTGGGAAAGATATTTCGCTTCCCGTACTAGCTTAAGAAAGTAATCTGCCCGAGAACCTCTCTCTCTCTCTCGCTCTCGCTCTCGCTCTCGCTCTCGCTCTCGCTCTCGCTCTCGCTCTCGCTCTCGCTCTCGCTCTCGCTCTCGCTCTCGCTCTCGCTCTCGCTCTCGCTCTCGCTCTCGCTCTCGCTCTCGCTCTCGCTCTCGCTCTCGCTCTCGCTCTCGCTCTCGCTCTCGCTCTCGCTCTCGCTCTCGCTCTCGCTCTCGCTCTCGCTCTCGCTCTCGCTCTCGCTCTCGCTCTCGCTCTCGCTCTCGCTCTCGCTCTCGCTCTCGCTCTCGCTCTCGCTCTCGCTCTCGCTCTCGCTCTCGCTCTCGCTCTCGCTCTCGCTCTCGCTCTCGCTCTCGCTCTCGCTCTCGCTCTCGCTCTCGCTCTCGCTCTCGCTCTCGCTCTCGCTCTCGCTCTCGCTCTCGCTCTCGCTCTCGCTCTCGCTCTCGCTCTCGCTCTCGCTCTCGCTCTCGCTCTCGCTCTCGCTCTCGCTCTCGCTCTCGCTCTCGCTCTCGCTCTCGCTCTCGCTCTCGCTCTCGCTCTCGCTCTCGCTCTCGCTCTCGCTCTCGCTCTCGCTCTCGCTCTCGCTCTCGCTCTCGCTCTCGCTCTCGCTCTCGCTCTCGCTCTCGCTCTCGCTCTCGCTCTCGCTCTCGCTCTCGCTCTCGCTCTCGCTCTCGCTCTCGCTCTCGCTCTCGCTCTCGCTCTCGCTCTCGCTCTCGCTCTCGCTCTCGCTCTCGCTCTCGCTCTCGCTCTCGCTCTCGCTCTCGCTCTCGCTCTCGCTCTCGCTCTCGCTCTCGCTCTCGCTCTCGCTCTCGCTCTCGCTCTCGCTCTCGCTCTCGCTCTCGCTCTCGCTCTCGCTCTCGCTCTCGCTCTCGCTCTCGCTCTCGCTCTCGCTCTCGCTCTCGCTCTCGCTCTCGCTCTCGCTCTCGCTCTCGCTCTCGCTCTCGCTCTCGCTCTCGCTCTCGCTCTCGCTCTCTCTCTCTCTCTCTCTCTCTCTCTCTCTCTCTCTCTCTCTCTCTCTCTCTCTCTCTCTCTCTCTCTCTCTCTCTCTCTCTCTCTCTCTCTCTCTCTCTCTCTCTCTCTCTCTCTCTCTCTCTCTCTCTCTCTCTCTCTCTCTCTCTCTCTCTCTCTCTCTCTCTCTCTCTCTCTCTCTCTCTCTCTCTCTCTCTCTCTCTCTCTCTCTCTCTCTCTCTCTCTCTCTCTCTCTCTCTCTCTCTCTCTCTCTCTCTCTCTCTCTCTCTCTCTCTCTCTCTCTCTCTCTCTCTCTCTCTCTCTCTCTCTCTCTCTCTCTCTCTCTCTCTCTCTCTCTCTCTCTCTCTCTCTCTCTCTCTCTCTCTCTCTCTCTCTCTCTCTCTCTCTCTCTCTCTCTCTCTCTCTCTCTCTCTCTCTCTCTCTCTCTCTCTCTCTCTCTCTCTCTCTCTCTCTCTCTTTCTTCTCTTATTTCAGCCCAGTCCGAGGCTGATCCTTTCAAGCACCCTGTAGCGAAATAAACTCTTTTTTCGGCCGGATGAAGTGAGCCATTAGGTGAAAACTGTACATTGAACCCCCCTAAATCCTTCCAGGTAGAAATATAATTCAAACTCCGGGTTTGTGATTGCAAAATTCGGTTGGATGCCTCGGGGTTTCCCGGAACATTGCTTTGGGGGAGAACATTCTGTTCCCTATTAGAACTACTACCACTATCAACAAGATAAGTCCGCCAAATTTTGATTAATTTTTTTCATATTTTGTTCCATCGACCCTACAACTTGACCTAGATTCAGTTTTAAACTATCACTGATGGCTACACTGAATTGAGAAAAAGATTTAGATATACATTCCACAACTTTTTCCGCTAAAATCTCCCCTACTTCATCGGAAATGCCCGTTCTAGGATCTCCACTGACTTCAAAAGACTCATTTTTACTTTTGTTTCCCCTTCTAGGCACATTGAAAACATACAAATTCAAAGTTCTACTTTAAATCAAAATTTGCACTAAATAACCTACCTACTCAGCTATAGTTGATAACAATTATAAATAAACGATTGAAACCTTTGGAAAGAATCTCTGGCCTCGAGTTAGGCGCCAAATGTAATAATACAATGTAATAAACGATTATATTTATTATTAGAGATGAAAGAAGGGGAGTTACAGAGATGCCCCCAAGATTTCTCTATAATACAAGTACGACCATATCTATAATTTATCACCAATTTATGTCTGATATCAATGTTGTAAGTTTCTTAGTTTACGATAAGTTCAGTTCGTACCGGTTATTGATGTTCGATTACGCACAAGTAATTTGAGACGATACCTGGTTGTTGAGCCGGAGGTGGAGGTGGGCGAGGTAACGGGCTTCCAATTCCTAAACAGCCACCCAGCATCCGTAAAACGACAGTTTCATCAGCACTCTCGTGACTCGTGACACTGCTTGACAGATAAAGGTACCTCACAGAGACTAACTCATTAAATTAAATTAAATTTTATTGAAAAAATGGAAACTGATGAAGAACTAGATACCTTCAAAGATAATTTACTAAAAGCTAACGTGAAAAATTTACGACTTGACCACTGTAATAAAGAAGAAAAGGAAGCTATAAGAAACCTTTGTTTAAAATATAGAGACATTTTCTATAATGATGAAATTCCATTAACTTTTACAAATGAAATCCGACACAAAATAAAACTGACAGACGAAAGCACTATTTTTACTAAGACCGAAGTTCACAAACAAGAAGTTAAAAATCAATTTCAAAAAATGTTAAATCAAGGAATAATACAACCATCAACTCCACCTTTTTCAAGCCCTATTTGGATAGTTCCAAAAAAATTAGATGCCTCTGGACAAAAAAAATGGAGACTAGTCATTGATTATCGTAAACTTAACGAACGAACCGTAGATGACAAATACCCGTTACCAAACATAAACGATATTTTAGACAAATTAGGAAAAAGCCAATATTTTACAACATTGGATTTAGCAAACGGTTTTCATCAAATTGAAATGCACCCTGATGACATTCAAAAAACCGCTTTTTCAACTGAAAATGGACATTACGAATATAAGCGAATGCTCTTTGGTTTAAAAAACGCCTCAAGTACCTTTCAAAGAGTAATGGATAATATTCTACGAGGACTACAAAACGAAACTTGCTTAGTATACTTGAATGATATAGTAATTTTCAGCACATCTCTCCAAGAACATATTGAACGTTTACAAAATGTATTTGAAAGATTAAGGCAAGCCAATTTTAAAATCCAATTAGATAAATCAGAATTTTTGAGAAAAGAAACGAACTATTTAGGTCATGTAATAACACCGGACGGAGTAAAACCGAATCCAGATAAAATCGAAGCGATAAAAATATTCCCCATACCAAAAACGCCCAAAGAAATTAAAAGCTTTTTAGGACTTATAGGTTACTACAGGAAATTCATTAAAGACTTTGCAAAAATTACGAAACCACTAACTTTATGTTTAAAGAAAGACTCAAAGGTAATACACGATACAAAATTTATAACAGCATTTAACACCTGTAAAAATCTTTTAATTAATGCACCTATACTGCAATATCCAAACTTCCAGAATAAATTCATTTTAACAACTGATGCATGGAACATAGCATTAGGAGCCGTTTTATCTCAAGGAACAATCGGTTCAGATAGACCAATAGCTTTTGCTTCAAGAACTTCAAATGAATCAGAACAAAAATACAGTACCATAGAAAAAGAGTTACTCGCAATCGTATGGGCCTGCAAATACTTCAGACCTTATCTATTTGCCAGAAAATTTACGATATACACAGATCACCGCCCCCTTGTTTGGTTATTTAAACTAAAAGAACCTAACTCAAAATTAGTAAGCTGGAGATTAAAACTTGAAGAATTTGATTACGAAGTTGTATATAAAAAAGGTAAACTAAACACAAACGCCGGCGCATTATCTAGAATTCAAATAAACGCTATAGAAAATGAATCAACGACTAACAATCCAGGCGATATAATCGAAGAAACCATGTCTTTATCAAAAGATTTGTCAGAACACCCTATTGCAAGTACAAGTAAAATCCAACCTGAACAAAAAATTAAAATTTTATCAAATATCCAAATCAAACCACCCGAACGGACTAAAGATCCAACACCTTCAAAAGAAGACTCAGACAATACCCAACACAGTAACGCAAATGAAACAACTAATGATGGAATTAAAATTTATGATGAAATAATAAATAATAAACTTAATCAGATATTAATTTTTCCGCACATCTACCCCATATTAAAAGTTAAACATGAAAATTATAAAAATCATAGAATATACACAGTCAAAATTCCAGAAAAAAATAACGAAGAGCTAATATTCGAATTTTTCAGAGATTACACTATTAAAAATAAAACATATTGTATGTATTTCCATTCTGAAAAACTTCACCAAGATTTCAACAAAGTATACTTAGAACATTTTTCAGAAAACGGACCAAAAGTCATTATGTGTTGGATATCATAGATTGATTCAAAGTGGACTGTATATTGATGGTTTTAATCTGAATATTTGTATTGACAATTTTTCCCATCTTATAACAGAAGTCAAAAAATATCTTTCACAATTCTTGCTACCATAGTAATACGATAGAAAATTAAATATAAGGAGTAATCTAAAAACCGTTCCAACATATCGCCCGGCTTGAAAAACTCAGTTTTCAAAAACAACTTCAATAAATTATAAAAATTCATGTTTGGATATGAGAATATAGAAAAAATCTAAGGTCCATTCCAATATTTAGGCTACTGTTCATCCAACTGGTAAGGTGCACACTCGATTCACCGCCCGTCTCAAAATTCCAGTTGTCGTCTGAATATCGATGACTCGAACAACGTTATCCTTTCCTGGATACAGAGCCTTCACTCGCCCCAACTGCCATTGGAGTGGTGGAACATTGTCGTTCTTGACTAATACCAATGCAGCAATTTTCAACTGCTGCTGAGCTTTCTTCCTCCATTTAACTCTGGTTTGAAGTTCTGATAAATATTCCTTCTGCCAGCGTTGCCAGTAATGCTGTGTTATTTTCTGCAATCTTTCAAAACTCTTGAGACGATTGTCGGGAATTTGCAAAGTATTTGCTTCAGGAAGTGCTGTCAACGAGCGTCCGATTAGCAAATGTGCTGGTGTTAAGGCCGCAAAGTCGTTGGGATCATTAGATAACGGACATAAGGGACGCGAATTTAATATTGCTTCGATTTGCGTTAACACGGTGGCGTACTCTTCAAATGTCAAATAACTGTTTCCCACAACTCTTTTGATATGAAATTTGGTACTTTTTATACCTGCCTCCCAGATTCCACCAAAAGTGGGTGATCTTGGTGATATCATGTGCCATTTTATATTTTCATTAGCCAGTTGATTACCAATTTTTTCATTTTCCTTATTCAGAAAATCCGATATATTCGATAATTCATTTCGACAACCTACAAAATTAGTGCCATTATCGGAAAATAAATTTGATGGTTTTCCTCTTCGGCTGATAAATCGTTTCAATGTTGCATTGAAAGCTGCTGTAGTAAGTTCTGAAACTAACTCAAGATGCACTGCCTTTGAAGACATGCAAACAAATATACAAAAATATGCCTTTGTTATTTTGGCACCCCGCGTTTTACGATCCTTTATCATAACAGGACCACCATAGTCAATTCCAGTATTGAGGAATGGAGAACAATCGGTCACCCGGAAATCAGGTAAGTTACCCATGAGATAACTTGATTGCTTGGGATTGACTTTAAAACAGGTTATGCAATTATTAATGATTTTTTTGCAGGAACTTCTACCAGCCACTGGCCAAAATTGTTCTCGTAGAACACATAACAAGTTTTGTGTACCACAATGAAATAATCTCACATGTTCAGATTGTATTATCATATCAGTCAATTTGTGACCTTTAGGAAGAATTTTTTGATGTTTTTTATCAAAATTTAATTTTGAATTTTGTATTCTTCCACCAACACGCATGATACCATCTTTAATAAATGGATTCAAACATAAAATATTGCTATTATTTTTTAATTCCTTATTATTGTATAACCTTTCGTAATCCTTACATAAAAATTCTATTTGCGCTGTTTTTATCAGCAAATCCAAAGCTCTCTCCATTTCTGGAGGAGTTAAAATACCCTTTGTCCTTTTTTTAGCATCTTCTTCTTTTATTCTACAATTTTCAATGAATCTCAAGATATATGCTGATATTCTCTTAAGAAAATTAAGAGAAGAGTATTTTTTAATCAAATCTGAGATAACACTATAATTATTACTAGAATTGAAAACTGTTGCAGTTATTGAACGTAACTCCGGAATATCATGATTAATAACATTTTCCTCGAGATTCCATTCATTGCTATTTACGTAAAACCATTCTGGCCCATGCCACCAAAGACTCGAAGTACTCAATTTACTATAATCTGATCCTCTAGATACAATATCTGCTGGATTTTCATTAGATTTCACGTAATGCCAATCACTTACATTAGATATATTCTGTATATCACTGATTCGATTTGCTACAAATGTTTTAAACTTATGAGGTTCACCCCGAATCCAATCTAAAGTTATCGTGGAATCGGTCCAAAAATATTTATTATTGAATGATATTTCTAATGAATTAATTATTGTTTCAGACATATTTGCCATAAGTAGTGCTCCGCATAACTCCAATCTTGGTAAACTAATTTGTTTCAGGGGCACCACCCTTGATTTAGCACAAAGTAAATTGGCAGATAAAAATTTGTTATCACTAGCGCATCGAATATAAAAACATGATCCATAGGCCCTTTCTGAAGCATCAGAAAAGCCATGTAACTCAATAAATACATAATCTGAAATTAAAGCACACCGAGGAATACTCAATTCATTCAAGTATTTCAACTGACTTTTAAAATGTAACCATTGATTTCTAATCTTATCTGGTAGTATTTCATCCCAGGAAAACTTCTGTTTCCATAAATTTTGGATAATGAGCTTTGCAATAACTATGATTGGTGACAATAGTCCGAGAGGATCAAAAATTTGGCAAACAATAGATGAAATATTTCGTTTGGTAATTTGTTGGCTTTCAGAGTCTTTGAAATCTCTTATTAAGTACTGAATAATATCATGAACTGAATTCCAATAAATTCCTAATGTTTTGTTACTTTCATTCTCGCCAATATTCAATATGCTCACATCCAATTTCTGAACAACATGAAAAGATTTTACAATGTCCTGATTACTGCAAAGCCATTTCCTCAATTCGAATCCTGCGGTTGCTAATATTTCATAAATTTCATTCTGAATACGTAATACTTCTGGTATCGTATCGGCCCCTGTTAACAAATCATCCATATAGAAGTCATTTTCTATTATTTTACTAGTTTCCGGAAATGTATCTCGATTTTCTTTCGCTAGTTGCATCAAACATCTCACTGCCATATACGGGGCTGATGCAGTTCCGTATGTAACAGTATTCAATTGATAACACGAAACCTTTTCCGTTGGATCAGACCTCCAAAATATTTTTTGAAAAGGTCTGTCATCTTTATTAATCAGAATTTGACGGTACATTTTGGACACGTCTGAAGATATTACTATTTTATGTTTGCGAAATTTCAATAGAATTGAAAACAAATCTTTTTGTTAAGTTGGTCCAATGAATTGAACATCATTCAGTGAAAGACCTGTATTGGTTTTTGCCGATCCGTCAAAAACTACACGAACTTTAGTAGTGATACTTGTATTTTTTATAATTGCATGATGAGGTAAATAAAAACCACGTACTCGAGAGTCATAATCTTCCTCTATTTTGGACATGTGATTCAAATCTTCATATTCTTGCATAAACTTTATATATTCCAATTTAAGCTCAGAGTTTTTACTTAATTTTCGTTCCATAGAATAAAACCTTTTCAAGGCAACAAGGCGAGAATCACCCAGCATATTGACTGACGTTTTGAAAGGAATATTTACTACAAATCTGCCACTATGATCTCTCTTTGTAGTTGATTCAAAATAGCTTTCACAATATTTTTCGGATTGGGACATGATTGATATTTTATTTACTGGTTCTTCAATTGACCAAAACTTCGAAATATTTTCATTGATAGTATTTTCAATTTCAGTACTAAAATAACTCAGTGATTCATTGCAATTTTGGCTTGGATATAGATTTCCAGCTAATATCCAACCAAACCGTGTATTATGCAACATTGGCATATTTTCGCCAAGGTCTTTTTGACCTGAACAAATCACAGACCAAAACACATGAGATCCTAATAATATGTCAATATCACATGAAATATCGAAATCAGGATCCGCCAAGTTGATTTGTTTCGGTAATTCTAGTATCGATTTATCAAAACTGACAAGAGGTAACTTATCAGTTATTTTCTTTAAAATTAAATAATTGATGTTCATTTTGAAATTCTTATCAAAACAGGAGATGATAGTGAGATTGATTTGTCGATTAATTCTTGTACTGGTTCGGCCAATACCTTTCACTGTATGATTTATCCCTGTTTGATGTAAATTAAATTTTTTGCAAAGATTTTCAGTTATGAAATTATTTTGAGATCCACTATCAAGTAATGCTCTGCAATTGTATATTTTATCATTTTGTTTTATCTTAATAATTGCTGTCGACAATAATACTTGCGACATCATTGATACAAAACGATTGCTACTTATATTGGTTGAAGAATTGAAATTAGCAACAGAAGCAGTAGAAACGTTGGCGTTGCAATTGATAACCCTTTCAGTGTTTTCTAGGTTTGCAATAGACTCGTGGCCAACGTCCTTTTCTTCTTTATTTGAGTTTGATTTGATTTCACATAGATTCAGATGCAGTAAAAAATTATGTGGTTTATGACATTTTGAACATCTGTTCAATTTGCATGTCCAAGACGAATGATTCGATTTCAAACAATTCAAACACAAATTTCTCTTTTTTACTTCAGAAATTCGTTGTTGTATACACAACTTCAAAAATGAATTACACTTATAAATTGTATGCGATCCATGGCAATAACCACATATATTTGATGCATCACTTGAAACGAAACTGCTTGAATTGCCAGAATATCTTTTCTTTATAACTGGAGGTTTATTTTTCTCAAGTTTACTGGTCTCGATTTTTTCGAGAATTTCACATTTAGATTTCATAAATTTGTTCATATCATTCATTGTGGGAAGTTTTTTCTCATATTGATACGATTCCCAGTCTCGTCGGGTTACATTATCAAATTTATTAGTCATAATATAAATAATCAGACGATCCCAGGAATCAGTATTTTCACCCAAAGTTTTGAGTGAACGTAAATGTTTCGTTGTAGAATCGAATAAATTTCTGATGTCGATATAATTTTCATCATTGACTGGCGGATGCTCAAAAATTGCCCTGATATGGTTATGTATCATAAGATTTTTGTTTTCAAATCTATCAGACAGAATTTGCCAGGCATTCTGATAATTTTCTGCAGTTATATCAATAGATTTGATTATTTGACACACTTCTTTTTCTAACGATGACTTCAAATAGTAAAATTTTTGAATATCAGATAATGTTACGTTTTCATCTACAAGAGCTTTGAATGCATCCCTGAACTCAAGCCAATTGTCATATTTTCCATCGAAAGTAGGTAACTTGATAATTGGGAGTTTTACAAGAGAGTAATTGTTTTCTGCATTAGCATGATTTTGTGACGTATTTGAAGAATTACCATCTATCAAAATATTCGAGTCCTTATTATGATGGAAATCATGACATAATTTTTTTATTTCAGTAACAATGTCAAAATATGACTTTTCGAATTGATTTCTCACTTCTTCGTCATCAGCCGAAGGGAATGATAATTCTTTTTCCGTTTGAATGGCATCAAATTCATCCCAACAACTCTCAGTCTTTTCAAGTCTAAGAGTTAGTTGTGTGATCATATTTTCATTCAAGTTTTCGAGATCTAAACTATCGTAATAAGTTTTGAGTCGCGTTATTTTACCTCTAATCTGCCCTCGTCTCGATTTCAAAGCGTCCGCCATCGTGAAACGCAATCAAAGTTATGAAAATATTCAATGTCAAAACGAAATGTCAAGTGAAAATTATTCAATATTATTCAAAATAGTGAGGATACGACAGGAATACGACCTTAACTTCTGTTTCACTGCTCCAACCCTCGGATTATCTGCTACTGCAACGCTTGACGACTGACTTTGCCAATACTTATTTGGATATTGAATTTCCTGAGCAATTATCGGAAATATTACTCAATAATCCGGCTCGAAGGACCAATGTGTTGGATATCATAGATTGATTCAAAGTGGACTGTATATTGATGGTTTTAATCTGAATATTTGTATTGACAATTTTTCCCATCTTATAACAGAAGTCAAAAAATATCTTTCACAATTCTTGCTACCATAGTAATACGATAGAAAATTAAATATAAGGAGTAATCTAAAAACCGTTCCAACACATTAGATGCACAAAAAATGTTAATACAGTAACTAATAAAGAAGATCAACTTCTATTTACGAAACACCATCATGAAAGTAAAACAAACCATCGAGGAATTAACGAAACTTTAGAAAAATTAAAAAGAAATTACTACTGGATCGATATGAAAACAACTGTCACAGACTATATAAACTCGTGTGATATATGTCAAAGAACAAAATACGCTAGGAAAAAACTCTTCAAAACCTTTTCAAATTGTTCACATAGACATATTTCAGTATGATAAACAATTGTACCTAACATTAACTGACGCATTTTCAAAATTTGCCCAAGCAATACCAATCGAAGGAAAAACTGCTATTAACATTAGTAAAGCCCTAATTAAATATTTTTCATCTTTCGGAATACCAGAAAATTTAATTATAGACAATGGAACAGAATTTAATAATGAAACCGGAAAAGAAATTTTAAACCTGCATAAAATAAAAATTCATTTTACCACCCCTAAACATCATGAATCGAATGGAGTAGTTGAAAGATTTCATTCAACAATTATAGAACACCTAGATTATTAGATTATATGTTAGGGACTTTCGTGCTACGAGCCTTTACACCGCGACCTTTACAGATCTATTGTGTTTGTCCTCGAGATCGTTTAGAGTTCTTTGTCTAACCCTGTCTTCTTTACGAGACTCCACAGGCTAGTTCTTAGAACTCCCATGAATTTGGGAGCTCTTGGTTTTTCTTCTCCCAGCGTTAGAAACCTTTGTCTTGACAAGCCCTCGCAGTGGCATAGTATGTGTACTGATGTTTCCTCTTCTTCCTGACAGAACCTGCATAGCATTTCTTCTGCCAGGCCTATTGTACTCATATGTTTATTGAGCCTACAGTGCCCTGTGAGAAGTCCTACTACTATTCTAGTAGTGTTCCTCTTCTGGCCTAGTAGATAGTCTGTGAATGTTGGCAGCGGTTGTTTGATAAACTCTTTGGCCTGTCTCATTCCTGGTGCATTGTTCCACCAATCTTGAGACTTCTGCTGAATCCATGATTTAGTGTTTGTTTTTAGTACAGCTTTTGCTATACCGCAATATGGTTCTGGGCCATTCAGGGCCTTACTTGCTCCTTCTCGGGCTAGTGTATCGGCCTCTTCATTGCCTCTATAACCTGTATGTGCTGGTACCCAGGCTAAGGTCAGTCTGTTCTGACTGCCCAGCTCTTTTAGGGCGTCTATGCAGTCCCAAACAAGTTTTGAGGTAACTTGCATTGAGTTGACTGCTTTTATTGCAGCTTGGCTATCTGAGTATATGACAATGTTTTTTCCTGAAAAATCATGCCTTATTAGCTCTTGTGCACAATGGTGTATTGCAACGATTTCCGCTTGAAATATCGTCGCATATTTGCCCAAGCTCAATGAGATTTTCATCTTCGGCTTGGTTCCGTAAATGCCGGCTCCTGCACCTTCATTCGTTTTGGAGCCATCGGTGTAGACAGCGATTTCCGCATTGATGGGAGGCCCCCGCTTCCACGCATCCCTGTCCGTTATACTTGTCTTGAAAGTTTTGTCAAAGCTATATCTGGTAAGTATGCCATCTGATGGCATTCTTGTAACCGGGTCGTTTTCCAACTCCTCATATAGCTTGTTGTAGTCTCTCCCGTGCATGTTGCTTATGGGAGCTTGTCCTCTTAGCAACCTGCTCGTGACAGACCTGGCTTCGGCTTGGATGTATATGTGTAGTGGGGGCAGGTTGAGCAAGACCTCTAAAGCGGCTGTTGGGGTGGTTCTCATGGCCCCGGTGGCACTCAGACATGCTTGTCTTTGCAGTCCTCCGAGCCGTCGAACCACTCCTACCTGCTTGGTCTTTGGCCACCATACCACCGATCCATACGTTATCATGGGTCTGATAACTCTGGCATAGAGCCATGTAGTCATTATTGGTTGTAGCCCCCAATTTTTTCCGCACATTCTTCTGCACAGATTGAAGGCTACAGTACCTTTTTCTATGGTTTTTTGTAGGTGTTGATTCCAGGTCAACTTATGGTCGAAGATAACTCCTAAGTATTTTGCCTCTTGGGCAAATGGAATTTCTATCCCGTTCAGTACAGGTGACCTGAGCCCTTCCAGTACTTTTTTTCGTGTGAATGTGACTATTGTGGTTTTGTGAGGGTTTACTGTCAGCTCCTCCTCTTTACACCACCTGTCGACTATATCTAGTGCTGACTGTGTAAGCTCCGATACTGTCCTTGCAAATTTGCCTTTTGCAATAATTGCGAGGTCATCGGCATATCCTAGGCAATGAAAGCCTCTGGAAACTAGCTTTTCGATTAATTCATCAATTAGGATGGCCCAAAGTAGGGGCGATAGCACCCCTCCCTGCGGACATCCCCTGTTTGCTCTAGCTGTTAGTGTTATTCCGCCAATTTCTGATACAATGACCCTGTTTTTCAAGCTGGCGTTTATCCACTGGCACAGTAGGGGATGTACCCCTTTTTTCCTTAGAGCGTTTGTTATAGACTCGGTGGATGCATTATTGAAGGCACCCTCGATGTCTATAAATGTTGTTATGGCTATCTCTTTGTCTTCCAAGGACTTCGTTAGTAGCCTGTTGAGGTCGTCCAGTGCTAAGTCCGTTGACTTGCCTGGTTGGTACGCATATTGGCGTTCATTGAGTGGGTTTGTTTGTAATACCTCGTCTCTTATGTATCTATCTATCAGCCTTTCCAGCGTTTTGAGTGGGAAGGTCATTAGACTTATGGGACGATATGCCTTGGGTGTCTTGTCGCCTATTCTCCCTACTTTTGGGAGATATATGACTTTCACCTCTTGCCACATCGTAGGTATATGCCGTAATGCTATGCAAGCCTTGAATATACGGCACAGGTGTGGAATAAGTATTTCCTGTCCCTTTTGGAGAAATATGGGGTATATTCCATCTACTCCAGGGGATTTGTATGGTTTGAATTTGTTGATAGCCCACCTGATTCTATTTGGTCTCGATATTTCCGTAGCCAGTCTCCATTCTAGAGCCGTTGGCCTGTTTGGCCTGCCTCTGGTACTGTCTACTGTTATCGGGCCATTGAGAATTTCTGATGCCGGAAAGTGTGCTTCTGTGAGCATCCGTAGACTTTCTTCAAATGATGTGGTATAGGTGTTGTTGTTCTTTTTCAAGAAACCTACTTGGTTTACAGTACCTTCTTTGGCTAAAACCTTATGGATTCTCGAGCACATAGGGGTATCTGTTACCTCCTCGCAGAATTTCCTCCACGATTGTCTTCTGGCCTTCCTTATTTCTTTGTTGTACTGCGTGAGTTTAACCTTGTATGTGGTCCAATCTTGGTTCAATTTAGCTTTGTTGAAAAGCTTCCGCACCTCACCTCTGAGGGTTTCTAGATGCTTGTTCCACCAGACTGTTTTGTTATTTTGTTGCCTTGTTTTTTCGGGACAGCTTTCCTCGTAGGCTTCAGCTATTGCTTTGCCCACTTGGTCTACTGCCCTCTCAAGGCTCTCTCTGTCACGTATTTCAGTCATGGACCTCTCAAGAGACCCACTGAGTGATGCTGTGTATCTTTCCCAGTTGGTCTCTCTTGGGTTCCTATATTTGACTAAAGTACGAGGTGGGGTAACTAGATCAAATCTAATCTGTCTATGGTCCGAACACGAGGGTTCGTCCGACACGTGCCAGTTGGCAATGGTATCACCAGCTTTTTCCGACGTTAGGGTTATATCCAAAACCTCTTTCCTCGCTGCTGTGACGAAGGTTGGTTCATTACCTACATTGGCTATTAGCAATCTTTCTGTGAGAATAAATTGTAATAGTGACTCACCTCTTGGGTTGACATCTGTGCTTCCCCACAATGAATGGTGTGCATTTGCGTCGCATGATATGATGAGTTGGAGGTTTGCCCTTGCCGCATAGGCGATGACCTCGCTCAGTACCGGCGGTGGGCATGCCTCCTCGCCTGGGAAATATGCTGAGCTCACTATCCAGCTTCTGCTTCCTTCCTCCGTCGGCGTGGTTAGGAGACCTGTAACAACATCACCGGTGCATAGCACCGGTATTAGTGTACATTCAACCTTATTACTATATAAGATACATGCACGAGGTTTATTATTACCTTCCTTGTAAAGTACCTTACCTTGGTTGGGTTTTAGACCTGCAATCCTCCCTCCGTGTAGCCAGGGTTCCTGCAAGAGGGCAAGATCTATCCCTTCTTTATCGAACCTCCTACATACCATTGCGCTGGACGCTCTAGCATGATGGAGGTTCAACTGCAGTACCCTGATCCTGTTCTTGGAGTTTAGTTCTGTGAACTAAACTCCTTTGACTTCTCTGAGTCTTCCTCTTCCATAGGCCCAGCCCCCTCTTGTGCCATTAGCCTTTTGAGAGGGCTTTCCCCGCTCCGGGGAGGTGTAGTCCCATCCTCTTCCTGTACCTCCTCGGTCTCCGGAATTGGTTCGTCCACCCCTTCCTCGGTGCTTTTGCTGGTTCCTTGCTTCCCTTTGACTCTGAATTTCAGCCTTCCTAGGTTATAGTAGGGAGCCATATCCAGCTTCTTGATTTCCTCTAGGGACTCTTTGTCCATAGAGAAAGCCCATATTTGACCTTTGTCCGATGGGGTTTTACCCCACACCGTCCAGAGGTGAGTGTTGAGCCCGTGGTTTGAGACCTTTAGCCTACGCAGAATTCTATCTGCTTCCGGCCTTTGTCCTCTCTCATCGGGAACATATGCTGTGCAGGCGTGGGTTTCTGGCAAGTCATCACCTTCCAACACTGTCAGGGTTGCCCCCTCCCAGGGTTTTATGGTTGGGATGACTTCCCTTAGCCAGTCTGCACTGATGCGATCCGCACACACTATAATCAGGTATCCTGATTTATGAGTGCATTTTGCAAATCGCACTTGTGGTCCCTCTGTGGGGATTTTCTCTAGAGCCTCAGAGATCGAGTCCTGGACGATTTCTAGTCTCTCTGGGCTCATATTGTTCTCTGGGAACCCCGTGTGTACCACAGCAACCTTGACTGAGGAGAGGGCATCTTTGAAGGTGACTCCTTCCTGCCTTGGTTTCTTCCTCAGATGGGTTGTTTGTGGCGGTGTTGTGCTACTTGAGCGAGGGCGTTTCACCGCTTTTGTGCCTTCGGGTGCATTTTTTTTGCCTGTCCTGGCCTCTTTTGGCATTCTGGCCACCTTGGATCCCAGTCTCGAGGACGGTACCGGATCTCTGTTTCTCAGGAAATTTTCCTTGATAGAACACCTAAGAATACTACAAGAATTATACCCGGAAGAAAACGATCTTATGGATAATGCGATAATAGGTTATAATGAATCCATACATAGCTCTACGAATTTTAAACCTTTTGAATTAGTTTTTGGACACACAAATTCACGTGATCCCTATGAATTATTTACGCCAACCTCCTTTTTCACGGACTATGCCGAAAATCATAAAAAGAAATTAGAACATGTATATGATAAAACAAAACGGTTAATTGAATCAAAGAAAGAAAAGGTAATTGAAAAAACAAACATACACGGAAATACTAATGACGATTATCAAGTAGGACAAACTGTATTCAAGCAAACTCAAGAAAGAAATAAAGAATTAAATAAATTTACCGGACCTTTCACTATATCAAAACTACTAGAGAGAAACAGAGTTGAAATAATAGATAAAAATAACCCTAATAAAAAAGAAATCGTTCATATTAAAGAACTAAGAAAAAAACTTCTTATTTCAGACTCTTCGCCCAAACCAACGCGGAATTGACACCAACATTCCACGAACTTAATGATAACCCTGGACTGCTACCACTGAAATTAGGAAATGCCCAAAGTGAAATAGACCAATGGTCATTTGTTCAAGTATTCGATATAACAAATGTAATAAGAGAATTCACTATTCTAAAAGAGAGACTTGACAGATTGAAATTCGCCATCGACAACAAAACGTATGGAAATAGTTACAAAACAGAATTTTATAACTCTTATTACCTAACAGAATTATTAGAAAAGAAAATAACAACTCAAATCAAACAACTTAATCCGCTAATTAAAAGAAGACATAAAAGAGGACTCATCGACGGATTAGGATCAATTATAAGATCAATAACTGGCAACTTAGATCAAAATGATGCAGAAAAATATGATAGAGCAATTAAAATACTTTCTTCAAATCAAAATAAAATGAAAACGCTTGTATCAGAGCAAATCACACTTTTACAAAGATCAATCGATAATTTTGAAAATAATACAAAAACCCTTCTACACAATCAAGAACTCTTAAAATCACGTCTAGAACTCATTGAAAATCTCATACACATGTTAGTGCCGCTTTTTCTTGTTAAATCCCAACTAACTTTATTTTTGAATAGTAACTGGGGAAAAGTCCTAACAAAGTCTGAATACAAAAGATCGGCTAGCTTTTATCAGCGGAGAGGGATATATGGGTGTAATAATCAAAAGGCAACTTTCAATCTAGGTTTATAATTTCAGCACTGGTTAGTGACAGTTCCGATACTTGGGGGAAAATCAGTATCACCTCGGAGCTGGGTTTCGCTCTGGTTCTGCAGCCCAATATTAATTTCAGCTTTTCAGCTCAAACGCCAAACAGCTGATTTCTATTTATAAATGGGTACATAGGATGTATGAAAAATGTTATGGATTATGTGATAATTTGTTATGGTATTCTACCTACTTGGCTAGAAAATAGGATCACAGTCTATTAACTAGTGCTCAACGCTCTAAGTCACAATCAAATTCCTGAAATCAATCAATCAGAGACCCCTCTAGTATATACTATCGGCATCGTCCATAGATATTCTAATAAGTCCGCTCACTCTTAGCAGCGACCCAAATCATCACCGTCCGTCCTCGCGCGTCCCTTGCCTGGCCGGTCGGTCGTCAGTGCCCGTCTGACGGGGGAACCAGTTTAACGGAGTGTCTCCGATTGAACAGTTCGCATCGTTCCGGCCGGTTAAACTGAGTGCGCGAAATGAACATTCTATTTGAACTTTTATTCTTGTAGTTATTTGAACATTTTTTGATGAGGAAAGAAAGTTACGAATTCTCTGGAATTTATTTTTGGTTGTAGGCTTACTATCTCCTCCGTTTTGAATTTATGGAAAATAATGAAAATTGAAAATTATAAGTTTTTATTGACGCGTAATCTCAATCAGGATTGTCTCGAGAATTACTTTGGTCAAATCAGAAATGCTTGTTGAAACGCTAGAAATCCAACTGCCATTCAGTTTACCAGAGCATTTAAAAAACTTTTTGCTACAGGATATTTGCACGAGACAGAAGGCAGCAATTTTATGGAAGACAGTAGCGATATTTTGCTTAATATAACATCGGAGTCATTGAAAAATATTGAAAGTTTTCAGGATAAAAATTAAGAAAATATTTCTCCAATTATAAAAATAGAATCAACCGATTATAGGAATTTGATATCAGAGGAGGGAAATAATGCACTGGTCTATGTTGGTGGATATTTTTTACGTAGATGTCTCTTTAAACATTCCTGTCATATTTGTTTGGAATATTGTTCATCATCCGAAAGAGACAAGTCTACTTCATTTTGTGAGCTCAAAGCTTACAAAGGTAGTAAAAATATATTTGGTGGCTTAACAGTCCCTCCCAATGATTTTTGTAAGTATTTAATACAATTAGAAAATATTTTTGTTTCGAATTTTAATGATTGATGATTTTAATGATGATTACTGCATACATGATGGTGTGGGAAACATATTTCTGAAAGAATATTCAAATGTAGAATTCACCCATCCATGTAGCAATTTTCCCGAAGACTATTTACTTCCATTGTTTACAAGAGTTCGAATCTATTACACAATCAAATTTGCAAACAGGCAAATAAGATCTCAATGTTTAAATGAACAACTGAACTGAAACCACTAATATCGTTGCCGACGTTTCGACTTTTATAAAGTCATCCTCAGGGCATTACAAAGTTGCAGTGAATCAGATATATATATATACACACATACAGGTGAAAAATTATTAAAATTTGCGACTAGAATCACTTCTGCGAACGAGAGGTCAAGATTGAGTAAATTTGGTACAATTCAATTGACAGTAAAAATGTAAAAAGAGACATGAACAACAATTTCAAAAATGTAGGAAACGGTAGAACCCAATCTCTGGTTTCTTGTCTATTAGAATAAAAATAAAAGGACATTTACATAAAAATTCCCAGTTTTTGATACTGAAATATACAGAAGCATATTTCTGACCGACGAAAAGTCCACTGTGTTAGCGACCGTTGAAAATAAAATTAGGAACTCACTTACTTCCTGCACTCAAACAGAGTTTTGATATATATATATATGTTATATATATATATATATATATATATATATATATATATATATTTATATATATATATATATATTTCAGTATCGAAAACTGGAAATTTTTATTTTTATGTAAATGTCCAGACAATTTTTATTTCAATAGACAAGAAAACCAGAAATTTATGTGAGTTCAACCGTTTCCTACAGTTTTTAATTTTTGTTTATGTCTATTTTTACATTTTTACTGTCAATTGAATTGTACCAAACTAATGTACTCAATCTTGACCTCTCATTCGCAGAAGTGATTCTTGTCGCAAATTTCAATAATTTTTTACCTTGTGTGTATGTATATCTGATTTAATGTAACTTTGTAGTACCTTGACGATGACTTTATACAAGTCGAAACGTCGGCAAAGAAATAATAGTAGTTTCATTTATTCGACCTAACTCCAACCAACCCCCAGCTAAATATTTGAAATGTGTCTAAATATATATGCCAAAGTACTGAATAGATTATAATAATACTATTAGGGTATACTCAAGGAAACAACAAATCATCATTCAATTAGGTAATATGTAAATAAAGATTATTCATCTTCATTTTTTCTTTATTATGAAGTCCCTTTATAAGTATCTCACCTTTTTACCTGCCCATAATTTAAGAAATCAGGTGATTCATGCCAGTTATTACAACGAAATATTCCTCAATTTATTGTTATTAGAAACTTATATAATATAATCATCTCAATGAAAGATCATACAAAAACATAAATAATATATAATGAATATGATCAACACTTGACGCCTGACCCTCGTAGACACACACTTTCGAGTAAACATATTGTTCGCGCTGCTGACTGACCCTCGTATAACGTATTTCTGCTTGTAGCCCGCATGATTTGCGACCGCTCGCAAAAAAAGCGGCATATTTTACCCACATCAAAGGAGTTACCAGACTTATTAGAATATCTATGGACGATGCTATCGGTGCACATATCAGTAGTGGGTAAGTATTATTATGATTAACATCCAGAATGGAGAGAATATATGAATTGTTATGAATTGATGTATGTTTTAGATCAGATGTACTGGTATCACCATAAAGCAACATTCAAAACCATGTCCAATCACGATATCTACTTCGAAGCGTTCACTACAAGTCACACAGTTCCAATGCAAATCAACCAACCGACAGCAGCGAGTATATTTTGTAAGGAGGCTGTGGAATTCAAACACAAATCGTAACGTCGAACCTTTGTTTAATAATACCCAAAAACTACTGAACAGAACCTTCCTTCAAACCAACGTTATTATGTTTTTATATCTTGTTCTTCAAACGTTTTTTCATCAGTCGATAACGGCGGTCATATTGTTCCCGAATTCATGCAGGACCGTCTTATACACCGTTAGGTCCATACTCCTCACACTCGGCCATCCTGAAAGAGCTCGCCCTCGAGCCTTTTGATATTGAGATCCATTATTGGTACGCCTACTTCCGTGCTCTCCATGGTCTAGCAGTCCCCCGGGTATGAGTCAACCCGTATTGTACGACAGGCATTGGGTTGTGTCCCCAACCACGCGTCCGTCTTGGAAACGCGAAAAAGGCATCTGTAAAAACTACAGGCTTCTGGTTCTCAACTCAACCAGGCTTCCGTCTTGAAAGCATAAGACAGGCATCTGTAAAAACCACAGGCTTCTGGTTCTCAACTCAACCAGGCTTCCGTCTTGAAAGCATAAAACAGGCATCTGTAAAAACCACAGACTTCTGGTTCTCAACTCAACCAGGCTTCCGTCTTGAAAACATAAGACAGGCATCTGTGAAAACCACAGGCTTCTGGTTCTGAACTCAAACAGGCTTCCGTCTTGAAAACATAAGACAGGCATCTGTAGAAACCACAGGCATCTGGTTCTCAACTCAACCAGGCTTCCGTCTTGAAAACATAAGACAGGCATCTGTGAAAATCACGGACATCCAACTATTAATTGTAAGTCAATCATAATATATAATCCGTATTAGAACATATTTTTTTCATCTTCCTTATATTTCATTCAGTACCCTTGTATTCATCATTAGTCAATTTTTTTTTTCATTTCAATGGTTGACAGAAATCGTCATTCAAAACAATTTATCGCTTACCAGAAGTTTTCCTTTGATGACTCCCAATTCATTTTTCAACATTTTTACCTGCTGTTCCTAAGTGAGAGGGGGTGTGCCACCTGTACTTGGGGCTTTTCCACTGGAGGATGACGGAGGTGTTCTTATACCTGATGATGAGCCTGCCATTGTCAAGAGTCAATCGGTCACACACGAAAATTTTAGTTGCCCGGCAAACTGAACCACAATTTCAAATGAGTTAACTCCACAGAGAATTGAAGAAACGAAAAAAAATCCACACTTCTGACAAATGTAAGGAGGCTGTGGAATTCAAACACAAATCGTAACGTCGAACCTTTGTTTAATAATACCCAAAAACTACTGAACAGAACCTTCCTTCAAACCAACGTTATTATGTTTTTATATCTTGTTCTTCAAACGTTTTTTCATCAGTCGATAACGGCGGTCATATTGTTCCCGAATTCATGCAGGACCGTCTTATACACCGTTAGGTCCATACTCCTCACAATTTAGCAACAGTATCGTTCAAATATGGAAAGATCTTACTTGTACTCTGGTAGGATGGTGGCAACTCTTCCTGTTCCGGTCGGTACTCGATGTTCCATACGATAACCAAGGTGTAACCATACTAATACAAGCTGAGTAAGACAACTACTACTACTGCTAGGCCTGCACCATGTGATAACTAAGGTGTGAGCATCCTACTGCAAGCTGAGTAAGCCAACTACTTCTACTGCAATGCCTGTGACCCAGTGGCTTTGGTTACAGGGGGAGAAGCGTATGATACAGGTATACTGACTACTGGTATATTATGAGTGGTGTTAATGAGGCCTGAAAGGGTTATTAATATCAGTTATTTCCTCTTCAGAAATTGAATCTTCGTCTGCTAATGTATTTTCACTGAGAAAAATCCGCAAATTACAGCGAAAATCGAAAGCACATGCTTCATTCAGATTCATCCTTCGAAATCACTGCTCTGCTTATCAAGATGCCCCATCCATCCCATATGAACAATTATTGCTGAGTAAGCTACTAGCCAGGGAGCCACGTTTCTTAATTATGTCATCAAATAATCCAAATTGGGAGATGATTGGAGTTATAATAAGAGGCTGCAAATTCGCACCGTAACACACACTCAAGAAGTAGAAAAACTTGAAACTGAACAATTCTTGATAGTACAATTAACAATTTCACAAATAACAACTGCATTCCAAGCAATATATGATATTCTAGAGAAAATTGAAATTGCTATAACTTTCTCAAAACTAAACATTTTCCATAATTCCATGGCTGAACCAAATGAAATCTTAGATGAAGTTGAGAAATAAATAAATATTTAACTATAGGAAAACTACCATTTGAACCAAAACTAGACAATATATTATTATTCGAAAAAATAATGGAAATTAGTGCATATTCAAAACAGAATAAGGTAATCTTCATAATTGATATACCAATAGTCGAAATCGAGAATTATAATTACTATCATTTATATTCCTTACCAACTCCTAAAAACAATTCATTTCAAATGATAATTCCGAAATTCAAATACCTTATCCTGAACGAGCAAAATTATGTACTTTTCGACATAAATTGCCATGAAATTGTAAACGAAGAATTTTTGTGTCAACTCAACAATCCTGAAGTAATCACAGAAGATGCCCCTTGTGAAATTCAAATGTTGAAATATTCAAAGAAATTGACGAACTGCAACTTAGTGCCTGTTGAAATAAATCGAATGAAAATTCAAAAGATAGAAGAAAACAAATGGATTATTATCACTCCAAGCCAAAAGGTCGCAAAGCAAATTTGTCAAAATAATCGAGAGTCAATTTCTCTCCAAGGAACTTTTGTTTTAGAACTTGCATCTCAGTGTGAAATAAAAATAGAAAATACAGTCATGAGAAGTTTTCAAAACCCAACAATTGAATTCAAACCATTCAAATTTCCAAAACTAGATTTTGAAAATAATCATTCAAATTTGAATTCCAGATTTCGAAAAATCGATCCGATCAAACTGGAAGCTCTCAACCTAGACGAAATGAAACACATCCAAGAGACGCTGGAAATCAAGAAAGAAGAAAGCAAGAAAATCCTGGGTGTACCAATTAGTTCGAAATCGATTGATATTTGGACAATTATTTTATATGTCATATTTTTCATAGTTATCCTGTATGGAGTCTACCGTTTCTATACAACTAGATGCCGAGCCATACCGGATGCCGTAACAAAGGAAGAACCCAAGGTCGCCTTCAGAAATTCCGCAGTTAACCCGGAAATTTCACTCTAAGGATGGAGGAGTTATGGGACACCGATGACCTGAACGCCCTCTAACCACACGCGCCACCTACGCCCCCCAGGAAGCAGATGCTGTGTCAGCCCAATTCTGATAAGAAGTTTAAATGAACTGTATGACGCCTCTCGTCACTCTTTACTTGTTCTTAGTGTTATACAGAATATAAGTAAATTGTCATTTTCCAATTTCGAAGTTTTTTCTTCTTTTTAAAAAATGGTTTTCGCAAAGCCACGACGAAAACTCACGCGACGACTTTTTAACGTTCTATATAATAATTTATACACAAGATATGGTAGGCGCATGGGGCGGACTGGCCCGTTACATCACCCTATATTATTTCGCATTATCAGATGCTCCATGATGAGCAGATTGCAACAAAGTATAATACATATGGCCTGAATCTAATGGTTCGGGAGCTACAAATTATTTGATTTGAAAACGAGCCACCCAGAATAACTTTTGAAACAATGATTTTTAGGAAAAATAGAAAAACATGTCAATAATAGTATACAGGGGTACACATTTTGACATATTCACATTTGATGTTACTCCCCCTATCGCACCCCCAGAGCATGTCATCAATTTTTTTTAAATGCATCACTCTATATTGTTTCGCATTATCAGATGCTCCATGATGAGCAGATCGTAGCAAAGTATAATACATATGGTCTGAACCTTATGGTTCGGGAGCTACAAATTATTTGAGTTGAAAACGAGCCACCCTGAATGAACTTCTGTACAATCTGTTACCTAGGTTTCATACGTGTTTTTTTGAAGTATACCTCTAACAAGTCATATTTGGCCTAGTTGAGTTTGAATTCGATATTCTCTTCATATTGTATTTGTCTCATTCAACAAAAACGATTACCTACCAGGTGAAGAAGTTACAATTGGTGTTTCTGTTTTTGTGATTTCTTCAGTAGCAATGGTAGAACGGATTGAAATAGTGAGTTTGTATGACTAGAATGGAAATAGTGCAAGAGCTGCTGCCCGTATGTTCAATGATAATCATCCAGGAGAAAATGTACGACACAAATTCATTTTTGAATTATTGAACAAATTTATGGAAACTGGATCTGTTAACAATAACAAGCATAACCGTTTAGGATTTATCAACGATGGAGCTATTCGTAATGCAGTTTTAGGTCACGTTGGACTAATAGAAAATTCGCAATCTCTTACTAAGTTATTTCGAGAATCAGGAATCAGTCGTACAAATGTTTCCAGGATCCTTCATAAGTACAAATATCATCCATTGTGACGTTCAATTTGATATCTACTCAATTTCCGATCCCCAACAACAAATTAAAACAAAAAAAATAATAACCGGAAATCCGAAGAGATCTCAAGGTACGAACTACCTTAATGTATCAACAGCTCTTGAACCATTCACATTAGCGAAACCCTCCAACAGACTGAAATTTCCAATCCGCAGAAATATTTCAAAGTATGAAAATTATTGAAATATCAGCACCCAAAGAAATACCTCCAAACCCGAAGATTTGTCAAAGTGTAGATATATTTCAAAGTATCAACGATGGTATCAAAGGATTAAATTTCGAAAAATAACACAAGTCGAAAAATAATACAAGTCGAAAAATATTTCAAAGTATCAAACATTTTTAAAGTGTCGAAAATTTTCAAAGTAGCGAAAATTTTCAAAGTATCAAAATTCGAGAAATAATACAAGTTGAAAAATATTTCAAAGTATCGAAAATTTTTAGAGTACCTATCAAAAATTTTCAAAGTATCAAAATCCGAAAAATAATACAAGTCGAAAAATATTTCAAAGTATCAAAAAATGTTTAGTGTCGAAAATTTTCAAAGTATCAAAATTCCGGAAAATAATTCGATCTTGATGGGGCTGGTTTATTCTACCCTTGAAGGCGACAGGGCACTGGCATGGGCCGTCCTAGCTTTTATAACAGTGGAGGAGGTGGGGTTCATATGAAAGCTCTTAAGTATAGGGGCGCCACAGGGTTTATCTTACCATCCAGTGCCTTTGCGTAGCAGTCCACTCGCGAAACCTAGAAATAGTGGAGCACAAAATGTCGAGTAGCTAGAATTTCAACGGGTAGGTATGTCTAGTGAAATCAAAATATCTACAAGCCACCGACACTGTTGGTTTTCACCCTAATAACACGATAAATCTGCTTACGTAAGATAATCCGATAACTGTAGCAATGAGTAAGCAACCAGGAACATTCAGGGTGGTATAAATGACAATATCAAAATATATAATCAGGGGAATGTTACCATGGTATGGCCATATCACGTTTACAGGATCCACCCTGTTACCATAAAACTTCGAATTGCGTGGTGAGCGTGAAACTTCAATAGAACAGTGTTCGGCAGGCCTCAAAAGACACTTGCCTCGAAATAGTAAAAAAATACATAAACTATTGATACAGTTCAACAACAATTCTTCAAATTCGCAATCTCCAAATACATTGAATTGGATAATGAGCCATTGAGAGTTTCTGAACGTGACAAAGTAAAAAAAAAAACTATTCTTCCGGTATGGTTGCAGCCGGTTCAGTTTAAAATGATCAATGGAATACCAGGAGAAAACATGGGAAATGGTACTTGCGGTAAAGGGCGGTTGATACCCCCTGTGGATCCTGTTTTCTGGACGGCTCCTGTGCTGAAGGCAGAACTAACTTTACTGCGCCACAAAGTCCATGTCCCTGCACTAGAACCCTGTGAAAATTATACTTTTTCACGAGTAGAAAGAGAAAAGCGAAAAGGAATCAATATTTCCTAAATTGACCAAGTTCCGTAAGGAAACCTTTTGTTATAGAACCACACGAAAATACACATTCTACTGTTTTTTTTCTTAAAATAAATCTGGTCAAGGTCGTTTCCTAACTCTAACTGAATGGAATGTTCCGGCAAAACAGTCCCAATTGATAAATCGATAACAAAGCTTAACAAATCGGGGGTGATTGACACTAACTTAAAATCATTTGTGTGATAGATTCGTTTTTTTTATATAAGATAAAAAAATTGAACAAATCAAGATGAGGTACATTGTTATGTACGAAATATCAGCATACCTTCGAAAAGGGCAGAATTATTCTCTCCTCACGACTTCGATAACAAATAAGTCCTCTGAGATGAATGAGCTTGTCAAGAAGATTATCCTTTAACAAAACAGTGATGGTGACGCTGAGGGTACCCAAAATGGTGGAAAATAGACTTACGTGATATGCAAAATGATCCCAGCAAAGCTGGATGGCAGTCACCTTAACCAACAATTGTCGTCACTAAAACTATACGACTCAAATGCCGACAACTTGCCCAAAATTATACAGGCGAGGTGAAATCCTGGAACCCAATTCCAGAAGGTATAACACAAATTAACCTCAGCACTTCAACACCTGTTACATACCAAAATCACGTTTTCGTCAAAACCAAAAGCCAAAACTTTTTCCGTGTATCGCCTCGAAAGGTCCCCTTCCAGTCCATTCTAGGTTGGCGTGCGCGCTCACCACCTCATTAATTTAACCTGAGGAACTGCATACGCCATCTAGCCGTGACTAGATTAGTCATCTATTTAGTGAAAACAGTAACCTAACCACGCAGCCCTTCATTCAAGCAGAAACTAAAGGGTGTTCTACACTAATCTAATTCACGGTCATGAAAACAATCACTGATTGTAAGTATGAAATGGTTGATTGATCCTAATGTGAAAAATAAACGTAACAAATCCCCCCCTCACTACAAGAAAATTAACCGTGATCGGTTAATTTTTTTTATAACCTCGTATGAAGCGATGATGTTTTTGAAGTTACCAGAAAAAAAAAATACAACGACCCCGTGTAGTTAACTGCTTTACCGATGAAGTCGCGACCTTCCTGGGTTACTTCCCAGGTTCATGTTCTGGAGCGCTCTTCAAGTCTTTGATGTGCCAAGCGATGTCCAGGGTGATATTCTCTTGTGAACAATATATGGACCAACATACTTCGGTGCTAGCTTCCGATTAAAATAACGAGTGGCGTCCGACTGTACGTAATTTTTCTTCCACACTCGCTGACCGGGCTGATACTCTTCATATCTCCTCCGCAGGTTGTATCTCTCGGAGCTCTTCCTCCCAGACTTCTCTAAACGTCTTTTCACCTCCAGGAATACGTCCCTCATCATTGCGTTCCTGCTAACCTCTGACTCCCGGGCTTCACCACCTTCGCCAAATAATTCTTCCACCCGATAGTCTTCCCCAGACAGTGACATATTTCTCCCAAACTGAACAAAGAACGGAGTAAATGTGGTTGTATCATGTTTAGCAGTTCTCAAAGCGCATGCTACCTTTTGAAGGTTTCAATGATTATCCGCGACATATATGGATAACATCGTTTTCAACGAACGGTTGGTTCTCTCGGTAGGGTTGGCCCTAGGATGATAATTTGCATTGAATTTTACGAAGACCTTATAGTTGTCGGTGAATTTCTTAAACTCCGTACTCCTGAATTGGCTCCCATTATCACACACCAGAATGCGGGGTGTCCCAAATGAAAGGAAAACATCATCTTCGAGCCGACGTATAATCGCATCCGTAGTGGCCTTCCTAAGGGCGAAAGCTAGGCAAAATTTACTCAAGTAGTCTGTCACCACAAGAATGAACATATTGCCCTTGGTGGAACGCGGTAAAGGACCGATTGGGTCTGTTGACACTAGCTCCCACGGACGGTCCACCTTCAGATGTGAGACCATCATATCCTTCGGTGTTGTTTGATCAGGCTTGTAAGCGGCGCACAACTTACAATGTTTCACGAATTGCGCAACATCTTGGCGCATTTTGGGCCAATAGTACTTCTCGGCCAACCTTGAGAATGTTTTGTAAACACCCAGATGACCTGCGGTCGGGGGATCATGAGCGGCCGACATCACTCCACACCTTTCCGATTTAGGAACCACCAACTCCCATTGATCTGACGGACTACACAATCCTTGATAGCGGTTGCAAACAAACTTGAAAAGCTTACCTTCCGTGACTCTCCACTGACTAAACCTGAGGGGAAAACGTTGTACATTATCGCACATCCCATTGTACCAGGTATCTTTTATAACCTCGCCCGGGACTTTCAACGAATCCACTATCGGAACTGATCTACTCAACATGTCTGGGACCACATTGTCCTTACCCTTCCTATGAACTATCCGAAAATCAAATTGTTGAATGCGAACAGCCCATCTGGCCAACCTTCCATTCAAATCCCTGAGCGACTGGAGCCATTTGAGGCTGTAGTGGTCAGTAAACACCGTGAATGTAACGCCCGCTATATATGGCCGTAACTTCTCGATGGCCCATTGGACCACCGCAAGGCATTCTCTCTCGGTCGTCGAATAATTTATTTCCTGCCTGGTCAGAGATTTACTCAGGTAACATATTACCTTATCTCCTTCAGCAGTCGGCTGAGTGAGTACGGCCCCTATTCCGTACCACAAGGCATCTGTCTGAATTACAAAGGGCAGGGAAAAGTCAGGACAGCTAATAATGGGTGCTGTTATAAGATGCTCCTTGATTCGATGCAAGGCCTGATTACATTCGGGAGTCCAGTTGAAACTTCGATTCTTCTTGAGGAGGGCAGTGATAGGTGCTATAATCGTGGAAAAATCTGGGACGAACCTTCGATACCACGAAAACGTACCAATAATTCGGCGAACCTCAGATATAGTTTTCGGAACAGGGATTTCCAACATCGCACGGACCTTATCAGGGTCCACCCGTAAACCCCTACGATCTACGACATACCCCAGAAACTTCATTTCCGGGCGACATATTTGACACTTTTCCCAACTAACTGTCAAATGCGCTTCCCGCAATCGACGGAACACTTCATCCAAAGCTGCCAAATGTTCTTCGAAAGTCTGAGTAACAATGAAAATGTCATCTAAATAACAAAACACATGCGGTCCTAAAACTCGGTCAATCAGCCACTGCCAGGTGGCAGGACTGTTGTGGAGGCCAATAAGCATCCGACGAAACTGAAAGAGACCCCTGTTTGGGACCGTGAAAGCGGTGTAAGGTCGAGACTCCTCCGACACGGGCACTTGCCAGTAAGCCGACTTAATGTCCAACGTTGAAAGGTATCGAGCGTCCTTCAGCTTGTCCAAAGTGTCTGATACCATAGGCAGCGGATAGCTATCGCGTTCTGTAACTGCGTTTAATTTTCTGTAGTCCACACAGAAACGGTACGTATTATCTTTCTTCTTTACAAGTAAGATGGGCGACGACCATGGACTATTGCTACGTTCCACAATGCCATCATTCAACATCTTATTTAACTCCTCATCATTGTGTTTCACGATCACTGGATTAACCCGGTAGTAACGTTGTTTAATGGGCTCGTGATTGGTCCTGATTACGTGTTCCGCCAAGTTCGTACATCCTAAAGACATCCCCATAAGCTCCTTATTTCGCTCTAAAACGGCGTTGAGACGAGCCTTCTCCGTCGTCGTAAGCACAGTCAAATCCTGGATTTGACTGAGTGCAGAAACTCGTATTTCTTCTGAGTTGGAGAACTACCATTCGTTGTGACGCAGGTCAGGTACTATGCCCATCCGGATCCGGAAATCAGCCCCTAAAATGAGACCATGAGCTAACTCCGGAACCACCAACACTTCCATTAATCTTACACGATCTCTGACTCTTATCGGCACAGAAAATGTTCCGATACTAGAGCATCGTTGACCATTGGCCATAGTGCAAAATACCACCTGATCTCTATCCAATTCAATTCCCAATCGTCCAACTAAGTCCCAACCCTGAGCACCTAAAATCGTTCGAGAAGCACCAGAATCGAGAAGCACCAGAATCGAGAAGCCCAAGTAAGGAACAACCCAATATATCAACCCGCAGATATGGTCTTTCGTCATTATGAGCATGATCAAACGCGTAGTCCAATATTGGTTGAAGGGTCGAATTTGTATGTATGGCGTTGTGTCCACGACCTCTCAGACACGCCGATTGGCGTTTCCCTACCTCGTACATGTGGAACAGGTCTTCACCGTGTATTCTTCCTTCCTACATTTGAAACAAACCTTGTTCTTGGAGGCGCACCCTATAGCTCGGTGACCCGGTTGGTTGCGTCGAAAACAAATAGTGCTACCGTGATTGCTACCCGACGACCCTGTCGCCACTGAAGATACACTCGCAGAGACGTCCTCAGGTATGGAGAGGTACGCAAGGTCCGACTCCAGAGCACTACTTTTTCGAGTTGATGCCGTGAAACTTTCGATTGAAGCCTTCCTAACTTCAAGTCTTCTACCAAGAGTCAAAATTTCACTTATGGAGGTGATGTTAGCCAATCCGAGTTGGCTTTGATAGTAGGGAGATATATTGCAAAGCGAAATCTTCAATTTAGCTTCTTCGGAGATCGAGCACGTAAGCCTCTTGAAGTACCCAGTCATGACTGCGAGGTAGATTCATATGGATTCATCTGGACACTGTGTTCGACGTTTGATTTCCTCGAAGAGCTTCTCGTTATAATCCGGAGTCAGGAATTATTCCCTGAGGAGAGTGACAAAATCGTCCCATGTAGCAGCTTCGTGCCTGTAAGCTGAGTAGAACTGGTACGCTCTTCCAATAAAAAGGTCGATACCTGAATCCAATAAGACATCCTTGCTCACATTCCGGGCCACTCTTAGTTCTTCCACTCTTTCCAAAAATGCACTGAGGGACATACCCTTACGTTCCCCAGAAAATTTGAGATCCCATTTGTTTGGCAAGATGGACCGAGCACCCGATGATGTCCCCAACACTTCGGCAACACCTGTCTGAGCAGACGACCTCCGATGAGGAGACACATTCTGGAAGTCCGACTACGCAGATTCAAGAAGACTGAGCTGAGGGGGTGGTGATTGTAGGCTCCGCGAATACTGTTCAGCTTTGGAAGTCAACAGGTCTAAGAGAGAGAAAGCTTTAGCTAAGAGCTCGAATCTTTTGGTGTCGAGACTGCTCTCCTCACCAACTGGAATATGATCAACCCGACCCAGGACGTGCAATAATTTGGTCTGGTACTTTTGAAACCCCCCACTGCTCTCCGAATTATTGAAGTCAGCTATCCCAGTTTCCAACTGAGTGAGTTTAGCCGACACCGCATTCAAATCTTCGGCAGCAGAAAATGGATACGTCGAATATTTGAGGCTGTCACCCCCTTTTTCGAGCTGAATAGCCATGGACAATCGATGGCGCATCTCTTCTACCGTACCTACGCCAATACCACGGATTTGTAACTCATATATCAGTTCATCCTGACCTATCGATTTATAATTATTTTTCGCGACATCCTAAACCGACTACGTTGGTGATCGTTGTCGTTAACAAACCTTTTTCTTTATTATTATAATTTTTTTTTAATGTAATTTTTTTCTTTATTCTGGCCCCACGTTGGGCGTCAAAAATGTGACGCTCAATTTAATATCTACTTAATTTCCGATCCCCAACAACAAATTGAAACAAAAAAAAATAATAACCGGAAATCCGAAGAAATCTCAAGGTACGAACTACCTTAATGTATCAACAGCTCTTGAACCATTCACATTAGCGAAACCCTCCTACAGACTGAAATTTCCAATCCGCAGAAATATTTCAAAGTATGAAACTTATCAAAATATCAGCACCCAAAGAAATACCTCCAAACCCGAAGATTTGTCAAAGTGTAGATATATTTCAAAGTATCAACGATGGTATCAAAGGATTAAATTTCGAAAAATAACACAAGTCGAAAAATATTTCAAAGTATCAAAAATTTTTTAAAGTGTCGAAAATTTTCAAAGTATCAAAATTCGAAAAATAATACAAGTCGAAAAATATTTCAAAGTATCAAAAATTTTTAAAGTGTCGAAAATTTTCAAAGTATCAAAATCCGAAAAATAATACAAGTCGAAAAATATTTCAAAGTATCAAAAAATCTTTAGAGTCGAAAATTTTCAAAGTATCGAAAATTTCTGAAGTATCGAAAATTTTCAAAATATCAAAATTCCGGAAAATAATTCGATCTTGATGGGGCTGGTTTATTATACCCTTGAAGGTGACAGGGCACTGGCATGGGTCGTCCTAGCTTTTATAACAGTGGAGGAGGCGGGGTTCATATGAAAGCTCTTAAGTATAGGGGCGCCACAGGGTTTATCTTACCATCCAGTGCCTTTGCGTAGCAGTCCACTCGCGAAACCTTAAAATAGTGGAGCACAAAATGTCGAGTACCTAGAATTTCAACGGGTAGGTATGTCTAGTGAAATCAAAATATCTACAAGCCACCGACACTGTTGATTTTCACCCTAATAACACGATAAATCTGCTTACGTAAGATTATCCCATAACTGTAGCAATGAGTAAGCAACCAGGAACATTCAGGGTGGTATAAATGACAATTTCAAAATATATATTCAACAACAATTCTTCAAATTCGCAATCTCCAAATACATTGAATTGGATAATGAGCCATTGAGAGTTTACGAACGTGACAAAGTAAAAAAAAACTATTCTTCCGTTATGGTTGCAGCCGGTTCAGTTTGAAATGATTAATGGAATACAAGGAGAAAACATGGGAAATGGTACTTGCGGTAAAGGGCGGTTGATACCCCCTGTGGATCCTGTTTTCTGGACGGCTCCTGTGCTGAAGGCAGAACTGACTACACTGCGCCACAAAGTCCATGTCCCTGCACTAGAACCCTGTGAAAATTATACTTTTTCATAGAACCACACGAAAATACACATTCTACTGTTTTTTTTTCTTAAAATAAATCTGGTCAAGGTCGTTTCCTAACTCTAACTGAATGGAATGTTCCGGCAAAACAGTCCCAATTGATAAATCGATAACAAAGCTTAACAAATCGGGGTTGATTGACACTAACTTGAAATCATTTGTGTGATAGATTCGTTTTTTTTTTAATAAGATGAAAAAATTGAACAAATCAAGATTGGGTACATTGTTATGTACGAAATATCAACATACCTTCGAAAAGAGCAGAATTATTCTCTCCTCACGACTTCGATAACGAATAAGTCCTCTGAGATGAATGAACTTGTCAAGACGATTATCCTTTAACAAAACAGTGATGGTGATGCTAAGGGTACCCAATATGGTGGAAAATAGACTTACGTGATATGCAAAATGATCCCAGCAAAGCTGGATGGCAGTCACCTCAATCAACAATTGTCGTCACTAAAACTATACGACTCAAATGCCGACAACTTGCCCAAAATTATACAGGCGAAGTGAAATCCTGGAACCCAATTCCAGAAGGTATAACACAAATTAACCTCAGCACTTCAACACCTGTTGCATACCAAAACCACGTTTTCGTTAAAACCAAAACCAAAACTTTTTCCGTGTGTCGCCTCGAAAGGTCCCCTTCCAGTCCATTCTAGGTTGGCGTGCGCGCTCACCACCTCATTAATTCAACCTGAGGAACTGCCCACGCCATCTAGCCGTGACTAGATTAGTCATCTATTTAGTGAAAACAGTAACCTAACCACGCAGCCCTTCATTCAAGCAGAAACTAAAGGGTGTTCTACACTAATCTAATTTACGGTCATGAAAACAATCACTGATTGTAAGTATGAAATGGTTGATTGATCCTAATGCGAAAAATAAACGTAACACCATGTATGATGATTCATGAATTGAACGAAGATGATTTCGATAGACGTATCGGGTTTTGTGAAAGTCTCACTGAACAGATCAACTTGAATCAGAATTTCTGTATAAAATTTGTTTTTCGGATAAAAGTACGTTTAGTTTTGATTGAGAGGTGAATCGGCTAAATTGTCGATATTGGAGTGATACGAATCCTGATTTATACCGTAAAGTTCATACCCAACGACCTCAAAAACTGAATGTTTGGGCAGGAATTTTAGGTGAACACATCATAGGACCTTTTTTTTTGATGATGATTTTAGTAGTGATAAATATTTGGATATGTGGAGAATCGAATAATACCGTGCATCATTAGGGCAATTGAGGAGGATATAAATTTATTCGAAAACGAAATAGTTTTTCAGCAGGATGGTGCACCTCTTCATTATGCAGCTCCAGGGCGGCAATTTTCGGATGAACATTATCCTGGTCACTGGATTGGCAGGAGAGGTCCTACAGAATGGCCACCAAGGTCTCCGGATCTCACTCCTGTAGATTTCTTTCTATGGGGTCATTTGAAGTCTAAAGTTTATGAGATAGAATCAACAACATTGGAAGATTTGAGAGAGAATATCATGAGGCATTGCAGAGAAATAACTCCCGAGATTCTCAACCATGTGAAAGCGGCAATGGAAGCTTGTTTGTACAATTGCATGGAAGTTGGTGGAAACGTTTTTGAACATATACTATAGAAAAGGTTTCTCTTCCCATTGTCAAGTCATCAGATTTTGATTCAAGAATTCAATAAATAAACTCTTTTCCTGATTTTTTGCTTCCATATTTGTCTCTAGAACGAATATTTCAAAATGTGGCCTCTTGTACAATTGTTTACCTGTTTTTTATTTTTACTGCAAATAATTGTTTCAAAAGTTATTCAGGGTTGTTCGTTTTCAACTGAAATGATTTGTAGCTCCCGAACCATGAGCTTCAGACCATTTGTTTTATACTTCGTTGCAATCTGCTCATCATGGAGCATCTGATAATGCGAAACAATATAGGGTGATCTATTTTTAAAAAAAGCGTGACATGCTCTGGGGGTGCGATAGGGGAAGTAACATCAAATTCGAATATGTCAAAATGTGTCCCCCTGTATACTAATATTGACATGATTTTTTATTTTTCCTAAAAATCATTTTCCCCAAATGTTATTCAGGTTGGCTCGTTTTTAACTTAAATAATTCGTAGCTCCCGAACAATGAGCTTCAGACCGTATGTATTATACTTTGTAGTGATCTGCCCATCATGAAGCATCTGATAATGCGGAAAAATATAGGGTGATCCATTTAAAAAAAATTGGTGACATGCTTTGGGGGTGCAATGGGGGAGTAACATCAAATGTGAATATTTCAAAATGTGTCCCCCTGTATACCATTGTTGACGTGTGTTTTTATTTTTCTTCAAACTAATTGTACCAAAAGTTAATCAGGGTGGCTCGTTTTGAATGGGATGCACAGTATATATACGTATATATAAAACTTATCTTTATATTATGGAGGGGGTTCCCTTCCCCACTACTTTCCTCCAAACTACCCACTGCCGAGTGGATGAAAAAATAAGGGATAAGTACTTCCCTTTTCCTACACTTTCGCTTGAAAAAAATCTATGCTTCGACCAGAAGAATAAATAATTGCTGCCTTTCAAACAGGTGCCCTTCGCGACCTCTCTGACTTCCTGAGTCTAACTTTGCCTACTCGTGATAATTACAACAAAAAAGTGTAGGGAAAGTGGAAAAGTAATACAGCAATTTCGTAGACAGTGGATATAGTTTTATTTTTGTATTTGTGGCAGAAATTTCCTGTTTCCTATATTTCTTATAATATTTTAGATTTTGCTCGTCTTCTCGACCCATCGCCTATGAGGTTCTCCCTTGATGTTGCATTGGTATTGGTATTGAGGCAGATTTCATTTCAATTCACATCCCCATATGTATTACTTAAGTGTTTTTGAACCCTGCTCACCTATTAGGCCTTGCCAGTCAACTTCACATACGCCTGCTATTCATTTCGTAACACTGAAATCGTATGGCAATTCCACTTTCATACCCAATATACTATGTATTGGAATATGGCTTTATGAATTCAAGCTTCATCAATTACATTTTTTAAAGGTACGAATATTAATTATAATCTGAGTAATAAATATCTCGTTAATTACAGACCCGGCATTTGGAAGGTCGATGACCTCCTAATCTGATGATTTTTAACTTCTATAAAAAAAACTTCAAAATGACTGCCGCGCCTCGAAATATTGGAACCGCCTTTAGCGTCCTCTCAACTTCGGCTTCGCGTGATATGGCCATCATATCTATTCTTGTTGCTCTCTCAATCGCTTTCCGTTTATTTATTTATTTATTCATAATTTTACATAGAATAACCAAAGCCCAAATTTTCGCTGTAAACTCTGTTCCTTTGCCTGGTCCTCACCTTTTTCATTACTTCATAAAAATTAGAAAGTAATCATTGAAAACCGTTGTTTTATTTTTAAATCAGTTAAATTTTCAGAGGGGTTCCATAATGTGAAACATTTCTTGCTAGACAGTCTGTCCTAATACACTTGCTTGAAATGCACCGCGTCTTCTACAAACCTCATTTCATACACGCTGTTTCCATGATTTGCTTATTATTCTGGGGTCGTACGATATAACATTGTTTGGTGTTTGGTCAATTCATTTGAAGTTTTGTCGTTGTTGCATGCTGGAGGGTGCGTTCCACAAAAGACAGGACGAAATCTTCCATAGATTGAGTTACTCATGAAGTAGATGAAAATATTACGAGTCGACTCTTTCATCAGAATTGTTCTAGTCTCTTTGGCGATAGAATGGAGTTACTGGCATTTTATTATCATTGTGAAAAGTTGCTTCGTAAGTTGAATTTGACCGAATTGTTGTATTCTCGTGCTAGAAACTCATTTGGATATGATTGAATACGCGAAATAATGTGTGTTGCTAACTATAAAGAATTGCAAGATATAATAGATACATACGTACGTACTTAGTAACAAATACAATTGATATAAATCTTTGGCGAATTCTAAAATTCCAATGATGGAGAAAAGCATAACTCAAATATATGTGATGAAAGATTCTGATTTTAAGTTCAAGATCATGAAAAATATCGAAAGAAGAATTATTTCCAAATCAAAAAAAATGTTCAGGAACATATAAAATTAAGTAATTTTTTTGTTATTCTGCAATAATTTCATTATGTGAATTGGAAAGAATCAGTTAATCAAGATATAAGTTGATTTCAACTCGAAATCACCCCCAACCAAATCATAGTATCCCACGGTGACAGCGAAATTCATCAGATATTCTCTGTGGAGCATAATTTGGTGATCTGGATGAAGGGCCTGGTTTTCGTGAATGAGTATGGAGAACCAATATTGATATTGAGAATATATGACATAGTCAGTGGGCATACTTGAAGACTGGCGTTAAATAAAATCATCTTTCGAACAATCTGTTCAGGCCAGTCTCAAATTACCTACACAGTAGGTTTCGGCTGGCACCTGTCAGAAAACAACTACTCCCCTGGCTAATATCACGAAGGGTATTGAATTATATCTGACCGGTGCCAGTGCAGGTTTCTTCACAGAAGTAAACCCTGCATTTGCTTTCGTCGATACAAATGAAGGAATTGATCTTCAATTATAGCGACGGACACACTTGCAGACCGGTTTCGGGCTATTTGGCCACTCGTCAGTGCGAGGCAGTGCCATCATCAACATAAAGTCGATGACTTCCCATAATTAAAAATCAAAATCATTCAGAGGATCAAGCCCCGACCAAAGCTGATGCGAACAACGAAGTTATTGCGCCATCTACCAATGGACGAGGTATTCCAAAAGCAAACCGAATTCGCCCATTCCTCCTGCGAGGAAAATGTAAAAACATTCTAACTGAAAAAAATATATTCTATTCAAATAATGAATAAGAATAATTTTTCTTGCAGTCTGCGAGAATGACAGGACCTTTCAATCGATTGTTGTTCTCGATAATGTAGAGGTGAAAGCACGTCCGCCTATCAAGCGAAAGACCTTGTTTCAATCATTTCATCCTTGGCCACCGTGCTGAGATTCAAACGATAAAGGGTAAAGCCCTTGCTTGCACAAGTTTCGACTTCTGAGGGTTAACGTTCGTCAGCTGGTTATTGGAAAAGAGCATAGTGAAACATTTCAAACATTATGTAGTGTATGCTCAAAAACTTCCAAATAAACGTTGCTATTCCAGAAAGATAGAAAGTAACTTTTTATTCAACTGACAAGTACAAAACTTATTTAATTAACAAAATATATATCACAACCGACTTAGATACGGAAAAATTAAATACAAAGTGAATTGCTCATTTCAACATGTAGTTATAACTTCATAATCAGCTACGTTAGGATATCAGTTTGGTTGCCAATATGTGAAACGTAGACTAGCAAGTTTTCAGTAGACACCTACGGACAAAATCCATGTAAATATGTCACGTTTATGAATATATATGAGCCTGATATTCACTGCATATGCCTTAACCTTGGAATGGATGGTATTGGTTCGAATTTCCATAACCTATATAAACAACCATGATTTCCAAGAAGAAATTATCTTTCATCCCTGAAAACTTGTGCGGATACCACTTACTAAAACTTGTGTGAACCCAAGTCAAATATTTCTTTCATTTCCATATTTTTTTCACATTCATGCTATTTTTCTTTCTTTTTTTTTTCATATATTTTGTATTTCACTCTTTCACTATCACACTTTGATTTTTTTCTGCTTAGGTACGATTTTGATATCTTGAATTTCAATTCTTGATGAAGGGTTCATTTCCGTTCTTGATTCTAGATTTTTTGCTCAGTTTTTCTCATGCGTTTCATGTTTGAGTAAAGAATATAGAGAATGGACGGTCGAACGAATACCTCTCTCAACTAGGAACATGGTCTACCACATTCAAACAAAAACTCGAAATGATCAGTTGAATAGCCGAACGGTCCGAATGTCAAGACCATTTCAGCAGAAAAACAGTTTTCCTTTTATAGAGAATATTATAGTCGAATAGCCCGCCAAGGCATTGGTGTTTGAACGCGACTTATACTTGAAGGATCTGACGATATTTCGTTTCGAGAACTAGTATCGGAAATAGTCTCCAGGTAATGACTGATAATTTGTGAGGTGCAATATCGGGACCAAATTAATGCCTTGATTGGTTTCAGCGGGACACTTTCGGTAAGCCAGTGTTAACCTTGTTTCGGAAAAGTGGTTTTCAGCCATTCCGAGTCCATTCAGGGCAAATTTTACTTTTTGTGTAGGACCCCAGTGTCAAACCCGTTTATATTCTTTTGGTTTCTTTCCGTAGGAAATGTTAATCGTGTCTCCTCTCATTCTCACTTCCAATCGTCTTAGAGTCGCTGTTTATCTTTGGTAATCAATTTTTGTAAGATAACTGCAAATTGTGAGCAAACTGTATACCAATAATCCAATGTGACTTGACTTTTTTTAATGGAATTGTCTCGTATGATAGTAGATTTTTCACATTGTGATTTTGAAAAATACTTCATATTCGTTCAAACAATTCACCTACAAATACAAATCAATCACTAGTGAAAAAAAGTTAGAATTTTCTAACCAAACCAAGAGCAGAATCTTCATGGCATACACTCAACGCCATGGAATGATCTAGCGGCTTCTCGACCCAAGACTAGACAGACGAGATCAGTTGGGAGATGAGAAAACAAATCGATAAAGCACCACGTTTGACATCTGTTATCGTACGCAGCTGCTGGACTTCACGCTATGGCCTCCCTTATATCTGACATATCCAACGGAAGAAAGGTCATTTTACTCGAATCGAGCGCCTCGTAGCAAAATTGGGTAGATAATTAGTTATCAGTGATTCCAGTATATCTTTGGGAACAGCTAAGAGGAATGCGTACGTTACCAACAAACAGCTCGTGGCACTGGTTGAAGTTGTCGATCATAATCACCCCTTTTCAATACCCCAGAAGATCCGAGTACTCAACGCTAAATTCGTGTGAATACTCCGTGTACTCTCATCAATAATTATTGATTGATTTGTACGGAGTTCCTGAACTTCAGAAGCACGGAAGGGTGAGAAGTACGTTAGTGCGAATAGATAAGAATCTTCGATTATTTGGTTCGTCACTTGAAAGGGAGCAATCCATGAAAACGTTGATTGTTTTTGAAGAAGAACAAGTCCATAACAAACAAAAACTGAAGAGTTGCAGCAAAAAATTGTTTGGGAAACTTGGCAGTAAACATATTATCACCAATTTCAATTCATTTACATAAAATGGTATTTTCTTCGATTTCCATTCAGTTGTGATAACAAATCGCATTCTTGGTCTACGACTTTTTGTTTTTTGATTCATTTCCCTTTATCACATTTTGATAACATGATTCTGAACAGACCCATTATGATTTTGGTAATCATACTTGTATGTGTTTGAACGAAAGCAGCTCATATTTATTTTGAAAAACATACATTCGCACAAATGGCCTTTCAGATTGTAAACCTTGAGATTGTGAGAATTTTGAAATATTCCACTATTAGAAATCCTGAATTTGAAGTAGGTATTCCACCTGATACAGAGCCAATCCAACGAAATTCTATGGGCACATCGAGTTTGAAATGAAATGAATAACGCACATACAAAACTCAACTGGAATTTCTCTCTGAACACTCGCGGTAGAAATACGAAAGATCAATTGCGACTCCTTCAGTTTAATACCTGCTAGACAATATGCAGGGAAATGAAGGCTTAGGAAAACAATCAAATGGAATTCTCTAATGTCATCTCGTTCTGTTTGTCTTTCCTTTCCTTTGGCTTTTAATATCCAATACCATCGAAAATCAGCCTTCACAAAGTAAATGGATTTTCAAGCAAGACGAAACGGAAGACCGAACAGTTCGGTGAAAAGAAAATACTATTTGAGATCAGGCATGATAGGAATACGATGTGGTCTGAAAATAAGTCAACAGTTATGACACGCGGTGAATGAATGATGAAAAACAAATTTTCGTTTTGCTCGAATATCACTCGATATTCCTATGGTCCAAGATTCACTACATATTCATTAATCAGTCACGAGTTACATATATTTATATATATATATATATATATATATATATATATAATATTGATAAGTAATGAATTCAAAAAAAAATTACACACAATCAACAAAACAAATCAATGGTTACGTTAGCAGGTTGAAATAAAGGGTTCTGCTCTCAACTAGCCTAAACAGGGAGAGAGGGGTTGGTTCTTCAAATACCAGGTGTTAATTCAAGGCGCCAACAGATTCAAATAGTTGACGCTACCTCAAAGAAAAATGGCATAGTAGAGAAATTGAACCTATCAAATTTACTTTAGCATATGGTTAACCAAATGTCAATAATTGTGTTGGTAGGTCACGAAATAGGAAATCCTGTTGAATATAACTGGAACAATAATTGAAATTTATGAACTACATATAATGGAACGAATTGCTTGGGGAGGTTTGTGCACATCTAAAAGCTCTCATGAGAGGGATTTGATTAGGTTAGATTATCAGGGAGCTGGCCCATGGCCTGATTCACTGCGACCTTTTCAGATCTATTGTGATGCTCCTTGGCTGTTAGAGCTCGTTGTCCAGCTTGATCACTTCGATGAGACTCTATAGCCTTGACACTGACCCCTTCATATAGCTAGCAGCCTCTGGTTTCTCCTCCCCGCATCTTGCGTCTCTCAGCCTTCCTATCGCTTCGCATTCACACGGCATATGCAGTGCGGTTTCTTCCTCTTATTCCACCAATCTTTCTATTCGTTTTGCATCCATGAACTTATGGATGTCTTTATACTTGCTTTCGCTACCCCGCAGAAGAGTTCTGGGCCGATCATAGACTTAGGTGCGCCTTCACGAGAGCATCGGCCTCCTCGTTGCCCTTGCGACCCTCATGTCCGGGTACCTACGCTGGTGTAACCCTATCATGGGTACTCAGCTCCGTGAGTGCGCTCAGACAGCTTCTCACCTATCTTGAGTAGATTTGAAATGACCTGAGTGCTTCAATTGCCGCCTGGCTGTCGGAGAAAATGGCAATGGTTTTATTTACGACCTTCTGCCTCTTTATTTCCCCTATACAGTGTTCGATGGCCGCTACTTCTGCATGGCACACAGTTGCATTATGTCCGAGGCTGAGTGCGATTCTCGTCTTTCCTCTGCCTCCGTATACACCGGCTCCCACTCCTTCTTGGGTATTCGAGCCATCTGTATACCAAGTTTTTTCCGCTTTAACCGGTGGGCCATTTTTCCAGTCCTCTCTTCTTGGTATAATGATTTTGAAAAGATCTGGTACCCCTCTTTTTCTCAGTGCGCCTATAAGTGACTCCGTGAAGACATTATTAAATGCTCCCTCGATGTCTAAAAGGGCAGCTACTGCCATTTCTTTGTCGTCCAGCGATCTGTCGATTTCCCAGGCTGGTACGCATATTGACGAGCGCTTAGAGGTTTCCCCTTCAGCGTTTCGTCTCTTATGTATCGGTCCAGTAACCTTTCAATGGTTCTCATTAGAAAAGACGTTAGACTGGTAGGTCAGTATGACTTGGGCGTTGGGTCTAATATTTTGCCTATTTTGGGCAGGAAGACTACTTTCGCCTTTTGCCATGATTTTGGAATATATCCCCAGGCCACGAAGGCTCTGAGAATCCTACTCAGATGTGGTATCAGCACATCCTGTCCCTTTTGTAGCAGAATCGGGTAGATTCCTTCTATACCCGGCGACTTGTATGGTTTGAATTTTTGGATCGCTCATCTGATCCTATCCGGTCTCGTGGTTTTGGCAGCCAGCCTCCAATCCCCCGCCGTTGACCTTCTATGCCTTGTTGGAGAGAGGAAGGCCCCCCAAGAGCCCAGGTTCAGATGTCGCTGGGAAATGGGCTGACAATAGTAGCCCTGAACTTTCCCCCTCCGTTTCTGTGTAGGTTTCATCCTCTTTTTTGAGGAAACTCACTACACTCGCAGTATTTTCCTTGGCAAATACTCGGTGGATTATTGCACAAGTGGGTGTTTCTTCCACCTCCATACAAAACCTCTTCCATGAGTTTCTTTTTGCCTTTCGGATTTCTTTGTTGTAATGCGTAAGTTTTTTCCTATATGGTCTCCCTTAGCTTTTTTGAATAGCCTTCGCACTTCGAGCCTTAGCTTTTCAAGGTGCTGGTTCCACCAGACGGTTTTGCCTCTGTAGCGTTTCGTCTTTTCGGGAAAGTTTTCCTGGTAGGCCTCCATGATTGCCTCGTTTACTTGTTCGACTGCCTCTTTCAGACTATCTGTATCCCTAATGGTTGCTATTTCCCTATCTAAAGACTCCCTGAGTGTCTCTATGTACCCTTTCCAGTCGGTCTCTCGTAGATTTCTGAATTTCGCAGTCACTATAGGAGGTGAAACTAGATCGAATCGGATGTGCCTGTGGTCAGAACACGATGACTCAATCGATACCATCCAGTTTTCAATGAAGTCGCTTGCTCTGCTCGTACTTAGTGTCAAATCTAAAACTTTTTTCCGAGCGGCCGTGACAAAGGTTGGTTCGTTGCCTCTATTAGCTATAACTAACCTTTCCCCTGAGATAAATCGTAGTAATAACTCACCTCTTGCGTTGAAGTTGGTGCTCCCCCATACCGTATGGTGTGCGTTGGCGTCGCATCCTACTATCAGTTGAAGATTCTTATCCGCACAGTAGGCCAATACCTTGTTTATCATCTGTGGTAGACAAGCCCCTTCGTCCCCAGGGAAGTAGCCGGAGCAAATTACCCAGCTTCTGTTGCCTTCTTCCGTTGGCATTGACAGGACTGCTGAAACAAAATCTCCAGAGCATAGCTCTGGTATTTGGATACAGTTCACCCTGTCGCTATGTAATATGCACGCGCGTGGCCTTAAGGTGGTCTGGTCGTAAAGTACTTTACTTGCCTTAGTCCTGAGGCCTGCTACTTATTGGCATTGAGCCATGGTTCCTGCAGGAGGGCAATATCTATGCCTTCTTCGAACCTCCTGCAAATAATAGCTGATGCAGCCTTTGCATGGTGGATATTCGCCTACAGGACTATAATTCTTTTGCTCCTGGCACTGAAGGCCCTAACTGGAGAAAATTAGAAGAGTGAATAAAACTGTCTAGTCCCCCTTACGCATATTATATAAAATTAATTGTAAAGTCTATAGTTATAGGTAACACATTCAAAACAATATTCACTTGAAACACGATAATGAACGAGGACGTTGGCTCGTGGAAGGTTCCGTGACTTGAATTATGACTAGAAAATTCCGCTATGCGATACTTAGCCCTGCTGCTGCTGGATTATACGGGATACTGCACATCCGGGAACAAGTGCCAAATTCTTCAATTAGATTTAGAGGTCGGGACCAGTTATTTATGTTCTCAATCCAGTAAACTCATTTATGAAGGATATTTCCAATATCTGGGGATAAACGCCTAGAAAATCATATTCTTGATTGTAGTGAAATGAAATACCTGCATGGGATACAGAAAACCCACTCGAACTTGAATCAATAATATATATATATATATATATATATATATATATATATATATATATATATAAACTCATGCCATGTTGTAAGGAAATGATCTGTTGTGCTATGTCTTCGAGAAAAAAATCCATGTTATATTGAATGGTATAGAAAAATAAGGAGTGTTTAATGGAACGATGACTATATATCTGACCCTAAACCGAATATGAAGTTACTAGTTCCGAATAACCCTTTCAATGGCTCTGTGGTTCTATGAAAGTCGTGTGTATAGCCTCAAGAGATAAAACATTCATCCTCTTAATGAAAATACACGCTAGGAATGAATATTTATTTTTATTATTTCCACTCTTTTTCCCGTGGTCGATGAAATTCGCAGAATCCTGATGATATAATTTATCCTGAATAATTGCAGAATTCTGCATACCTCAGCGGAGGGTGTATTATTGCCTTCCTTCACTTCTTTCCATTATCAACGAAGATTTATTTCTGCCACAATATTATTTTTTACTGAATATGTTTCGGCGAATTAAAATAACAATTCCCTTTGGATTGGTTCAGTAAAAAGGAGAACTCAGAATATATGTTACGACCATAAATGGTCTCTATTACTTTGTCAACTATATTTGTAGAAGAAAATTACATTTCCAATTCATAAAAGTAAGAGCACGCTAAGAACGTTATTATTCAAATGAGAATGCTTTCTTCATCCAGTGGAATTCATTTCAGTGAAGTTCACGTTGTGAAAAAATATATTGAAAGTCATATGACTCCAGTCATCATTGCTTGATGTGAGATTTGTTGGTGCTGCATACACGTGTTTGATGAATCAGGGAAAGTCGTATTTCGTGTAAATAAATTCATTTAAAAATCGCAGAGCGCTTTCGGCTATTAAGCCATCTTCAGTGCTATACCTGCAAGTAATAGTCGAAAATTGGATTGAAGGTTAGAATTGAATTACTTACTCGTCTAGGTATTTACAGGAAGATCTTCACAATCACAAATAATCGTAAGACATTACACTGAATAAACATCAAAGTTAAAGTCAGTGCCCTTTTGGGTTGACAGTTGAAATTTTACTAATAAAACATTGTAAAAAGATTAAAATTTGGATTCCCAACGTGCTGCATGCTGAGCAAGAGGGGTGACAGGAAGTGAAAATTGACATTGACTTAAGGTCCTAAATGATTTTGGAACATAAACTTTGTGACAAATGACGTATTAGTGACTACAGTACATCAAAACTTTCCAAGGTGAGCACAGAATTATTCAATTGAGATTGTTTGAAATAGGTAAGGTACGTTCTCGGTCCATCTCCCAACAGAAACTCCACTATAAGAATGCTGAAAGTGTACCAACCGTTTGAGTCTAATGGGAACCCAACTTACGGTCACTGACAGAAGAGTGACTAATTTGGAATGGTCCGAGGTACGTTCTGAAGTTAACTATTGTGGTTATGAATTATACTTGAAGTAGAACTGAAAATTTCATGAGTGCGTTCCGAAAACCAATTTTCAAGGAAGAACAATTCCACCAGCAGGGGGGGAGTGGAAGTGGAATTAGGGTCTAATGAGAACCCAACTTTCCAATCTTAACACCGGAGCCAGGTAGAAAGTAAGTTCCTCGAGAAGGCTTGTGAGGTGCACTCAGAAACATTAGAGAACTATTGCTCGTGTCCTCAGTACATCTTCAGGACAACGTCAGACTCAACCAGCGGCAAACCGTAGGTGACCACGAAGTTTGGGTCTAATGGGGACCACATTCGTTGTTCACAAGGGGTAGTCAACTGGAGAGAGAAATGAGCTCAAGAAGGAAAACCAAGGACAGCACAAATATCAATTATGATGCAACTAGACGATCTGCAACCATAGGAAATCGATTATAAACGACAGGTGTAGAGAATTATGATTTTCATTTGCCACTGTTTAATTGGTATTCTAACTCTCATGCCCATTTTCGCTGGTTTATCAGAGTTGAGAAGTTTGGCTGGTATCACAGCAGGTATTACGAGAGCAATACAAACTGGAAGAGTAAGGGAGTAATTCGAACCATCAATTCGAGTAAAAATCATATCATGAAAAGTCATTATAAAAAAGAAATATTTACCAAAAAAAATTTATCTACAAAAATGCTTTTTCTAATATTTTTTTTAATAAAACCAGCTAAGTGTTTGGAGGAGCTTCGAATAGAGCAAACACCAATATGAAAACATGAGAAATGAAACCATATTTTTTGGAGTTTTATCCTATACGAACATCATCAAACGAATACTACAGGATGACATATGCGTCACCTATTTCAAGCATCTCGAATACGTCAAGAAATTTCAGTCGAAACCAATCTGAATGTAAATCGACGCAACGCGGCCAATAGTACCTAATTACTTTCGAAATTAACTGAATCAACATATTCAAATTTATGGAAATGTCAGACCTTCAGACAATAAGATTTTTTTTTTAAATTTCAAATGAACACAGTACATATTCCAATCATATCGAATCCAGAGACATCAGGTTCGATAGACTAATGAAACATAGAGGCAATGTTATGTGCATAAAATTTCCTTATGTATCCAGTGAGTTCACTAGAAACTTTTGACCTTTCCACTTAGATTCAATTTCAGACAGTCACAAAATATATACATAGTATATATTTTGTATACATCCCGGACCACCGTGCTAACCTAACCTAACCTAAGAATGTTTTAACATTTCCTTTTACAAGGAATAGACGAATTCAGTTTGCTTTCGGGATGCCTTGTCTATGGGCAAATTGCGCAATGACACCTTATTGATTTTTTTAATTATTAAATTAATAATTGAGAATCAATTCCAGCATTTCTATCGCCGAAAGCATGTGCGGGATTTTCTTCTGTGCAGAAGACTACACTGGTATCGGTCGTATATAATCCAACTACCTTTGTGATATTGGCCAGGAACGTAGTGGTTTTCTAAAAGCCTGAACGATTTGTTCGAAGGATGATTTGATTTATCGCCAGTCTTCAAGTACGCTCACCTACTGGGTCGAATGTTAGATTTCTTTTTACGAGGGATTTGTGGATTAGGTCGTCGTAAAAGCATATGCGGGATTTTCTTCGGTGAAGAACCCCGCACTGGCACCGGTCGATATAATACAATATCCTTCGTCGTATCAGCCAGGAAAGTAGTAGTTTTCTGGAAGGTGTCACTCCAGAAACGTAATGTCTAGGTAGTTGAGACTAGCCTAAATGACTTGTTTTCAAGATGGTTTGGTTCATAGCCAGTCTTCAAGTCTGCTCCCCGATTATGTCGAGGAATGAGCGAATTTGGTTTGCTTTTGGGATACCTCGTCCTTAGGTAGATGACGCAATGACAGCTAATTTTTTTTGTCGCTCGCATCAGCTTTGTTCGAGGTATGATACTATGGAGGAGTTCGATTTTCAATTATGGGAAGTCATCGACTTCGTGTTGATGTTGGTACTACCTTGTACTGACGAGTGGCCAAATAGCTCAAAACCGGTCTACAAGTGTGCCCGTCCCAATAATTAAAAATCAATTATTTTATGTGTATCGCCAAAAGCATATGTGGGATTTTCTTCTGTGAAGAACCCCGCACTGGCACCGGTCGGATATAATACAATGCCCTTTGTGGTAATAGCTCGAGAAGGTTTACTAATTGGTCTCAGACCACAAAACCTACTATGTAGGTAGTTGTAGGCCTGAACGAATTTTTCGACAGATGGTTTGATTTATATCCTAGCTAGTCTTCAAGAATGCTCATCGACTAGGTCGAATGTTTCAGAAATCAATTACCCCAACATTCAACTAATATCACTCGTAGTTGACACGTGTTTTGCGACGAGTTTGACATTAGGGTAATTGATCTCTATTGAAAGTATCGGCATAAATGAAATAGGATTGAAAAGAGTTACATAACTCCTGAAGGCGTGAGATTTGCTTTTCCAAATGATGATTACGGAATATTGAAAACTATCGAAGCGGTTGTTTGTTGATCCTCAACTCATTGCCCCTCTACGTTGGGGACTCTCAGTGTTAGCTGCGTATATTTCGTTGGTCAGTTTCCCTGTGCATGGACCAACAAAAAAAACAAGATCCCTGTATCTCAACAACCTCCCGTCTCGACAATTCCATGATTGACTCACTACACCCACAGGAAGCATTCCTGAAATATTTTCATTGTAACTTTTCATCCCATTCAAACAAATTCTCCTAAGAAAATGAATTCGAAAAAGCAACCCTTCGAATAATGAGTACATTCAGCGATTACAGATAACATATTCAATGTTTTTAACCCCAGTAGTTGGAGTGATAGCCTTGGAGTGGTTTTTGTTGAATTATCAGATTGGTATTAGTCTATTTCTGCCCGGGAGCGAAGAAGCGGCGCTTAGTAATACGTATGTATAAACTTGGGAATGTAATTACTGGAGTTTGTTATTAATGAATCTCTAGAGAGGTAATTAGACTTTAAACCTTTCGCCTTTAGTTCAGAAGTCTTCTGCACGTTATTCGTACCTACTATGCGATCGAGGAGCGAAAGGAATAATTGTTTAATGCCAATATTTGAACCTCTTGCATACTTCGCATCATCGCATCCAGCCTTTCTGAATCTTTTACCAATACTTTGAGTATTGATTTACAGCGTGACGTATTGAAATTATATTTTTTTGAAAGGAATACGTATATCACTCATCCATATCTGAATTCCTTTAAAAAAAAAATCCAAGAAATTTAAGTTTCATGTGTATATACTCAGCGATTCAGAACAAATGATGTAAAAAAGCAAATTTGTTCAACAGTACCCATTTTCAACGAAACCCCAGTTCGAGAGTCACGTTTACCATGATGGAATATTTAGTGTATTTCATTCTGAATGGATTTCAACATCATCTTTCTCCTAGTACTGGGTGGGGTAGGACTCATTAGATATTCTTTATAAATCATGAAGCATACCAAAAGCCATATGAAGAGTCTCAATATAAATCTTGGGACCAATAACCGTTATGCTGATCAATGAATAAATTATTCATAACCAAACAGAGAGAAGTTTTTCTACACACACAAATAAGCTCATATTTTCAGAAAGTACTCTCCAAACAAATGATCACATTATATATAATTCAAAAAAAATAGAATGACCCAGTATTGGAAAAAAGACATTCGACCTAATGAAAATTCACCAAAAAAACTTTTCATTCATTTTATAATTTTTCTTTTTGCAAATACCGAATTCGAAAAATTCTGGTTCTCCCAGGAATCAAACCTGGGCGTCAATTATTGAACCATTCGATCGATGAACGTTTACGCTGTTGCCAGGCAGAGACCAGTCAGATCTGTCACAGCTTAGCAACAGCGTGTACGCAGAACTGCTAGTGGTTGAAGAATAGAGCCTGGGTCGTCCGGCTGATATCGCGAGCTTTTTTCAGTGCAACCACGGCACCACATTTGAATAGTTAACATCAACTCTTCCTTCTGAATTACAGATAGCAACTGTCCATAATTATTTCTAGTGACTGGTTGAAATATGTCTGTTATGTGAGTCTTAGGAAGTTCAAGTTGAAAATTTTTCTAACTTAATCTACTCATACTAGAGTTTGTCTTTCGGCTCTCTACTTCTTCGCCTTGCCTCGAGCGATTTTCATCAAGCTAACGTTTATTATGCTGCTTTATCATACTGCTTTATTCTCAGCATAATTATATCAGAGATTTCCTTGGCATATCGAGTTGAATCGCCCAATTAAAGGTAGATTTTTCTCCGAGGAAGAACTGGAGGAACATAAGGAAGTCGTCTGAGTCGATAGACTTGTGTCTTCATACACAATTCACAGTTCAGAAGAGTAGTATATGGACAAGCATCGAAAAAAGTATAACCAGAAATGCCCAATGGAAGAAAAATGAGGAAGGAATCTGGCTGGGGTGGTGAGAAAAGAGTTTAGTATATTTCGGAATTGGTTATTGCCATCAGGAAAATGTGTAAGTTGTTCAACTTATTATTCTAGACCGTTAGCGATTACAGAGCCCACCTGTCCTATCCGTTCTATTGTAAAACTTAAGACTAGCGGAATCAGAAACATTCTAGAGCATCAGAGGTAGCAGAAGTCCTGCGAGTGCTAGATTAGTCCTTGATATTGGATAACTAAAACATAGGCAATACATATCGATCGCGTTGCTGAGACTGATACTGAGTATCAGATTTCTTCTGAAGGTGCCAACCTTGTCTACAAAAGAAAACTGGTTCTGAGAAGAAGATTTTGCTAGTGAAAGTTGGTAATTGTATGTAGAATGGAGTGCTACTAGGTACTTAATAACCTTTGCCCCTTCTTATTCGCAATATCATCAAATGAACTGAATCAAGCTCTTATAGAATGATTTTTTCGTAGATGACTTCAAGGTATTCAAACACTTGAGCTTCAAAGTGAACTCAATTCGAATTTTAGGGACCAGTTTCATAAGGTATGGTGTGAGTTCATGCAACAGAATCATATCTCAAACAATTCACGATTCACCCACAACTGGAACATACTTCGATGATATGATGTCATGGAACTACTCAAGAAGAATCCATTCAGAATCTCATGGTTTGGAATCGAAAGAAATACAACATTTTCGTAACGCAAATTGAATATTTGGATTATTCGATTCAATGCAATAAGGTTATAAATCACCACTGGGAGTATCCGCTGACTCCGAAATGTTTTGTCCTATTAACGTTGACGACGTCCGCCGTTTGCTTGGCCTCATCATGTATTATTCTCGTTTTGTCACAAATTTGTCAACGATGTCCCATCAATAAATTGAGGAAGCTTATACAGGACAATTGCAATTTCTTAGGAATGCCCCATGTGGATCAGCATTGAAATTGAAGGCAGAAATATGCAGTGATCAAAAAAGCCCTCACATTTGTTATATGAATTGGCGACCGGTCAAAGTCTCTGAAACCTAGTAACCAAACATGTTAATCCAATCCTATGACTAGCTTTCTACACACGGGGTGTTGAAGCTGATATTTGCCCAGATTTCCGTTTTTTATTTGTCAAGTCACGAGCTTTATTGAATTATTATTGCATAGAAACATTTACTACATATTTTAGTGATACAATTGTGAAGACCTAAGATTGAAAATATTCATATTTACGGGGTGACTCACAAATGAATGACAGTAGTTTTTTGCAAAATCTCACTTTTTCTGCTGTGATCATAGGGAAAAATATTTTCTAGAGGTACCCCTCAATATAGTATTACAAGGAGACGATATCGCTTAGAACACATTTTTCATACAGGGTGTTTCATAGAGAGAACCACAACATCAAATATTTTTTTAGGATCGATTCACATCCCTGTACTTTTTGATTGATTCGTAGGAAAGTTGATATTGCTAATATATGGGTATCTCTAAACTTCAAGAAATACAAGTTGGTTAATTAGTCGAGAGGTATTCTATTTGAAGAAAAGTACAAGAACCATGAACACTGTGTTATAAAATTATCCCGGTCGAACGTAATCATTTTCTCAGTATTTATTTCAGTAACGTCTTGAGAGGTATAATTTCTACATCCGATCATGTGACAGGACGTTAAAGTGAAGAAATGCTGATTTAATCAGTGTACATTTGATAGGAATTTCGGTTTACGGGAATTCCAGCGTAGACATTTTCCCTCTGTGGTCAACCGCTCGCAATACGCTTTCCAAACACTCCATAATTCAACATTCACGCCACAGAGAACTTATTTCTTGAAGTTACTATTCACACGTTCACAATTTCGATGCTGAAAGATTTTGCTATCATTACGCATTAATGAGAAATGTTTGAAATTAACAAGGAACAAACGTACAGAGATAGAGATTTGCTAGCGTTTTTCTTCATAGTGGGTTTTCAAGTTATTGTTGTGTCCATCGCACAACTATGGTTTGAAAGCATATGGATTATTTTATCAATAACGTTACCCATTGCACAAGTCCATTCAAATCAAGTGGCGCTTCTGTCTATTATCAGTGTCTTGTATGTAAGATGCTGCTCAATAAATCTGGTAGCGATCCATCAACTTTCTACCCTGTACACTGTTCGGAAATTTGAAATTGTGACAATTCATTTGCAAGAACTCTGCAATACACCAATTTTTATGTAGAATGGAATTTTATAACAAATCGATAATAAAAAAGTTTTCCATATGATGGAAATTTTTGAATCTCACTGTATATTATAGTCTGGACCACATTTCGATAGGCGTGCCATTATAGGCGTATTCGTCCATTTATGAAACCCTATAAAAAGTATGTTTCATCCGGTGAATAGATGGTTGAAGGTGGACCTCTTTTCCGTCTCTTGGACTAGAATTTACAGGCAATTTTATAGTCTGGGCACAAAATTATTTATTTTGAAGACCATACTGTGTTCTATATATGTGAATTTTCTCAACATTTTTCGAGCTCCAGATTTCGAGACAAAAAAGAGAAGAAAACAAACAAGAGTTTCCAGAGTCTGCACCCGGTTATGTTTATAATATTGCTCTATTATACGTATTCAGCGTTTGAATTTTCTGCTACGATCGTTGGTGCGTTGGCTTCAATACGCAAATGGTCCAATGCCTCAAGGTGCAATAGAATTCTCTGTGGGGTGCAAAGCAACCTATCAACGCCGAATTGGACCTGATCGTGGATTCGTTTGGTTTTCACCGCGCCCTCCAGGAAGGTTCTTCCTGTACATCTTGTAGCTGGGACTGCTGTAGGGTTCTCTGTTCAGGTGGCTTTTCTTCACCAGCACCACGCCAATAAGGATATTTCGAAGTTCAGCTTCTTGCCGTTGATGCAGTTAGCATTCTGACATCGGTCTTTCGTTCGCCCTTCTCACGCAGCTACTGACGTGTGCTCGAAGCCCTGCTCTAGCTAGTAGGTCTCGAGCAATTCTCTTGTTTTCGAGGTATTCATGGAGTAGGATCTTGGATGGTGGACCGAATTTGAACAGACGCTCACTCCAAATCCTGTTTTTTGATAGGAACCACAAATTGAAAAGTGAGACCTCGTTTATACATATCTCGCAAAAGTTTCGACTTCTGAAGATTGGCGATCGTAGGAGGACGTTATCATTGATCATCAAACTGAGAAATGAAAATGTTCTGAAGAGTTCATGATCTGGTATTGAATGTTACTGTCATTTCAGCTTCTTTCTTGTGTATTTTGTAATGTGTTTCGTTGTATTGCTGTAAATACTCCCACGAAGTGTCTGCTGAATGTTTGTGAGAATTCGAATTGATAGGATCAGTAATCAAATCTTTCCACGAATAGATTTATTCAATGGAAAAAATTATCAATATCAAAACATTCGGAATAGTCGATGGGCATACTTGAAGACTGGCGTTAAATCAGATCACCTTTTGAACAATTCGTTCAGGAGATAATTCAATGTCCTTCGTGGTATTAGCCAGAGGAGTGGTTATTTTTTGGCGGGTGCCAGCCAAAACCTACTGTGTAGGTAGTTTGAGACTAGCCTGAACGAATTTTTCAAAAGATGATTTGATTTAACGCCAGTCATCAAGTATGCCCATCGACTACGTCGACGATTTTACGGTTTCCTCACAGGAGGACTGGCCTGAACAAATTGTTCAAAAGAATATTCAATTATCAATATGATTTCCATCAATGTTTGCTGGATTTCATTAATGAACTCAGCATCAATCTAATCAAACAGAAATGTTAATGATTATCATATCAAATGTTATTTATGAAACTTCTAATCCACTCTACTGTCAGAGAAGCAAGCGGCTTGCTTCTCTTCAAGCCACAATGCGTTTCTGATCGTATAGGTTAACAACACAAAATATAAACAGCAAATTCGATTCTAATTAATACACCAACCCCAACCAAGCGATCACTACGGTTATAATTCAATTTCTGGAATAATAATTAATTACACGTACACCAGAAAGTGGTTTGGTTTCGATGACCTTCAAGATGTTCGGATAGAGCACGCTGGAATGCGCTTAATGAAATTTCAGTTGCGTCGAGTGGGACTATCCAAGCTCATATCGAAATTTCGGTTTTGGTTGGGTACATTTCAGTTGCGAGATATTTGTTTGTAACAATACTGTGGTCAAAGGACGACGAGAGACAACAGAACGGACACATTCTTAGGTCATTAGTTTAATGGTTCCTCGGAATAGTTGAATCGTATGAAATTGAAAAATACTAATACACTTTCCTGTAACAATTTCATAATAAAAAAAATTTACAGAACCGTTACAATTGTTTCGCTTCATTATATTTTCTTCGAACAGAAATGACGAATTATCCGTTGAAAGAGATTAATTACTCTCGAATGCACTATTTTCTTCATAGCAGGTTTACTGTGAAATTTTTAGTTTCACCATCCAATCTATGATGAGTTCAAATACTTGAAAATAGCATGTTCAGCAGAGGCGAATTATTGAACTTCATTTTGTCACTAATCAAACACTGAGAATTTTCAATGGTATACTTCCAGAGGGATTGGGATTCAGACCTTGCTTCTGGAAATGAGGGAATCCAAAGTCATGGCCTCCCCCCTTCCATATAAAGAGATACAATACGTTAGTCGAATTTGTTTTCCTATTCGAAAACTATTTTTATGTTCTCTTAAGCTTGCTTGGCATATTTTTTCAATTTGTTTAAATATATATATATATATATATATATATATATATATATATATATATATATATATATATATATATATATATATATATATATATACACTGAAATGGATAGCGGGGTCTCTCAGTCAGTCCAAAATGAAAAGTCCTGTCTTACTTTGCCAAGCTTTCGCTTCTATTGTGAAGCTTCTTCAGGGCCTATAATTTATTGTTTTTGTTTTTTCCATCAACATTATTAACTATACTTACAGTAAAAATGGTGTAAAAATATTGAATTAAACATAAATTGGTAAAAAATTTGTATACATGTTTGTAAAATTGTTTTTTTTTGACAAATGTCATACCCTCATATATGTCATTTTTCACGTCTATGATGATTTGATCATTAATTCTACAGAGAGATGTATTGATTGAGAAGATTTTAATTATTACGTTTCTGATGTAGTTCCAGTAAGTTACTGTAAATGTTGCTGAGGTGTTCAATGTCATTTCTTTTATTCATACAATTTGAAGATTTATTTATTTCGACCATTTCAAGAAAAAGGCGTTTGGAAATATTTTTTTCTGTACGTAAAATTTTGGTATTGGGGTAATTTGGTTTATGTCCTGTTTCTATAGTGTGTTGTGCTAATGCACATGATTTCTCATTGAGTTCAATATCACTTTTATGAGATGTTATTCTATCATTAAGAATTCTAGACGTTGTTCCAATATAATTTAGGTCACAATTGCTACAAGGAATCTTATAAATTACATTTGACTTTTTTGTTGTGTCAGTTTTATCTTTTAATTTAGTATTTGAGTTCTTTATAGTTTTGATATTTTTTTGGCATATTTTGATATTTTGTTCATTATGGAAAAGTTTTATGATATTTGAAGATAATTTTCCAAGATTAGGTATAGATTTATAAGAAAAAGTGATAGGTGAATTGTCATTACATACATTATTGTTGATTATATCAGAATCTGTATTACTACCAGTATTGAAAATTATTTTATTAAGAAGTTTTTTAGGATAAGAGTTTTCGATTAATATGTCTCTGAGGAGTCTGAGATTTTTTTGTTTGAGAGAAGGGTGTACTAATTTTTCTATTCTTTTCTTTGAACAGATTATCAAATTAATTTTCACTGTTTTTTTTATGAAAAGAGTAGTAATTGATATATCTTCCTGAGTTAGTAGGTTTGATATACCAATCAGTGATCAAGGAATTATCAGTTCTACGGATAACTCTTGTATCAAGAAAAGGTAGGGTGTTATTATTTTCGATTTCGATAGTAAATTGTAGTTTTTGATTATAACTGTTGACGACATCAAGAATTTCATGAGATTTGTCAAAAGGTATTGCACAAATGATATCGTCAACGTATTTCTTTAGAAAAGGAATTTCTAAACTTAGTTCAGGAAGTGTATTTTCCAAAAGATCATCCATTACATATTGTGCTAGAATAGGAGAAATAGTAGCTCCCATTGGTGTACCAAGAATTTGTTTATAGTATTTACCTTCAAAAGAGAAATAACTTGAGTTGAAAATGAAATTAATTATTTCAATAAATTTTTTTTTGGGTAATTGAACATTTTTTATTTATATCATTCCACCTTTTGATGATACTTTTCTCTATTAGATTCATAGGTATATTGCTGAAAAGTGAAATTACATCTAGGCTGATCAGAATATATCCTGGTGGTAATGATTTTTCATTTATAAAATTGGAAAAAGCGAAAGAATCCTTTATATAGAAATCATTTTCGAAATCATAAGCATCAGTGAGAATTTTTGTAATCATTTGGGAAATTTTGCTATTTGGAGCATCAATGGAAGAAATTATGGGTCTGAGTTTCATATTGGGTTTATGTATTTTAGGGAGTCCATAATATTTTGGTGATACAGAACTATAAATCATGTACATTTTTGCTTCATTATCTGATATCATTTTTGATTTTTTTAAATCTGTAATAATCTTATTTGCTTTTTGTTGTATTGTTGAACTAGGATCTCTATTAATTTCAACATAAGACTCACTATCATTAATAATCTCAAGAGATTTCTCAATATAATCAGATTTTTTCATAATTACTGTCACGTTACCTTTATCAGATCTTGTGAGTATTAACTCTGGATGATTCTTCAGAAATGTTTTTGTTTTTTCAAAGAGGAAGTTAAGATAATTATTGTCATTATGAGGTTTTTGGAAAAAATTAGTTATCATATTTGTTATTTTTGCTCTGAAAAGATTATTTTTGTTATCACAAAAACCAGTTATTAGGTTTTCAATATCTGAGAGTAAATTTGGTATACTAACCTCTTTAGTAGTTGGTGGTAAGCTGAAATTAAAACCTAAGGAAAGGAAATGTTTAATATCTTCTGGTATAATAATATCGGATAAATTTTTTATCAAATTTTCTTTAGTTTTGATATCTGATTTTGAATCACATTTGAGTTTATTGATTTTATCGATATTTCTCTTTTTTATGTCATTGAAGATTTTTTTGTATTTGATGGTTTGTCTCTTCTCGTATTCTAGCCAAACATTGAAAGGAATTGATTCTATAATGAGTTTTGTTTGTTTATTTGAAAGGTTCTCCAAATTCTTTAAATCGTTATGTTTGATTTGGATTTCAAGATTCAATATTTTTCGCTTTAAGTTGTCATTGAAATTATGAATGTTGAAAGAATTTCTTCCCTTTGTAGAACCAAAAAGGATATTCAAATTTTTCGTATTATTTTCTATATGTGAGGGTACCACATTGTTTTTTCTGCATTGAAGGAGAAAAATTCTTCTGTTGCGATAAGATGCTAGTTTCTTGTTGGTATTACTCCATTCCTTCATTGTTCTGCTAATCTGGAAACCATAGTTGAGTTCAATCTCTTCGAAGAACCCCATTTTTATTTGAAGTGGATTATTATAGCGACTGGAGAATTGTACACTGAAATGGATAGCGGGGTCTCTCAGTCAGTCCAAAATGAAAAGTCCTGTCTTACTTTGCCAAGCTTTCGCTTCTATTGTGAAGCTTCTTCAGGGCCTATAATTTATTGTTTTTGTTTTTTCCATCAACAAATAACAAATATGATAACTAATTTTTTCCAAAAACCTCATAATGACAATAATTATCTTAACTTCCTCTTTGAAAAAACAAAAACATTTCTGAAGAATCATCCAGAGTTAATACTCACAAGATCTGATAAAGGTAACGTGACAGTAATTATGAAAAAATCTGATTATATTGAGAAATCTCTTGAGATTATTAATGATAGTGAGTCTTATGTTGAAATTAATAGAGATCCTAGTTCAACAATACAACAAAAAGCAAATAAGATTATTACAGATTTAAAAAAATCAAAAATGATATCAGATAATGAAGCAAAAATGTACATGATTTATAATTCTGTATCACCAAAATATTATGGACTCCCTAAAATACATAAACCCAATATGAAACTCAGACCCATAATTTCTTCCATTGATGCTCCAAATAGCAAAATTTCCCAAATGATTACAAAAATTCTCACTGATGCTTATGATTTCGAAAATGATTTCTATATAAAGGATTCTTTCGCTTTTTCCAATTTTATAAATGAAAAATCATTACCACCAGGATATATTCTGATCAGCCTAGATGTAATTTCACTTTTCAGCAATATACCTATGAATCTAATAGAGAAAAGTATCATCAAAAGGTGGAATGATATAAATAAAAAATGTTCAATTACCCAAAAAAAATTTATTGAAATAATTAATTTCATTTTCAACTCAAGTTATTTCTCTTTTGAAGGTAAATACTATAAACAAATTCTTGGTACACCAATGGGAGCTACTATTTCTCCTATTCTAGCACAATATGTAATGGATGATCTTTTGGAAAATACACTTCCTGAACTAAGTTTTGAAATTCCTTTTCTAAAGAAATACGTTGACGATATCATTTGTGCAATACCTTTTGACAAATCTCATGAAATTCTTGATGTCGTCAACAGTTATAATCAAAAACTACAATTTACTATCGAAATCGAAAATAATAACACCCTACCTTTTCTTGATACAAGAGTTATCCGTAGAACTGATAATTCCTTGATCACTGATTGGTATATCAAACCTACTAACTCAGGAAGATATATCAATTACTACTCTTTTCATAAAAAAACAGTAAAAATTAATTTGATAATCTGTTTAAAGAAAAGAATAGAAAAATTAGTACACCCTTCTCTCAAACAAAAAAATCTCAGACTCCTCAGAGACATATTAATCGAAAACTCTTATCCTAAAAAACTTCTTAATAAAATAATTTTCAATACTGGTAGTAATACAGATTCTGATATAATCAACAAAAATGTATGTAATGACAATTCACCTATCACTTTTTCTTATAAATCTATACCTAATCTTGGAAAATTATCTTCAAATATCATAAAACTTTTCCATAATGAACAAAATATCAAAATATGCCAAAAAAATATCAAAACTATAAAGAACTTAAATACTAAATTAAAAGATAAAACTGACACAACAAAAAAGTCAAATGTAATTTATAAGATTCCTTGTAGCAATTGTGACCTAAATTATATTGGAACAACGTCTAGAATTCTTAATGATAGAATAACATCTCATAAAAGTGATATTAAACTCAATAAGAAATCATGTGCATTAGCACAACACACTATAGAAACAGGACATAAACCAAATTACCCCAATACCAAAATTTTACGTACAGAAAAAAATATTTCCAAACGCCTTTTTCTTGAAATGGTCGAAATAAATAAATCTTCAAATTGTATGAATAAAAGAAATGACATTGATAACCTCAGCAACATTTACAGTAACTTACTGGAACTACATCAAAAACGTAATAATTAAAATCTTCTCAATCAATACATCTCTCTGTAGAATTAATGATCAAATCATCATAGACGTGAAAAATGACATATATGTGAGGGTATGACATTTGTCAAAAAAAAAACAATTTTACAAACATGTATACAAATTTTTTACCAATTTATGTTTAATTCAATATTTTTACACCATTTTTACTGTAAGTATAGTTAATAATGTTGATGGAAAAAACAAAAACAATAAATTATAGGCCCTGAAGAAGCTTCACAATAGAAGCGAAAGCTTGGCAAAGTAAGACAGGACTTTTCATTTTGGACTGACTGAGAGACCCCGCTATCCATTTCAGTGTACAATTCTCCAGTCGCTATAATAATCCACTTTATATATATATATATATATATATATATATATATATATATATATATATATATATATATATATATATATATATATAATCGTTTGTCATTATTTCAAACAAAGCATATGAACTATTTTCTAATTTCATGATATCCTTTTATGTGACGTGGGTGAGTAGAGTAATCGTGAATAATAATGATCATCTGTGCCGTCTTTCAGAGAATATAAATATCATGATTATTATTGAGTTATAGTCTGTTGCAATATGTTATCCCATCTCCATAGTGAATGATATCATGGAAGGATAAAGGGTATAAACTATAAACTAATCCAGTTTCCTATTCATCGATTCGAAACACAAAATCATCATGAACATCTATACCAATATAAGAGAAGTGATAATACTACGAGTTTTTCATTCTGATAAAGCATCCATGAAATATCTGTTAACGGGTGATTCAGTAAGTTCTCCCCAATAAAACCGCTGCAGAATGATTGGAAGTTATCACTGAAACAACGGAAGTCATCTTGCAAAATTCACACTTCGAGCAAATCTGATATCTCTCTAATTTCACTATCGGAGTGAAACGACTCTTGTCGAGCAGATTGCATATCATTTATTACAATAGTAGTAATAATGAATGATAATGAATGATTCATCTGATCTGAATGAAGGGTGAAACTTCATGAAGTTTTTCTCTATTGGAATTTTTTCGAGATTTCAACCGATGTTCATTGAACTGATCAGATCATGTGCTACATATAATTATTCTTCTTGAACTTTTCCTGTTGTTCAGTCGAATGATCAAGGAAATTTAAATTCATTAAATATTATGCACCACTCGAGAGTAGAGAAAATTAAGCAATATCAGTCCGTAGCACCAATAAAGAGCACAAATATAAAACGATGAATATTACGAATATATTGCCACTAGAAATCAGGAAGGGGTCCTATTAGTAGACTCTTGAGATCCATTCGATAAAGAACATCGGAGTTATTAAAAATTGATGTTCGGTGTCCCAATAATCAAGACAACCCTGAAGTATATCATTATATCATGATATGCCTCATAGGTGGTTACTCGGCTCTCTTTGGCAGATCATTTCACGCATTGATTATTCGACATTGATGACCGTGAAATATTGTGAGAAAATCGTCTTTCATGATGAAATGGGGAAAAAAATACGTTTCGCCAACATCTCAGTTGGCATTTTCCTACTTGGTGCTAACAACTGTTCTCGGTCATAAATTGTAGCCGATATGATCCGTTCCGTTAGCCGTCGGGTCAATTACGGTTGTCGGACCCTTGGCTAATGACTGTTCAGGTAATAACGGCCGGTTTGGTTTGTAGCGACCTGCATTCATCAATGGACCATTTTCTCAACTGTTTTTTTTCCTTTTGTTGATGAGGGCCCTCCAGACATTTTCTCTTCAATTCTTCTCTATGTTTTCTAATTCGGCGTGTTCTGAAATGGTTTTGTTTGGTTCTTATATGCTATTCTTGTGTTCCCGCACTCTAGTTGACACTCTCCTATTCGTCTGGCTTATATATTGCTTATCACAGTTCCCGCATGCGATGCTATAAACTTGGTTTTCGAGAGGAATCCTGTCCTTTGGTCTCGGTTAGCGAGATGAAATGGTCCTTCGAAGTTTGAAAAAGGTTTTTTTTCTCATCAGATCATTTAATATTTTCACTCTTGAACACGTTAAGAAGCTTAGGTGTTAGAGTGAAAATATTTAATTTGCTCAATACATCGTTACCACTACTAATAGTCTGTTTTCCAAAATTAAAACTCCTTTGAAAACGGTAGAGAAGTCGAATGTAGTATATGAAATTCCTTGTCATACATGTGGCAGGACATATATTGGACAGACCTCTAGAAATCTATCCGGACGCTTAACGTCACACAAAAGTGATTGTAACACTAAGAAAGCCACCTGTGCACTTGCTGAACATGTAATCAACGCAAAACATACAATGAACTATGAGGAAGTGAAAGTTTTGTGTACTGAAAGCAATCTGCAGAAACGTTTGTTTAAAGAAATGTTCTTTATCAATAGGAGCACCAACAACATGAACAAAAAGACTGATCTTAACAACCTTAGTAACATTTATAACTACATTCTTAAATTGGAGCTGATTCCTCCAGTTCCCCCAAGTAACAGGTAGAGTTTTTTGAGTTTTGGGCGCAGTGCTGGGGCTGTCGAAAACTACTCACGTCAGTTGGGAGAGAGTGGCAGCACTGTACTCAGGGTCAATTTTTACACTTTGTTTTATGGTTTTGGTCATGTTTTGTTGGTGTACCTTTTGGTAACCCTGACTTGTCTCTGTCAATTTTCAAAATTTAAAACTTCAAATGTCTTTTCATATGTCAATTATCAAATTTCAAATATTTCCTTTCTTTTGGTAACCACCTCCGAGCACGTGCCGGTGAAATTTTAATTTTCCAAAAATTTAATTAATATAAGTTTTTATACATATATATGTAATGTTGAATGCAATGTGTGACTCTTTTTCGAATGAGGAAAAGTATCAGTTTTCTGTGTCTCATTTTACGTCTGACTTCTTACTATAACCTCACGTTAGTAAGTACATTTTCTTAATGTTTTACAACTGTTTTATAATGATTAAAATTTTGTAGATGTCTTGATAAAGGGAATAAACATTCTCGAAAGCTCGACCAGATAACAAAGAGTATTCTTTAAACAACAGCCCAGTAATTTGACTGCATCCCCAACAACATTCCGTATTTCTCCTTAACTAGTCAGTCAAGACTACCCTTCGCTTTATATATATATATATATATATATATATATATATATATATATATATATATATACATATATATATATATATATAAGTCACCACATCCTCCATCTTCCAACACTTATTGGAGACAGGGCATAACATCAATTTCGAAAACACCACAACATTAGCGAGCGATGAAAACTTCTACTCTCGAACAATCAGAGAGGCTATCGAAATTGAGAAACGACCGAGTAGTATGAATAAGAGAGATGATGCCCAAAGATTACCAAGAACGTGGAAATCCATCCTATCACAAAACAAAAACAAGCCGATTACACCAGAGGAAAAAGGTCGGACCTTCTCAAGTAATCACCATACAGACATAATGGAAAATGCAGTCGGACCAACGAAGAAAGTGGGAGGGGCCCAGGTCAAAGATACCATCAATGAACACCCCTATATATTGAGAAGTAGAACTCGAAATAATTAGTCGAGTTCGGAGGACGAAACTCAATCATCACCTAGAAGATGGCAAATGAGACTTTGCCGAAACGTTGTGACAATTATCCTTCAGGGGATCAAAACCACAGAACACGGAATGAAACCCGAAAAAACAACTCATCATATATATATATATATATATATATATATATATATATATAGACTTCAAGACTTTTTCGCGACTTAGTGCCGAGGTCCAAGTCTCCATCAAAATGAAAATGCCTCAAACAGAAGAGAAATATTGTTAGTTATGAAAGAGATATTCAAAAGGAACTCAAAGGTTTCAGAGGAGTTTGACGATGTGAATGAAATTAACTCACAATAAAGCTACAATGCTATTTGGATCTCTGCGACGGGCTGCTATTCCGTGCTCACATGCTGTTTCAACTTGATGTCTATGAACGACGTTTTCCTGATGGATGCGCACCGTTCGCAATTTAAAATGAACAGTAAAAACTGAACCGATGAACTTTTCACTTTCGGAATCCTAGTGACTGCGCCACTTTTGTTTTCGAAAACTCTGAAAACTTTAAAAAATATTTAAAATTATATTTTGTTCGGATAAAAAAATACCAAAGGCAATGGTGTTGATCCTTTTGATGATGAAGTCATACTGAACGCATGAAGCTTCCATGGAGGCGATGTACTCTCGGCAGACTTGTTGATAAGCGGCTTCTACATAGGAATTCTAGCGAACTGTCAGCAATATATGGGCGGGTCGGTGACAACTTTATTTCCGAGACGTATGTAGATCCAAGAAATATTTCCTTTGGCACCTCCATGCTTGCCGTCTTGACTTTCTCAATGTATGTGTGACCTCATAGGTCCTACTTCGAATTAGCTTTCCACGTGATACCTCCCAACCCCATTTTTTTCTCCTGGTAGACCCAGAATCCTCGAATCAGGGGCCACATCAAATTCCCTCATTCCATTTTCAGCTCCAGCTCTCAGAAGTCGAAACTCGTTCGACCAATGGAGCAACGGGGCCTCTCCTTTCAACGTGCGATTACCCAGCACGGTGGCCCGGCGGAAAATCGAACCCTGGTCTTCCGCTTGGAAGGCGAATGTGCTAACCGCTATACTACCAAGAAGGTACTAGTATATCGTTCAAAGACGTCATTCATTCATTCAACAGCTCTTTCCCTACCTATATGGCGACGACGGCACTAGGTTACATAAAAAACACTTTTTCTTGCCCAATTCGTATACCATTGTGCCATCGTTTCAAATCTTACCGCACTGAAATGAAGTTATTCCAGCTACTTCTACGAGGATGCCATGTTGGATGTGCTGGGGATGCAGACACACCCTTCCATAAAGGTCTCTCGAATCCGAGTTCCATCTCTATTATTTGTGTTGTTATCTCCTCACATTACATGGCAAAAACCACAAACAATTCATAATTATGAACAGGTTACAAGGCACCAATACTTTTTAAGTCAAAAGTTTGCTCTACCATTCAATTCTTTCACCAGGTCAAATCGAATACAAAAAAAGAACAGTATAGAAATTTCTCATGGTACAATACTTATATAACAAGACGACAACCCATTTGAAAGAGATTCAAGGACCTACAAATCAACAACAGCTTCTTCTGATGGAATTTTCTCAACAAATGTAGTCTGTTTTGAATTGAAATTCAATCAATTTTTCATTTTCTGTCGAAAGTGTTTTTGGTGAGATCGATCCTCAAGTTAAGCATCAGTGTGTTGGGTATCAAAATCTATTTTTTGATGAGATATCATTTGACCCCTATTCCCTATTCGATGGACCACTCTGTATATGGTCTGCTCTTATACTCAGGAGTGAAATGAACAATTTCTAACTGATTTATCTCTAGATTTTCATTGGTTTCGCAGTCGCATTGAGATATAATGTCGAAAAAAAAATCATTTTATAGAGTGCTGCTGTACAACTCTCCTCCTTTTCTTAACTTTTGAATGGGACAAGATATCAAGTTTTTTTTATATGAGGGAAAAGTTCTTGAATTCATTCATTTTTTTTCCAACACATTTTTCTATGGAAATCAAATAAGCCATACCTGATTTATCCGTTGTCAAACTCATCTATTCAAAGAATATTTCATCTCGGCTCGTGTCTCGACTATTGGAAGGAAAAGTTGGACCAGTTGTAAATTACAATGAAACTGGACGTGATAATCCTGGAGGTTGGTTATTGAAGTAAATTGAAGTGACTTTTTGAATACATTTCCATTGGAATTATGATTTTTCCTTAGTCCCGAGACCCATTCAAAATAAAATATTCCTGGTAATGATTCAAGAACAGCAGGTCCAATTTTCAAAAATGAACAAGCTTTGAATATAGAATTGAAAGTCCCATCAAAACGTCGCATCACAAGAAAGTTGATAATGTCCTCTCGGTGGTGAGTGACGTCACACTATCAAATCTTCACCAAAAGTACTGACACCATTTTTAATATATTCCCACATAAATTTTGTCCGAGTTTGATATCTGGTCCCAAGCAAAATATCAGAGAGGAGGGACTTTGCACGGACGCACTAAACATGAATATCGAATTGAACCAAAAAAATCGATAACAATATGGAACTGATGAAAGATTACTTATTTTTTTGAATGATATACACATATCCTTGAGAGTGATTACTAATTCTCTGATGTAACTTCTTTGATGGAAATTTCTCATATCGATTTGGAGAAGGAAAAAAGTCATGAATTCGAATTCAAAGTTTCATTTCCTCCACAAAAATAATCAAATCTTCAAATATCAACATCATACTTGAGCAAGGGACATATTAATTCTTCACCAATTGGGAAAACAAGTACACTTTCATTTCGTCTTTCCGTGATTTCAGGAAAAATTGTGATTGGCGGATTATTTGAAAAACTATTATTGCTTGGAGAAACTGTGCGTTTCATTCAACAATTACGATTTACCGTAGCGAAATTGGATATTTTGATTCACTTTGATTTCAATGAATTTTCGATCTATAAATCAGCGCTGGAAATATTGTTAAAGCGGATTCTTTTGTGATTTATCGATGCGAGATGTATTTCATATGAGCATATGGCGGCACGAATTTCACTCTTGCTCTATAACGGCCGGTCACTCAATTATGGTCGCACATAACTTTGACAAACATGAAAAATGCAGACTTTTTTCATTTTTGTCCCCAAATGGCCGCTTGATATTTTGAGTGATACTAATAACCACTGTTCACGGAATGAGTAGGTTTGATTTATATACCGAAAGAAATATAGATGAATACTTGGCTAGATTGAACTGAAGATAAATGCGATTCACAAATCATACGAGATACAGGGTGATCAAATTGTCAGCAATAAAAAAGAAACACAAGTGTACAATTTGATGAACTTGGAAAATATTTCAACCATTATTAGAATATATTTTTTATTTCTGTTTGAAGTACCTAATCAACTCGCTCAAAAATCAATGGCAATGGATTCCAATTCATTTTGTGCTCTGATGTTTTTTGCAATATTGAAATCAACATAATTTTTAGATTTGTTCAATTGACATATTTTACATGACTTTGTTATTTCTTTCATTATTTGGAGACATTTTCCATTATAATGGTTTTCCCTACAAATTAACCAGATCTTTCTCACTCCTGGATGACCATGGGTTCCATGTAAATTATATAAAATTTCTTCGGTTAGTTTTCAACTTATCACATATAATTCTTGATCATTTACAACTTTAATATAAATTTCATTTATTTCATTACATTTAATCAACTCATTTTCATTCAATTGTTTCAGAACTTCTAATATACTTTTCATTGAAAAAACCCTTCTTTTTCTATCAATTCATTGATTCCCACTAGCTTACTTCTTTCTATTTTGATATTTCCATCACCACTGGTTAAAGCATCCGCTGCTATATTTTCTTTACCTTTAATATGTCTTATTTCAAAATTATACTCTTGTAATAGCAATGCACCTCTGTGAGTTCTATTGTTTAACAATTTGTTATTCATAACATTTACAAGTGATAAATGATCTGTTTCTATCATGAATCTAGATCCCAATGAATACAATATTAGTTCAGTTACACAGAAAATTATGCTTTATTATTTTAATTCAGTGATACTAAAATGTTGTTCATGAGTTTTCGTTATTCGAGACACAAAACATATTGGTACCTCTATATCATTTTGTACTTGTAATAGTACCCCAGCTAATTTGCCACAGAAAAACAAACATCGATGCTACCATTTCACATTCGATTGAATTATCGAAAATTCAAATTGGAATTTGTTTTAATTTCAACGTTCAATGAACCTGTTCTCATTTCGTTATAATAATGATGAATGGATATTAAATTTTTCGTTGTTTTCACTAAGTTACAGTTTCATTGAAATTTTTATGAACCATACTGAGAAAACTCGTTATTTTACTGTGTATAAGTTACAAATGCATTTATGAAACTTTTCATCGTGTTTTATTGAAGAGTATAATAATATCATATGAAAAAAAAGGATTGAAGTACAAATCTCACCAATTGAATGGTATTATCAATTGCGGAAAAACAATGAACTCTGTTACCAACTTCAAAGAAATGTTGCATCAAAAGCAGTTCTAGTCTGAGCTCGAACTTATTTCAGAATTATATGCCAACAGGTCGAGCAAATAGATTTTTCAATATTTGCTCAATCGAAATAATGATTCTTCTCAAAGCTTCATCAGATCACAAATAGCCTGGGAGGCCACTTTGCGATTTTGTTGTTGAATCCATCAAAGCTTTTTTTGTACAGCTTATCCAATCCATCTTGGCACAAACTCAGATACTTTTCCAGTTGCACACTGGTAGTGTTGACCTTCAAAAAAATAACACCATCTAGGAATGAATTTCAACACAATAAACACATATAATAGTTGTTTTTTTATATTAGTATTCTCCACAGAGATTGCTTGGCACATACGTTATTAGTTCTGTGCCAAGTTGGATTGTACAAGCTGCACAAAGAATAATTCCAGTTTGGTTCCAAAGGAAAACAGACGCCAGTCTGCTCGAGAATCTTGGTGAACCGAGGAAATTTATTATTATTATTATTTCACAAGGTATTCACGATAACTATTGCCAAATGAATATTGAATATCCCGCTGTTTATTTCAATCGATATTCTGTTAGTGAATATTTTTTATGAAACCTCAGACATTGTTCCATTTTCATATATGATTTGGTTATAGATAACCAAATTATATTAATATTAATTTTTCCTGTTCTGAGTTTTTTCGAAAACTGTACCTATTAAAAAGTTACGCTGAAGCATAAAAAAGCTCCACTAACAAAATATCAATGAATTTTCGAGAACAATCTTCAGTATCAATTTGGCAATCGATTTCTCCAACAAAAAAAAAGGGAAAAATGATAATGATAGTTTTCTCAACGCCAAGTCCAGAAACTTCCTTGCGACTGACTCATGATTTATTCATCAAAATGTTATCGAAAGCATTCTCCACCCACTTCTTCAATACGGCCCAGAATGGTCCATCTTGGCTACAGTTTGCGCGGAATCTGTACGTCCATGATATATATATATATATATATATATATATATATATATATATATATATATATATATATATATATATATATATATATATATATATATATATTTGCATACAATTCTCCATTTCTTTGATTGAAAAGTTGGAGAATTGTATGCAAAATATATATATTGATGATATGACTGACTTATCTTGCCACATATAGCACAAGTACGTACTGCGAACGTATCAAAGTGACGTATCGTCCGTTCTATGGACGTAGAGATTCCGCTCAAATGGACGTCCCCAGTACGTACATTTTTCGGCCAAACCGTAGCCAAGATGGAGAATACTTTCGATAAGACTTCAATGAAAAAATCATGAGTCAGTCGCAAGGAAGTTTGTGAACTTGGTGTTGAGAAAACTATTATTATCATTTTTCCCTTTTTTTTTTTTTGTTGAAGAAATCGATTGCCAAATTGATACTGAAGATATCTCGAAAATTCATTGATATTTTGTTAGTGAAACTTTTTTATGCTTCAGCTTTTCAATAGGTACCTAGTTTTCGAAAAAACTCAGAACAGGAAAAATTAAGTCCATCTATAACCAAATAATGTGTGAGAAATGGAACAATGTCTGAGGTTAGAATAAAAAATATTTACTAACAGAATATCGATTGAAATAAACAGCGGGATATTCAATATTCCTTTGGCAACAGTTATCGTGAATACCTTGTGAATTGATAATAATAAATTTCCTCACTGCTCGGTTCACCAAGATTCTCGAGCAGACTGGCGTGTGTTTTCCTTTGGAACCAAACTGAAATTATTCTTTGTACAGAAAAAGCTTTGATGGATTCACTAACGAAATCGCAAAGTGGCCTCCCAGGCTATTTGCAAATATTGAGAAATCTATTCGCTCAACCTGTTGGCATATGATTCTGAAATAAGTTCGAGCTCAGCCTAGAACTGCTTTTGATGCAACATTTCTTTGAAGTTGGTAACAGAGTTCATTGTTTTTCCGCAAGTAATAATACCATTCAATTGGTGAGATTTGTACTTCAATCCTTTTTTTTCATATGATATTATTATACTCTTCAATAAAACACGATGAAAATTTTCATAAATGTATTTGTAACGTATACACAGTATATAACGAGTTTTTCAGTGTGGTTCATAAAAATTTTGATAAAACTGTAACTTAGTGAAACCAACAAAAATGTTACTATTCATTCATCATTTTCATAATGGAATGAGAACAGGTTAATTGAACGTTAAAATTAAAACAAATTCCAATTAAAATTTTTCATAATTCAATCAAATGTGAAATGGTAGCATCGATGTTTGTTTTACTGTGGTACTTTTCTTCGCAAAAATTACGAAATAAATGGAAATGGAACCAAGGACAAGAAACAGCATTTGACGATATTAAGAAAGAATTCACCAACAATTTAAAATTTTCCATACAAATTAAAATTGGCCGATTTCATACCTAGAACAGATGCCTCAATAAACAAATTAGCTGGGTACTATTACAAGTATAAAGTGATAAAGAGGTACCAATATGTTTTGTGTCTCGAGTAACGGAAACTCATGAACAACATTATAGTATCACTGAATTAGAATAATAAAGAATAATTTTCTGTGTAACTGAACTGAGATTTCATTTATAAGGATCTAGATTTATGATAGAAACAGATCATTTATCACTCGTAAATGTTATTAATAACAAATTGTTGAACAATAGAACTCACAGAGGTGCATTACTATTACAAGAGTATAATTTTGAAATAAGACATATTAAAGGTAAAGAAAATATAGTAGCAGATGCTTCAACCAGAGGTGATGGAAACATTGTAAATGATCAAGAATTATATGTGATAAGTTGAAAACTAACCGGAGAAATTTTATATAATTTCCATGAAACCCATGGTCATCCAGGAGTTAGAAAGATCTGGTTAAAATTTTTAGGGAAAACCATTATAATGGAAAAGATCTCCAAATGATGAAAGAAATAACAAATTCATGTAAAATATGTCAATTGAACAAATCTAAAAAGTACGTTAATTTCAATATTGCAAAGAACATCAGAGCACAAAATAAATTGGAATCCATTGCCATTGATTTTATAAGCGGGTTGATTACTTCAAACAGAAATAACAAACATATTCTAATAATGGTTGATATATTCTCCAAATTTATCAAATTGTACCCTCGTAAACGCACAAATGTAAAAACAATGAAAGGGAGTTTTGAAATTGGAAAACCAAAACGATGCATATTAGATAATGCAACTTATTTTCAAAATGAGAGATTCAAACAATTTTCTATCCGAAACAATATTTAACTTACATTTACAAGTATAAGGCATCCTGAATCCAATCCGTCAGAGAGATACATCCAGGAGGTTATAGAATTTCTCATGGTCTTATCCAGAGAAAATCATATAAATTGGGATGATAATATAGATGAAGTGAAATTTATCCCCAATCAATTTCCGCATACAGTGACACAAACAACTCCACATTACTTGATGACAGGACCACGAAAATGGCTGAAAACCAACCAACCAAGACATTATGACAAAAGTACAAATAAGACAAATAAAAAATGGACAAATGTATTCAAAAAAAAAAAAGAAGATAGTAGAATACATAAAAATATAAAATTTGAGGAAGGACAATTAGTATTGATAAGAGCAAACATAGTAACAGACGTGAGGAAAAACCTATGTGTTTGTGTGTTTAAATAATAGATATTATAAATAATGTAAATAGTCTCGTTTTGAAATATTGTTGTTGTTCTAAAATTGTTTATTGGAGGGATATTCAATATAAACGATATTCATTTGTATGCAAAACCAACATTAAGTCAAACAGAATAATTTGGAAAGCTTAAAAAAAATTTGGGTATAAGCTGTTATTTTCCCATGATTAAAAAAATAACATCTAATTCTTGGGGTATTTATTTCATTTTCAACATCACCATATTCGAAATCAATCAGAAACAACATGGCTTTCAACTCATTTTATCCTTTAGCAGATTCACGAAACCAGAAACATTCGAAATTCCAGTCAAAACTAATAAACAATTCCATCAGCTCACATTTCGTAGTAATATCCGAGGGAAACGAACACAGTCTGCGTCCCATATGAAAATCTCTCCAATCCAGCATTCAAATAACTGAAAAATAAAACATTTTCGAATTCAAGGCACTAGTAACATGAAAACATACTGTATGTAAAATTCAATATAGAAAACAAAGCTTTCTTGATAAAGACAATTTTTGCCAAGTCAAAAAGGAAATGGTTGTCAAAATCAATTCCAAAGAAAGAGAAAATTAAGAAATATTGGAATTTAATTAGACAAGAGATATTCCAATGATCATTGTGAATAATAAGAAACATTTTGTGAATAATTATGAGTAGAAATAAGTCGGAAATGTCAAAGTGTAAGTGAAACTCAGTGAATCAAATGTGTGAAAGGATTTCCTGACAACAGTAACTAGAGAAAAACACAAGAAGGTAGAAAGAAAAATGGTGATGAAAGTTCATGTATGAAAAATCGGCAAATTTTAGAAGAAAACTGAAATAAAATTATCGTTATTCACTTTTGAAAAACGTCCAATATATCAACCTAACTATTTGGCTCATTAGAACCACAGCAGCGGATAATTTTCACCCAGTCTTCATGAATATCTAAACTAGGAATCCAGGTATTCAACACTGGATCTGCAGAAGGAGAAACATTGTTCAAGGAGATATTTCTTTGAAGAATTACGTTACCATCCATTCAAGGAGTGTATTTCACTCCTGAATACAGTTTCTGCATTCTGAATTGCACCTGTCCGAAATTTTTCACTGTGAGAACAATTCACAAACTTTTTAGTGAACCGAGAACAATTTCACGCATTCATTAGAGACATTTTCTTTTGATATTTCACCAAAAACCTTATTTCAAAATAATTTCCAAGAGGAGGTAAGGTTGTGGTTAGGAATATCATAGAATATTCGTCTTCTGTAATTCTATAGCTTAAACAGATATTTGCCAAGGACTAATGCTAATGGAATATGAATATTCATAAAATTGTGCCTTGTAGATTAGAATCCGGTCTCGTGGAGTACGGCAGTAGCAAGCACGTAAAGACAATATTTTGTCTATTAAAATTTTCAAAACAAATAAGATAGTTATCACAGGAAGTAGGTAGAATGAGCCTCATATCAATTGGAAATCCATGACAAAAGTTACATTTCGAGATCTCTTGATTGAAGTTAAATTTTTTTTTTGAATTTATTCACTCCAATACATGTAAAAATACATTTGCATTGGGAAAATAATTTTTGACATCAAGAATCTTCCCTGAATCCTCCCTGATTTGAGTGCTCTACATGTTTGGCGTACTGACTGAGCTGGAAAATAAAAAAGAAAGGAAAACAGAGTAAGGAAGAGAACTTGAAAGTAATAGTCTAAGAGCCAGTGAACGAATACCTGTATGTATTTGACCAGACCTGGGTTTTTGTACATTGAGGCCCCTATACCTACCGTACATGAGATGGGGACTCACTAAGCCCAAGGTGGTGGACGCGGCTAGTGCGCAGGTAACACAGGTATCGATTTTTGGCTATTTATAAATGCATTTGACCACGTCTGCCGTTTTGATATTTGATAATATATTATTATTATTAATAGAAAATAACAATGGCAGACCATTATCACGCGTTTAACATTGTGGCAGACAATTTTGAAAATGTCAAAAAAAAAATTTTTTTGAAATTAATTGACCAGATCTGCCATCAATATATTTTATTTATTATAGTCTCGAAAACTTATATTGATGACGTATTCATTGCGTATAAACATCAGCAGATAAAAAAATCTGAGATACTAACCGGTCAGATGTCTATATATAACCATAGCAGTTTTACATTAATATAATTTATTCAATCACTGTATTTAATGGAATTAATATTTTACATGTAGTCTATATACTAAATTTTTAAAGTTGAACGATAAAGAAGGAGATACATTACGAAAAAATCTTAAATATTAAAGTATACTGCTAAGAACAAAAAATAATTTAAATTTGTATTTTATTTTTTACATTTATTCATTGAATACAAAATTTAAAGTTAGATAAATAAAAAACAATCATGCATGCATTTCTAAATCATTATATATATATATATATATATATATATATATATATATATATATATTTAATGATTTTGATCTTCATTCATCATCATCCGAGCCATGGTTATTATCGTTGAATTCGTCTTCATCATCCATTGAATCGGGTTCTGCAAAATTAAAGGTAAATTTTAAAATATAAATAATTTGTAAATTGATTTGAACATATTCGACAAAGAATTGATTTTTATCAACTTACCAGGAATACCGGTGATTAAGTCACTCACAAAAGATGGAAGTTGATCTCCTTCGAACCATTTGAAGACTAATTTGTTGTCCCTCTCAATCCAACCATGATCCAATGGGTTTAAAGCAGTAGGTTGCTTTTTGTAAGCATTTTTCCAAATCATAGAAATATAATGAGCTCTCAGAAATTGTTGGTAAAGTTCACTCTTACACGGTGGAATTGAGGTTGCGTCAAAATTTTTCACTTTTTTGCTGAAAGTTTCATTTATGTCTGAAGCTTTGTAATTGCGGACAAATAGTTGGAATCTTCCATCATCGACGTCCTGAGATTTTTTGGCATTGTAGAGTTGGCAAACAAATTGTTGAATAACATTAAATAGGTCTTGTAGTTGATCCTTTGTTAAATTTTCTTCACCAAGAGCAGCAAATGCTTCTTGGAATTGTGTATTTTTTTTAGCAATGTAAAAGGTTTTTTCTTCCCTTTATTAAAAAAAGCGGGATTAAAATCACATCCGGTGAACGCATGGATGCCGATTAAACTTTTAGCTAACAATTCACCAAGCTCTGTATAAATTTTCGTGATGTTAATATATCTTTCATTATTTCCTGTTCCATTGGGCATCCAAATATTAGATTTAGAATTCTTCAAGTGTGCCATATTACCAATCATTATGATTAAAATATCGGTATCAGAGGCTCTGATAACAATATTCGACTGCTCAGCGATATTGCAAGCATGATAGATTATTTTTGTATCTGCTTCTTCCTGTAAAGTACAACATAGATCTTCAACAATATTTGACTGTATCTTCTCATCAACAACTTGATATGATTGACAATTTCGGAAATTTAAATGAATCTTTCGATTGCCTAAAAATGATTTCATTTCCTCACTACACCAATGTTTTCCAAAAAAGTCTACAAGAGCCTCCTTAAATTTTGTGTTTTTTAATTCTTTTGCAAAATCCGAAGGTCGCACTTGGTCAGGCCCAGAAATAGTGTAATCAATCAACGATGGTTCATGTCGTAGACATCTTTCACTATCGTCATCATCGTTCCATCATATTCACAGCATATATACTGTGGTTCCTTGTATCTTCGAAGTTCGACGAGTATCGAGTTTCAAAACATATACACATACATAAATACAAACATATTTTTTTTTTTTACTCTTTGGTAAATATATTAATTTGTACATGTGGATATGATCACACACTAAATTGTATTATCCTATATATTTTCTCAAATCGAAATTATAAAAAACTCGCCCAACGGCGTATGAAATGGACTTTTACATACATAGGTATAAAAAATAAAATTACATATAATTATAAAAATAAAATTACATATAATTGCAATGATAAATTTACTCATGAGATTTTGTACTAAGACTCCTAATCAGCAAGGACGCTGGTATCGGAGTATGTTTATCTATTATCTATGTGGTTGATGTGATTATTAGGAGCGTTTTTTAGTTACTTAAAATTATATTTCATTTGTTATGTGTGCTTTAAGTTCTATATTAAATTGCCTGTAATTATTTATATTTCTTATATTGATCGGGATTGTATTAAATGCTTCCATACATTCATTCATTGGGTTATTTAAGCCTAGTCTTGTTCTGACATTTGGTAAATAGAGGTTGTTACTACTCAGTTGTCTTGTTTCATGCGAGTGTATATTATTTATACAGTTTAGAGGGGTGTTACATTTTTGTTGGTTTGTCATAACTTTGTATATAAACTTACATTGTTCTATTTTCAAAATTCCATTTATTGGTACTATATTTGTTTCTCGATAAATTGTTTCTGTTTGTGTCCGGTACTGATAATTGAATAATATTTCTATTATTTTGTTTTGTAGTACCTGAATTTGTTTAAAATTTGTTTTGCAACATATTCCCCAATTTGTGACCAAATACCGTAGATTTGAGAGAAAATACGCATTATATATTAAGTAGCGGTTCTTTGTATCCAAATATTCTCTACATCCATAGAGTGCACCAATCATAGGTACTGTTTTGGATATCAAATGGTCAATATGTTTCTGCCAGTTAAGTTTATCATCAATGACTAGTCCTAGATATTTAATATTTTCGACTTTATTAATCTCGCCGCCGTCAATTTTAATCGTTATCTCGCCAATGTGTGAATTTTTTTGATGGAATGTCATATACTTTGTTTTTTTAACATTAATTTTGAGTTTGTTTTCTAGCAGCCAATATGCATACGTTTTCAGGTCCTCATTTATTGTTTCCTGCAATGTTTTTTTATCTATGCCACTATATAGTAACACTGTATCATCGGCAAATGTGTAGTAGCGTCCACGCAGTTTTGCCAGCCGTAAGCTCAAAACATGTAGTGCATATAATAGAGGCCCTAAAACGGAACCTTGAGGTACTCCGCAGTTATTTACAAGCAGTTCACTAGATTCTGATCCAATATTAACATATTGTTTCCTATTCCATAAGTAGCTGCGTAATAGGTTATAAATTCTTCCCCTCAGCCCCATGGATTCAAGCTTCTTTAGGAGTACCTTGTGGTCCACTACATCAAACGCCTTTTGGAGATCCACAAATACAGTGATAACACAATTTTTACTATCAAGTTCTGTGGATATGTGATTGACAAGGTCTATTGAAGCACTTTGTGTATTGCTTTTGGGTTGGAATCCATATTGATATTTGTCTGGTTTCACGTATTTTTCAATAAAGCATGTTATTCTTTTTTTAATGATTTTTTCAATTATTTTTGATATGACGCTTATGACAGAGATTGGCCTATGATTTTCTGTTTTATTTTGTGGACCCGACTTATGAATTGGTACGACTCTAGATACTTTGAGGACATCCGGATACACACCACTATCGAAGAGATTATTAATTAGTAACACAAGAATTGGTATGATTATATTTTTTGCCGAAGTTATATTATTAATCTTTATTCCATCGCTACCTGCTGCTGTGTTTATATTGATTTCAGTAATTACCTCTAATATTTCCCTCTCATCTGTGTGATCTAGATACATACTTTTGTCACAGAATACCTCTTCAAAATTCAAATCAATTTTTTTACTGTTCCGTTCCAACTCAATTGTGTACATGAGATGGGGACTCACTAAGCCCAAGGTGGTGGACGCGGCTAGTGCGCAGGTAACACAGGTATCGATTTTTGGCTATTTATAAATGCATTTGACCACGTCTGCCGTTTTGATATTTGATAATATATTATTATTATTAATAGAAAATAACAATGGCAGACAATTTTGAAAATGTCAAAAAAAAAAATTTTTTGAAATTAATTGACCAGATCTGCCATCAATATATTTTATTTATTATAGTCTCGAAAACTTATATTGATGACGTATTCATTGCGTATAAACATCAGCAGATAAAAAAATCTGAGATACTAACCGGTCAGATGTCTATATATAACCATAGCAGTTTTACATTAATATAATTTATTCAATCACTGTATTTAATGGAATTAATATTTTACATGTAGTCTATATACTAAATTTTTAAAGTTGAACGATAAAGAAGGAGATACATTACGAAAAAATCTTAAATATTAAAGTATACTGCTAAGAACAAAAAATAATTTAAATTTGTATTTTATTTTTTACATTTATTCATTGAATACAAAATTTAAAGTTAGATAAATAAAAAACAATCATGCATGCATTTCTAAATCATTATATATATATATATATATATATATATATATATATATATATATATATATATATATATATTTAATGATTTTGATCTTCATTCATCATCATCCGAGCCATGGTTATTATCGTTGAATTCGTCTTCATCATCCATTGAATCGGGTTCTGCAAAATTAAAGGTAAATTTTAAAATATAAATAATTTGTAAATTGATTTGAACATATTCGACAAAGAATTGATTTTTATCAACTTACCAGGAATATCGGTGATTAAGTCACTCACAAAAGATGGAAGTTGATCTCCTTCGAACCATTTGAAGACTAATTTGTTGTCCCTCTCAATCCAACCATGATCCAATGGGTTTAAAGCAGTAGGTTGCTTTTTGTAAGCATTTTTCCAAATCATAGAAATATAATGAGCTCTCAGAAATTGTTGGTAAAGTTCACTCTTACACGGTGGAATTGAGGTTGCGTCAAAATTTTTCACTTGTTTGCTGAAAGTTTCATTTATGTCTGAAGCTTTGTAATTGCGGACAAATAGTTGGAATCTTCCATCATCGACGTCCTGAGATTTTTTGGCATTGTAGAGTTGGCAAACAAATTGTTGAATAACATTAAATAGGTCTTGTAGTTGATCCTTTGTTAAATTTTCTTCACCAAGAGCAGCAAATGCTTCTTGGAATTGTGTATTTTTTTTAGCAATGTAAAAGGTTTTTTCTTCCCTTTATTAAAAAAAGCGGGATTAAAATCACATCCGGTGAACGCATGGATGCCGATTAAACTTTTAGCTAACAATTCACCAAGCTCTGTATAAATTTTCGTGATGTTAATATATCTTTCATTATTTCCTGTTCCATTGGGCATCCAAATATTAGATTTAGAATTCTTCAAGTGTGCCATATTACCAATCATTATGATTAAAATATCGGTATCAGAGGCTCTGATAACAATATTCGACTGCTCAGCGATATTGCAAGCATGATAGATTATTTTTGTATCTGCCTCTTCCTGTAAAGTACAACATAGATCTTCAACAATATCTGACTGTATCTTCTCATCAACAACTTGATATGATTGACAATTTCGGAAATTTAAATGAATCTTTCGATTGCCTAAAAATGATTTCATTTCCTCACTACACCAATGTTTTCCAAAAAAGTCTACAAGAGCCTCCTTAAATTTTGTGTTTTTTAATTCTTTTGCAAAATCCGAAGGTCACACTTGGTCAGGCCCAGAAATAGTGTAATCAATCAACGATGGTTCATGTCGTAGACATCTTTCACTATCGTCATCATCGTTCCATCATATTCACAGCATATATACTGTGGTTCCTTGTATCTTCGAAGTTCGACGAGTATCGAGTTTCAAAACATATACACATACATAAATACAAACATATTTTTTTTTTTTACTCTTTGGTAAATATATTAATTTGTACATGTGGATATGATCACACACTAAATTGTATTATCCTATATATTTTCTCAAATCGAAATTATAAAAAACTCGCCCAACGGCGTATGAAATGGACTTTTACATACATAGGTATAAAAAATAAAATTACATATAATTATAAAAATAAAATTACATATAATTGCTATGATAAATTTACTCATGAGATTTTGTACTAAGACTCCTAATCAGCAAGGACGCTGGTATCGGAGTATGTTTATCTATTATCTATGTGGTTGATGTGATTATTAGGAGCCTTTTTTAGTTACTTAAAATTATATTTCATTTGTTATGTGTGCTTTAAGTTCTATATTAAATTGCCTGTAATTATTTATATTTCTTATATTGATCGGGATTGTATTAAATGCTTCCATACATTCATTCATTGGGTTATTTAAGCCTAGTCTTGTTCTGACATTTGGTAAATAGAGGTTGTTACTACTCAGTTGTCTTGTTTCATGCGAGTGTATATTATTTATACAGTTTAGAGGGGTGTTACATTTTTGTTGGTTTGTCATAACTTTGTATATAAACTTACATTGTTCTATTTTCAAAATTCCATTTATTGGTACTATATTTGTTTCTCGATAAATTGTTTCTGTTTGTGTCCGGTACTGATAATTGAATAATATTTCTATTATTTTGTTTTGTAGTACCTGAATTTGTTTAAAATTTGTTTTGCAACATATTCCCCAATTTGTGACCAAATACCGTAGATTTGAGAGAAAATACGCATTATATATTAAGTAGCGGTTCTTTGTATCCAAATATTCTCTACATCCATAGAGTGCACCAATCATAGGTACTGTTTTGGATATCAAATGGTCAATATGTTTCTGCCAGTTAAGTTTATCATCAATGACTAGTCCTAGATATTTAATATTTTCGACTTTATTAATCTCGCCGCCGTCAATTTTAATCGTTATCTCGCCAATGTGTGAATTTTTTTGATGGAATGTCATATACTTTGTTTTTTTAACATTAATTTTGAGTTTGTTTTCTAGCAGCCAATATGCATACGTTTTCAGGTCCTCATTTATTGTTTCCTGCAATGTTTTTTTATCTATGCCACTATATAGTAACACTGTATCATCGGCAAATGTGTAGTAGCGTCCACGCAGTTTTGCCAGCCGTAAGCTCAAAACATGTAGTGCATATAATAGAGGCCCTAAAACGGAACCTTGGGGTACTCCGCAGTTATTTACAAGCAGTTCACTAGATTCTGATCCAATATTAACATATTGTTTCCTATTCCATAAGTAGCTGCGTAATAGGTTATAAATTCTTCCCCTCAGCCCCATGGATTCAAGCTTCTTTAGGAGTACCTTGTGGTCCACTACATCAAACGCCTTTTGGAGATCCACAAATACAGTGATAACACAATTTTTACTATCAAGTTCTGTGGATATGTGATTGACAAGGTCTATTGAAGCACTTTGTGTATTGCTTTTGGGTTGGAATCCATATTGATATTTGTCTGGTTTCACGTATTTTTCAATAAAGCATGTTATTCTTTTTTTAATGATTTTTTCAATTATTTTTGATATGACGCTTATGACAGAGATTGGCCTATGATTTTCTGTTTTATTTTGTGGACCCGACTTATGAATTGGTACGACTCTAGATACTTTGAGGACATCCGGATACACACCACTATCGAAGAGATTATTAATTAGTAACACAAGAATTGGTATGATTATATTTTTTGCCGAAGTTATATTATTAATCTTTATTCCATCGCTACCTGCTGCTGTGTTTATATTGATTTCAGTAATTACCTCTAATATTTCCCTCTCATCTGTGTGATCTAGATACATACTTTTGTCACAGAATACCTCTTCAAAATTCAAATCAATTTTTTTACTGTTCCGTTCCAACTCAATTGTGTACATGAGATGGGGACTCACTAAGCCCAAGGTGGTGGACGCGGCTAGTGCGCAGGTAACACAGGTATCGATTTTTGGCTATTTATAAATGCATTTGACCACGTCTGCCGTTTTGATATTTGATAATATATTATTATTATTAATAGAAAATAACAATGGCAGACCATTATCACGCGTTTAACATTGTGGCAGACAATTTTGAAAATGTCAAAAAAAAATTTTTTTGAAATTAATTGACCAGATCTGCCATCAATATATTTTATTTATTATAGTCTCGAAAACTTATATTGATGACGTATTCATTGCGTATAAACATCAGCAGATAAAAAAATCTGAGATACTAACCGGTCAGATGTCTATATATAACCATAGCAGTTTTACATTAATATAATTTATTCAATCACTGTATTTAATGGAATTAATATTTTACATGTAGTCTATATACTAAATTTTTAAAGTTGAACGATAAAGAAGGAGATACATTACGAAAAAATCTTAAATATTAAAGTATACTGCTAAGAACAAAAAATAATTTAAATTTGTATTTTATTTTTTACATTTATTCATTGAATACAAAATTTAAAGTTAGATAAATAAAAAACAATCATGCATGCATTTCTAAATCATTATATATATATATATATATATATATATATATATATATATATATATATATATATATATTTAATGATTTTGATCTTCATTCATCATCATCCGAGCCATGGTTATTATCGTTGAATTCGTCTTCATCATCCATTGAATCGGGTTCTGCAAAATTAAAGGTAAATTTTAAAATATAAATAATTTGTAAATTGATTTGAACATATTCGACAAAGAATTGATTTTTATCAACTTACCAGGAATATCGGTGATTAAGTCACTCACAAAAGATGGAAGTTGATCTCCTTCGAACCATTTGAAGACTAATTTGTTGTCCCTCTCAATCCAACCATGATCCAATGGGTTTAAAGCAGTAGGTTGCTTTTTGTAAGCATTTTTCCAAATCATAGAAATATAATGAGCTCTCAGAAATTGTTGGTAAAGTTCACTCTTACACGGTGGAATTGAGGTTGCGTCAAAATTTTTCACTTTTTTGCTGAAAGTTTCATTTATGTCTGAAGCTTTGTAATTGCGGACAAATAGTTGGAATCTTCCATCATCGACGTCCTGAGATTTTTTGGCATTGTAGAGTTGGCAAACAAATTGTTGAATAACATTAAATAGGTCTTGTAGTTGATCCTTTGTTAAATTTTCTTCACCAAGAGCAGCAAATGCTTCTTGGAATTGTGTATTTTTTTTAGCAATGTAAAAGGTTTTTTCTTCCCTTTATTAAAAAAAGCGGGATTAAAATCACATCCGGTGAACGCATGGATGCCGATTAAACTTTTAGCTAACAATTCACCAAGCTCTGTATAAATTTTCGTGATGTTAATATATCTTTCATTATTTCCTGTTCCATTGGGCATCCAAATATTAGATTTAGAATTCTTCAAGTGTGCCATATTACCAATCATTATGATTAAAATATCGGTATCAGAGGCTCTGATAACAATATTCGACTGCTCAGCGATATTGCAAGCATGATAGATTATTTTTGTATCTGCTTCTTCCTGTAAAGTACAACATAGATCTTCAACAATATTTGACTGTATCTTCTCATCAACAACTTGATATGATTGACAATTTCGGAAATTTAAATGAATCTTTCGATTGCCTAAAAATGATTTCATTTCCTCACTACACCAATGTTTTCCAAAAAAGTCTACAAGAGCCTCCTTAAATTTTGTGTTTTTTAATTCTTTTGCAAAATCCGAAGGTCGCACTTGGTCAGGCCCAGAAATAGTGTAATCAATCAACGATGGTTCATGTCGTAGACATCTTTCACTATCGTCATCATCGTTCCATCATATTCACAGCATATATACTGTGGTTCCTTGTATCTTCGAAGTTCGACGAGTATCGAGTTTCAAAACATATACACATACATAAATACAAACATATTTTTTTTTTTTACTCTTTGGTAAATATATTAATTTGTACATGTGGATATGATCACACACTAAATTGTATTATCCTATATATTTTCTCAAATCGAAATTATAAAAAACTCGCCCAACGGCGTATGAAATGGACTTTTACATACATAGGTATAAAAAATAAAATTACATATAATTATAAAAATAAAATTACATATAATTGCTATGATAAATTTACTCATGAGATTTTGTACTAAGACTCCTAATCAGCAAGGACGCTGGTATCGGAGTATGTTTATCTATTATCTATGTGGTTGATGTGATTATTAGGAGCGTTTTTTAGTTACTTAAAATTATATTTCATTTGTTATGTGTGCTTTAAGTTCTATATTAAATTGCCTGTAATTATTTATATTTCTTATATTGATCGGGATTGTATTAAATGCTTCCATACATTCATTCATTGGGTTATTTAAGCCTAGTCTTGTTCTGACATTTGGTAAATAGAGGTTGTTACTACTCAGTTGTCTTGTTTCATGCGAGTGTATATTATTTATACAGTTTAGAGGGGTGTTACATTTTTGTTGGTTTGTCATAACTTTGTATATAAACTTACATTGTTCTATTTTCAAAATTCCATTTATTGGTACTATATTTGTTTCTCGATAAATTGTTTCTGTTTGTGTCCGGTACTGATAATTGAATAATATTTCTATTATTTTGTTTTGTAGTACCTGAATTTGTTTAAAATTTGTTTTGCAACATATTCCCCAATTTGTGACCAAATACCGTAGATTTGAGAGAAAATACGCATTATATATTAAGTAGCGGTTCTTTGTATCCAAATATTCTCTACATCCATAGAGTGCACCAATCATAGGTACTGTTTTGGATATCAAATGGTCAATATGTTTCTGCCAGTTAAGTTTATCATCAATGACTAGTCCTAGATATTTAATATTTTCGACTTTATTAATCTCGCCGCCGTCAATTTTAATCGTTATCTCGCCAATGTGTGAATTTTTTTGATGGAATGTCATATACTTTGTTTTTTTAACATTAATTTTGAGTTTGTTTTCTAGCAGCCAATATGCATACGTTTTCAGGTCCTCATTTATTGTTTCCTGCAATGTTTTTTTATCTATGCCACTATATAGTAACACTGTATCATCGGCAAATGTGTAGTAGCGTCCACGCAGTTTTGCCAGCCGTAAGCTCAAAACATGTAGTGCATATAATAGAGGCCCTAAAACGGAACCTTGGGGTACTCCGCAGTTATTTACAAGCAGTTCACTAGATTCTGATCCAATATTAACATATTGTTTCCTATTCCATAAGTAGCTGCGTAATAGGTTATAAATTCTTCCCCTCAGCCCCATGGATTCAAGCTTCTTTAGGAGTACCTTGTGGTCCACTACATCAAACGCCTTTTGGAGATCCACAAATACAGTGATAACACAATTTTTACTATCAAGTTCTGTGGATATGTGATTGACAAGGTCTATTGAAGCACTTTGTGTATTGCTTTTGGGTTGGAATCCATATTGATATTTGTCTGGTTTCACGTATTTTTCAATAAAGCATGTTATTCTTTTTTTAATGATTTTTTCAATTATTTTTGATATGACGCTTATGACAGAGATTGGCCTATGATTTTCTGTTTTATTTTGTGGACCCGACTTATGAATTGGTACGACTCTAGATACTTTGAGGACATCCGGATACACACCACTATCGAAGAGATTATTAATTAGTAACACAAGAATTGGTATGATTATATTTTTTGCCGAAGTTATATTATTAATCTTTATTCCATCGCTACCTGCTGCTGTGTTTATATTGATTTCAGTAATTACCTCTAATATTTCCCTCTCATCTGTGTGATCTAGATACATACTTTTGTCACAGAATACCTCTTCAAAATTCAAATCAATTTTTTTACTGTTCCGTTCCAACTCAATTGTGTACATGAGATGGGGACTCACTAAGCCCAAGGTGGTGGACGCGGCTAGTGCGCAGGTAACACAGGTATCGATTTTTGGCTATTTATAAATGCATTTGACCACGTCTGCCGTTTTGATATTTGATAATATATTATTATTATTAATAGAAAATAACAATGGCAGACCATTATCACGCGTTTAACATTGTGGCAGACAATTTTGAAAATGTCAAAAAAAAAATTTTTTTGAAATTAATTGACCAGATCTGCCATCAATATATTTTATTTATTATAGTCTCGAAAACTTATATTGATGACGTATTCATTGCGTATAAACATCAGCAGATAAAAAAATCTGAGATACTAACCGGTCAGATGTCTATATATAACCATAGCAGTTTTACATTAATATAATTTATTCAATCACTGTATTTAATGGAATTAATATTTTACATGTAGTCTATATACTAAATTTTTAAAGTTGAACGATAAAGAAGGAGATACATTACGAAAAAATCTTAAATATTAAAGTATACTGCTAAGAACAAAAAATAATTTAAATTTGTATTTTATTTTTTACATTTATTCATTGAATACAAAATTTAAAGTTAGATAAATAAAAAACAATCATGCATGCATTTCTAAATCATTATATATATATATATATATATATATATATATATATATATATATATATGTATATATATATATATATATATATATTTAATGATTTTGATCTTCATTCATCATCATCCGAGCCATGGTTATTATCGTTGAATTCGTCTTCATCATCCATTGAATCGGGTTCTGCAAAATTAAAGGTAAATTTTAAAATATAAATAATTTGTAAATTGATTTGAACATATTCGACAAAGAATTGATTTTTATCAACTTACCAGGAATATCGGTGATTAAGTCATTCACAAAAGATGGAAGTTGATCTCCTTCGAACCATTTGAAGACTAATTTGTTGTCCCTCTCAATCCAACCATGATCCAATGGGTTTAAAGCAGTAGGTTGCTTTTTGTAAGCATTTTTCCAAATCATAGAAATATAATGAGCTCTCAGAAATTGTTGGTAAAGTTCACTCTTACACGGTGGAATTGAGGTTGCGTCAAAATTTTTCACTTTTTTGCTGAAAGTTTCATTCATGTCTGAAGCTTTGTAATTGCGGACAAATAGTTGGAATCTTCCATCATCGACGTCCTGAGATTTTTTGGCATTGTAGAGTTGGCAAACAAATTGTTGAATAACATTAAATAGGTCTTGTAGTTGATCCTTTGTTAAATTTTCTTCACCAAGAGCAGCAAATGCTTCTTGGAATTGTGTATTTTTTTTAGCAATGTAAAAGGTTTTTTCTTCCCTTTATTAAAAAAAGCGGGATTAAAATCACATCCGGTGAACGCATGGATGCCGATTAAACTTTTAGCTAACAATTCACCAAGCTCTGTATAAATTTTCGTGATGTTAATATATCTTTCATTATTTCCTGTTCCATTGGGCATCCAAATATTAGATTTAGAATTCTTCAAGTGTGCCATATTACCAATCATTATGATTAAAATATCGGTATCAGAGGCTCTGATAACAATATTCGACTGCTCAGCGATATTGCAAGCATGATAGATTATTTTTGTATCTGCTTCTTCCTGTAAAGTACAACATAGATCTTCAACAATATTTGACTGTATCTTCTCATCAACAACTTGATATGATTGACAATTTCGGAAATTTAAATGAATCTTTCGATTGCCTAAAAATGATTTCATTTCCTCACTACACCAATGTTTTCCAAAAAAGTCTACAAGAGCCTCCTTAAATTTTGTGTTTTTTAATTCTTTTGCAAAATCCGAAGGTCGCACTTGGTCAGGCCCAGAAATAGTGTAATCAATCAACGATGGTTCATGTCGTAGACATCTTTCACTATCGTCATCATCGTTCCATCATATTCACAGCATATATACTGTGGTTCCTTGTATCTTCGAAGTTCGACGAGTATCGAGTTTCAAAACATATACACATACATAAATACAAACATATTTTTTTTTTTTACTCTTTGGTAAATATATTAATTTGTACATGTGGATATGATCACACACTAAATTGTATTATCCTATATATTTTCTCAAATCGAAATTATAAAAAACTCGCCCAACGGCGTATGAAATGGACTTTTACATACATAGGTATAAAAAATAAAATTACATATAATTATAAAAATAAAATTACATATAATTGCTATGATAAATTTACTCATGAGATTTTGTACTAAGACTCCTAATCAGCAAGGACGCTGGTATCGGAGTATGTTTATCTATTATCTATGTGGTTGATGTGATTATTAGGAGCGTTTTTTAGTTACTTAAAATTATATTTCATTTGTTATGTGTGCTTTAAGTTCTATATTAAATTGCCTGTAATTATTTATATTTCTTATATTGATCGGGATTGTATTAAATGCTTCCATACATTCATTCATTGGGTTATTTAAGCCTAGTCTTGTTCTGACATTTGGTAAATAGAGGTTGTTACTACTCAGTTGTCTTGTTTCATGCGAGTGTATATTATTTATACAGTTTAGAGGGGTGTTACATTTTTGTTGGTTTGTCATAACTTTGTATATAAACTTACATTGTTCTATTTTCAAAATTCCATTTATTGGTACTATATTTGTTTCTCGATAAATTGTTTCTGTTTGTGTCCGGTACTGATAATTGAATAATATTTCTATTATTTTGTTTTGTAGTACCTGAATTTGTTTTGCAACATATTCCCCAATTTGTGACCAAATACCGTAGATTTGAGAGAAAATACGCATTATATATTAAGTAGCGGTTCTTTGTATCCAAATATTCTCTACATCCATAGAGTGCACCAATCATAGGTACTGTTTTGGATATCAAATGGTCAATATGTTTCTGCCAGTTAAGTTTATCATCAATGACTAGTCCTAGATATTTAATATTTTCGACTTTATTAATCTCGCCGCCGTCAATTTTAATCGTTATCTCGCCAATGTGTGAATTTTTTTGATGGAATGTCATATACTTTGTTTTTTTAACATTAATTTTGAGTTTGTTTTCTAGCAGCCAATATGCATACGTTTTCAGGTCCTCATTTATTGTTTCCTGCAATGTTTTTTTATCTATGCCACTATATAGTAACACTGTATCATCGGCAAATGTGTAGTAGCGTCCACGCAGTTTTGCCAGCCGTAAGCTCAAAACATGTAGTGCATATAATAGAGGCCCTAAAACGGAACCTTGGGGTACTCCGCAGTTATTTACAAGCAGTTCACTAGATTCTGATCCAATATTAACATATTGTTTCCTATTCCATAAGTAGCTGCGTAATAGGTTATAAATTCTTCCCCTCAGCCCCATGGATTCAAGCTTCTTTAGGAGTACCTTGTGGTCCACTACATCAAACGCCTTTTGGAGATCCACAAATACAGTGATAACACAATTTTTACTATCAAGTTCTGTGGATATGTGATTGACAAGGTCTATTGAAGCACTTTGTGTATTGCTTTTGGGTTGGAATCCATATTGATATTTGTCTGGTTTCACGTATTTTTCAATAAAGCATGTTATTCTTTTTTTAATGATTTTTTCAATTATTTTTGATATGACGCTTATGACAGAGATTGGCCTATGATTTTCTGTTTTATTTTGTGGACCCGACTTATGAATTGGTACGACTCTAGATACTTTGAGGACATCCGGATACACACCACTATCGAAGAGATTATTAATTAGTAACACAAGAATTGGTATGATTATATTTTTTGCCGAAGTTATATTATTAATCTTTATTCCATCGCTACCTGCTGCTGTGTTTATATTGATTTCAGTAATTACCTCTAATATTTCCCTCTCATCTGTGTGATCTAGATACATACTTTTGTCACAGAATACCTCTTCAAAATTCAAATCAATTTTTTTACTGTTCCGTTCCAACTCAATTGTGTTGACGATTTTTTGCCCAATAGTTGCAAAATATTCATTAAACTCATTCACAATTTTTTCAGGTTTTGTAATTATCTCTCCATTTATTTCCAACACTATATCCTTTTCTCTTTTGCCTTCAGTTTTTTTAATTAATGAATTAATGAACTTCCATTGTTTTTTAGGGCATGTCCCTGCATCATTCCACTTTTTTTCAAAAAAATCTTTTTTCAGTTGTCTTCTCTTCGAGTTCACTTTATTTTTGATGGATTTAAATTAACTTTATACATATGTATTGTTCGGATTTTTTATCTTTAATTTATATAGTCTATCCCGTTCTGTAACCATATCAATAAATTCACTTGTCAACCATTCGTTATTTTCTTGTGCTTTAACGTTAACGATTTTAGTAGAATCATTGATTGCTTTTTGTATTGTGCTTATAAGTTTTTCAAATGAATTCATTGTTATATTTCTTGATAGCCTATTTAAATTTTGTACATAACTAGCTTCATTGAATTTCTTTATCGTAAAGTTTACTTTCGGACGAAAAATCTTGGGTTTTTCTAGGATAGTGATTTCTAATAGATTATGGTCTGAGTATGAACATGGTTTGATATTTAAACTACAGTCTATTTTATTAACTAGTACGTGGTCGATGATTGTCTTTGATGTTTGTGAAATTCTTGTTGCACTATCTTCACATATCTTGTTTGCAATTTTGTATCCATACAAAATAATGGTGTTTTGATATTGTTGGATTTTTTGAGAAGAATCTTTGAGCAAATCTAAGTTGAAGTCACCGACAATAACACATTTTGATTTTTCATTGCTTGATATTTCTTCAAAATCTGTTAGAATTTGAGTAAGGTCACAACTAGGTGGTTTATACACTGAATACAATTTCAATTTGAGTTCATATAGGTTTATTCCAATTAGGTTGTAAGGCATCTCACCCTCTATATTTTTCACTTCTTGATATTTAAGTTCCTCCTTAACGTATATGGAAGTACCTCCTCCTCTGCTACTTCTGCATGAATGGGCCGCTGCATATCCTGGAATCGTGTAGGTGTTTATTTCATTTTTATCAAGCCAAGTTTCTGTTAGCACTAGTATATCACACTTATTTATTTTAGTATAGTATTGCACTTCATCCAATTTATTTCTTATACTTTGTATGTTCATATAACCAATGTAATATTCAGACCCAGTATTGCTTTTATTTAGTTTTTTAACTCGCTGATATCTTGAATTAATTCACTTTTGCTCTTCTCATCCTTACTCAAGAATATTTTGCCACTGCTATTTATCCATAGAAATTTATAGTTATGTTCAGATTTGTACACCCTGGCAGCTTTGTGCAGTTCTTGATTCTTTTTTGTTAGTTCGTGATTGAAATAAATCGGTTTTTCTACACCTTCATATCCTATATTACCACTGTTAATCGTTTTTTTCCTTCCAAGCATAAATCTTTCCTTATCACATTCATTTTCGCAGATTATTTTAATCATGGGGTTTTTTTCGTTCTGTCCAATTTTGAAACATTTTACACTTCCAGTTGTTTTTATGTCTAGGGCCTCCTTAATGTTTTCGAGTATTTGGTTAACATCTTTTTTTTTTCCACTGACGGAAAACCACTAATTATCACATTATTTTTTATGGTGTTTTGTTCGTTTTTGTTTATTTCTTCATTTAGTTGTTTTTTGATGGAGTTTATTTCGCCGATCAGTTCATTGTTTACATCCAGTTGTTTCTTATATTTATCTAGTAACTCCGAGTATTTGTAATCCATTTCATTTAGCTTTTTCATAATATCATTGAGGGTATAGTTTTTCTCTCCATGATCTGTAGATTTTTCTATGTTGGCTTCTGGCGTTACAACCTTAACCTCACTTTTTTTCTCGCACATATCACATTTGAATCTTTCACCACTTGGATTTTTCAGTTCTGCAGCAAAATGATTTAGTGTCAATGTAGACATGTTAATGCATTTGGTATGAAACCATTTTATGCATTTTATACACTGAATGGCGTAATTATTTCGGCATTGTTTACCACAGCTCCCACACGCATCCGCCATCTTTCAAATATATCTATTATTGTCGTAAATTTGGGCAAATAAAATTTATTCAAAAGGTATTAGAAATGCTGGCGGCGTACTAGCGTACTAGAGTTTTTGAAATAGTACTAGATCTGATACGAACGTATTAGCACTGGCAACACTGACTAAGAACATCTGACAAAAACCGTTAGGGTAGGGGTTATAACAGAGCCCTCTCATGTATAAATCCTACATTTTTTGAATGGTAGTAGCTATGAGAGAAAATACTATAGGCTAGAATGAGTACAATAGTAATACATTGGAGAAAGAAAAAAGATAGCTATATGCATACATCTGACCGGATAGTATCTCAGATTTTTTTATCTGCTGATGTTTATACGCAATGAATACGTCTGCCGTTACCAATATAAGTTTTTAAGACTATAATGAATAAAATATATTGATGGCAGATCTGATCAAATAATTTCAAAAACAAATTTTTCTTGACATTTTCAAAATTGTCTGCCACAATGTTAAACGCGTGATAATGGTCTGCCATTGTTATTTTCTATTAATAATAATAATATATAATCAGATATCAAAACGGCAGACGTTGTCAAATGCATTTATAAATAGCCAAAAATCGATACCTGTATTACCTGCGCACTAGCCGCGTCCACCACTTTGGGCTTAGTGAGTCCCCATCTCATGTACGGTAGGTATAGGGGCCTCAATGTACAAAAACCCAGGTCTGGTCAAATACATACAGGTATTCGTTCACTGGCTCTTAGAAGTTAGTCACCAGCCAGGGTCTATCTGAAATTTCATTATAGGAAAATAAAATCAAAAATCATATCTATTTTAATTCTCGCAAAATTAATTATATATATATATATATATATATATATATATATATATATATATATATATATGATGCGTTGTTTTTTCGGGTTTCATTCCGTGTTCTGTGGTTTTGATCCTCTGAAGGATAATTCTCACAACGTTTCGGCAAAGTCTCATTTGCCATCTTCTAGGTGATGTCTCGAGTTCGGAGATCGAAACTCAAGACATCACCTAGAAGATGGCAAATGAGACTTTGCCGAAACGTTGTGAGAATTATCCTTCAGAGGATCAAAACCACAGAACACGGAATGAAACCCGAAAAAACAACGCATCATACTTCGTCCGTGAGAATCTTCATGCTAACATATATATATATATATATATATGTTCGGATAGGTTCCCGCGGTCAGTTGTGTGTTGTTGTTGAGTTCGGGTTGAACCGCGTCTGGAGTTTTGTTCTCGACGTTTCGGCTCCGATTTAGGAGCCATTTTTAAAAGGTGAATGTGACTTCACGCTGAGGTCTCAATCTGCCTACTCCTCAGGTGTTGTCACAGGGGGGTAAGGGTTTGTGACTTGACGCCGGGGCCTCAATCTGCCTACTCCTTAGATCGATCTAATATATATATATATATATATATATATATATATATATATATATATATATATATATATATACATGAAGTGTTGGTTGAGAAGCCCTGTATGACATTCGTGATTGAAACATGGGTACTTTTTGATGCCAAATATTAAAAATAAGTAACCGTATTAAGCCACCCTTATCACCTAGAGGTGTGAAACACAGCCTTCGACCTATTCTCAGACCTATCAAATATACATACAGAATTTTATAAAAATTGGTCAAGCCGTTTCGGTAGAGTTTAATTGGAAACACTCTGTAACATAAGATTTTTATGTATTATATATATATATATATATATATATACATGAGACTTTTATGTATTATATATATATATTAAAAAATATTGTAACGAAATGTTATACACCGTTACTCCTTTAGTATTAGGTTCACCACTATCACAGATGGCTCATTGGGCAGGTAGGTACTTGTTGGAAAACAATTACTAACCTGGCCATGAAGGTCACTGAATGACATCCAAGCTGGCCCCTGTGCAAAAAGATCAAATAATTATGGTCAATGTTAGTTGATCTTTTTGCACATCGGCCTTGGACAGCATTCGATGACTTTCGTGACAAGTAGCTAAGATGATTGTTTTCCAGCAGATACTTGCCCAATGTGCCACCTGTGATAGTGATGATTTCAATGAGAGTAACGGTGAAATATTTCATTATATATTTAGTTCGATAAACAAACATTATTCGGCGAAACAGGCTTATTGTCAGTCAAGTTTTTTGATTTGAATAAATGTCACCAAATGTTATAACATATGATTGAAATAAATTTGTAGTTTTGGCATATTACATTCTATAAAATTTTCATCTTATCCATCCATAGCCGTATATGAATCATCATATGAAAATAAATAATCAAACCGCAGTCAGTTGAGTTTGAAATAATCATTCCTAATTAAACTCAGAAATGATAAGCGTGTTTCTCTTTTAAAAAAATATGTCCGTTGGCATCAGTATACAATCAACAATTCTAGCAACTTCCCTTGCTTTGATAGACTTTCCTAATACAGGACATTTCATTTCAACGATTTGGCTATCACAAATCAATCCGGATGTAACCTACCCAGGGAATATCTGGATGAACGAGAAGTCCAGTCCTTATTCAGTCCCTTTATAACCAGTATTCCTGTCATATTCAGGTATGTTATGAAATGATAAGCAGTACTGGCTGTAATCCTTCTTTTCCTTTCTAGAACTCACTTATCATTCTTTTGATTTTCAATAGTGCAGACCAAGTCGATTGCAGCATTAGTATTCACTTCGACATTCTTTTCATAAGACAATTTGTCTTCTATTGAATTCCAAATAGAATAAAATAGTGGAGTCATTTAGTGGACGATAAATTTTAGTTCGGAAAATTTTTGTGTACTTTTCTTGATGAGTTTTTGGATTCGATTCATTAACATTCTGTGATATGTCCGTTGTTCCATCTCCTTTTTCATTTAATAAGCATACCTTCAGGAGTTCCTGAAAATAAAAAAACACATTTTTTATGTACGTATATACATGAATTTATAAATGAATCAGAAAATGGTTCATTCTTGAAAGACACCTTCTTTTAGAAACCTTTGGATAATACTCACGTATGTTACTGGGTCGGACATGAATCTGAAGTACAGATACAGATTTCCTTTCATTCGGAAGATGTGGTCCTTCAAAGATCAGAGTAATGGTATTCCACCTTTATTTTATCATTGAACAATCGAAACACCCTTGTTTTTTTAACGAAATTTTACCTTTCCACCCTCTTACCGCTATCTTTGATATTCATCAGCAAATAATTTGAATGAAACAATTCGAGAAGAAACTCCGCAACGTTTCAGCTCAATATTTTGGTGGCAGCGCTGGGCACAGAGGCTCCCAATCGTCATGAAAATGGAAATATTTGCTAAAAAAAAAATCTGAGACGTTGAAATGAGGCATGAAGGTGATGAAAAATCGAACAAGAAGAGGTTGCCACGTTTGGACTTCAGGTCCATGTTCTAGACATCAAAATACGTGAGTTCGACCACAATCGTTCTCAAAAGTAAATGGTGTTCGATGAAGGAACAATTTCACAATAATATAGCCTGGACGATATTCAGTCATAATTCGCAATGATAATAAATGCTTTCCATTAGTGTCTTTAGGAATTCATCTATTTTTTCGATCGGAACAGCTACGTATTTGTCTTCTTGTATTCCATGACAAAACTTCTTCAATGGAACAGTTTCATATTAATTTAATGTCGTTCTTCAGTGTACCCCACTTCTGCTCGATGTCTGTGCAGAAAACCACTTCAATTACTAACTTTTCAGTTGTGAAATATTTCAAAAATCGAATTGAATCTAATATCAGAATCTTTTTTTTTCCAAAATATTATTAATAAACCAATTATCGAAATAAACCTTATCAAATGAAATAATGCTGCTCTGTTGAGCTTGCACTTCCCTACAAAAAACAGATATAACGAACATTCACATCTAATCATTTTTTCTTCGTGATTCTGCACGCATTCCACTAGCGTTTTGGAGTGTTCTGACGGATATTTGCAATTGCCTTCGGTTTCTCTTTCTCTTCGTGATCTTCGACGGTGACGCAGTTTTGGCATGTATTTATGATTGTAGTAATTATTTCATGTGGAAGTCCAAATAAAGCACTGGACTTCAGAGATAAAAATAATAAGTCCACTTGTTCTTTCACTTCTAGAGTCATTCCACAATATATTGAACGTTTGGAATCAATAATGGCTTCACCTTCAATATATTGACGAATCCCATCTCTAGCATAATGCAATAAATCACCCAAACTTATTAGAAAACTCATATTTGTTTGTACGCAAATAGCAATTGTAAATACGTGTTCTCGAGGTTCACTTCAGTTTCATCAATAACCGGTATACGTGAATACCACGGACATCACCTACCTACCCTAGTTGGTTCGTTCATATTTTGACATACACCAAAACTTTCTATTATGGAGTTGAGACTTTCGAAGTGATTCGGAGTAGTATTTGAGAAATCTATATTGAAATCACCTCCACAGAAAACATTATCAAATCTGACATTATTTAGGATTTCTTCTAGTGATGCGAGAAATTCCGTTACTGGAAAATGTGGTGCTCTATATAAAACTCCTATCCAATCGGTTGACTTACTATTCGAAAAGGAAATCCGAACTTGCTCTGTCTCATTTTGTAATTTCAGTGAGCTTTATAAGGAACTGTTAACAGAATTTTTGATTTATATAAAAACACCGCCTCCCCCCTCCTAGGACTGTCTCGTCTATACATTCAACGTAAAATCTCTCGAATGAGACAGAAGTTACTTGAACATGGCTCTGTCAAGAGAAGATGGAATTTTGAAGAAAGATAAAGGTGAATCGGATCGAAAAACTTATGGAAAAATAAGGTGTGGAGGTGCCGTGGTGATCAAAATCGTGTGAATTCATGATGTGTTTTTGGTGCAATAGGGAATGTGGAAAATTACCTATTTTGACCTCTGGAGGAGGGCCATAACTTTCGAAAGAATAGAGAGCGCCGCGTTTTGAGTTCAGGTTCATGTTGTACGCATCAAAATGCGTAGGAAAGTAAAAAAATTTTTGGAAAGGCTCGGGTGTGGGGATATCGAACTTTCACCCAACTGGCCATTGAGAGGGGCCTGAGTGAAGTGTTCAACGACTATTAAAAAATTACAAGTTCCATCCTAATGAGATCCATATAGTGCAAGAACGTAATAAGGAGTTTTTGACATTCGCTTGCAATATGCCCAACCAAAAAGAATCGAACGAGGACTTATCGATGGTTTGAGGTCAGTTTTCAAGGCCATTTCTATCAATTCAGATGCGAGCGATGTCGAACGCTTCGAAGAAAATATCGAACAATACGAAGAAATGATAATCGAAAAGTATTAGCATCAAGTTAAACATTTCCTGTTTTCAAGACTAAACATGATACACCCAGAATTATAAAGGCAGAGGACATTTTCAATCAACTCAAATGTATGCTGAAGCAATTCAATCAGAATCATTTTCCTCTAGAAATAACTCCAGGTAATATACATCTATTGGAGAAATTCTTGAAAATTGAAACTCTTGTATGCAATTACAGATCAATACATATTATGATGGTCCGATGACTTTTCCAATCAAACTCGTCCTATTCCACACGTTTTCCATTTGAGTTCCAAAAAGGGATCAGTTCAAGGTTTATACATCAAGAAATAATAAATCAATGTTTGGCAATGAATGGATTAAACTTAGCATATTCAAGCGACATCAGCACGAAAATCACATATCATTGTAACCTTTGTGATGGATTGAAACACCACGAACTCCGAGAAGAAACGCAATGCGAAGTCCTAGTGCTGAGCCTGAAAAACATCTTTTTGACTTTCTGGAAGCCGTATACGTTTACAAACACTTCATGACACCCATTCCAGCAACCTTGTCCTTCGGCTGTCCCAACACAGTAACTAACATTTCATGGAAAAATGTATTTTTGAGGTCCATGCTACCTAACCTTTTCGAAATTGATTAAATACAGTATCGTTTTGTGAAAATCAATAGGTCGAAACAGAGTAACTGCAAACTGACAAGTGGAATTCCCACTATAAAACACAGTAAGTATGATCAACCAACAAAGAACACACTTTTTTGTGTTTTTGCATGGCCAAATTGTTTACTTGGTTTGAATTGACGATGGTTGATTCGTAATAATGAGATAAAACACAGTAAATACGTACTTTTCTTCTTTGGTTTCAGACAGTCCCATCTCACAGCCAACGAAAAATCGAGAGAGGTGAAAAAAAGCACAAGATGAGAGATAAATATTTAGGAAAATCTAGAAGAGAATGTGACAAATTACGAGATATCTCGAGAACTACGATATGGAATCATTACAGGAATATGAACTATACAAGTAAACGAAAACCGTAAGCTAAACACGTTACACTTGTTCCAGTTGAAAGGTTATTGGTTGCTGCTTCCAAACATAGAACCGAAACTAGATATTCTCTTTGTCACTTCTGGATTCGACGAAAATTCAAGTTTGTGGGTTAACTTTCCTCAGTACTAGTATAACTACTTTTCTTCGGGCTTGAAGGCCGTCGTTCTTCGGAATTTCTTCCTAACGTTTCACTAGCGCGAGTGGCCAGCTTCTTCAGAGTCATCGGAAATGAGTCATCGGAAATGAGTCATCGGAAATGAGTAAGCCTCTGAAGAAGCTGGCCACTCGCGTTAGCGAAACGTCAGGAAGAAATTCCAAAGAACGACGGCCTTCAAGCCCGAAGAAAAGTAGTTATATTAATAACCTCGGCCGCCAAAGCCTTAACCATTTTTCCTCAGTACTTTTGGATATAGCAATGATTCGGTAATTACAGAATTAGTACGGGCTATAAAACGTGAACCATGTGGACGTATGATAAAAGAAGGGAGAGGTATTCACTAAAAAAAATAATAGATAAATCCGTGGTGATCAACCACATTCACTCTTTTCATCCATTGGTGAGTCATTATCGTCAAAGAAGTTTCCTAGGGTAATAACATTCAATCAAATGTACATATTTCATATGTCATAATGCAAAAAATCTTTATTGTATAACTGTCATTGAAAGTGGCATTTTTAATGGTTGTCAAGAGTATTAAAAGATTATGTTTACGAAGTAGCGGGTAAAAAATATTTTTGAAACTGGTGTTAAAAGTATTTCAACACATTTTTTTTCGATCAAATAGCAATGAACAAAACATAATTATTCAATTTTCAAGGAAGTTCCATTATAACAATAGATACAATTGAATTCTGTTACATATGTATCAAAGACACAATTCCATTATTATTATTTATGAACATTAATATGGAAAGTACAATCAGAACAACCGTTGATATTATTACCTTGCGATATTGAGCCTTGTAACACATTTGAACTAACTGAGTTGACAATTTCATTGGCATTAACATTCAATTTTTGAGGTGAGAAGGACGATGCTATAAAGTCGAAGCCAGCTATTGGGATTATTTTCAGTTATTTCAGCAATAACCTTTTATAAGAAATGGATTGATCGAAGTAACCCTCAGCTACTGTTGTAGACTTCCATCCTCCGTGCTTCTCAATATGAATGACCTGTATATTCCTTTGGTTCCGGGAGGTTCAGAAACTCTGCAATGGAAGAGGGCATTCTCCAAACTTGTTTGTACCAACTGGGTTGGCACTGCATTTATAATTTTAGTATTTCAGTAAAAACGTTGATGATTGACAGAAGAGCTTAATGCAACGTATTTTGAAATAGTCAATGTTTTTTCCAACAATGTCAGAAAAACGACATATTCACGTCTTTGTATTTGGAATTTGAACAATCAATGATTTATCCATTAATTTGATGGTTTATATGAATAAATGGCCTAGCTCTCCTGGCCGGCAGGCACCATATATTTCGAAAATATTAGCTTTTATCGTCAAATATTTTTCATCTGGTGCCTCATTTATAAACTTTTGGACTTCAAACGTAGGAGTTTTTGATTATTTGGGCCTATAACTTTCATTTTTCCGCTTTGAGAATGCTATCACCTTCAAATATTTGCTTGTTTTATAAACCATTTTTAACGAGCCCACTTAACTTTATCATTGAAAACTTGCTCCACAAAGATGACAGTTCCATATTTTCGATTTCTTTCATATATAGGCTAATAAGACGGTTTCTCTGAAATTTCTTCCGACGTTTTTTCGAGTCTACACCGATTTTTCGATTTTTTCGGTAACAAGCTTGCAGCCTCTTCAGTATCGTCAGGAACACACAATTTCTCCTCACTATTGTTCTTCATTATGCAAGACATTAAACACCAGCAAGGACTGCGAATGTGACTTTAAATAAAAGGCATGAGCTGTTAACAATACTGTTTGTTGGTAACCAGCCGAATCGGCGTCACCTGACACGGCCACTTCACAGCAAATGCAGAGCATGAAGATAGTTAACTGGCAAGAGATTTCAAAATATGTTTCACTCACGAAATAAAACGTTACTTTCAACACTCATATCATAAATAGCTATTTCATCAGCAGCACGAGTAAATGTTATTCTTTGCATAATATATTGAGTTCTACTTATTTCAAAACAGCAATTATGAGTTCATCAATAATGCGATGTTTTCAGTTATGTTAAAATGTAATGTAATCACCAGGAAAACGCATTTAAAACAATGTTTCTTGCTCCTTCACTTTCAATTTGAAATAAAATTCATTCCGGCAAATTATAATGATTTAACATTCCAATTGAGATTGTTTCATGCAAGAATATTTTTTTTATCATTGATAGTTTCAGAAGGCCGACCTATTTTACAGAATCGTTATTTACCACAAAAACAATCTCTTGCAATTACTGTTTCAACTTGGGACAGCCGCTATGCACAAGGAAAAGTATATCTCTTTGTCAGCAAATCTACATCTCTCTGAAGCGCCCTATATTCCAATGACTAGGAAATCTGTGGTAGGCCGAAATATAATGAATGCATATAAATATGCTGAATTCAAATAGTAGTCATGAAAGCTATCCTTTCTGAGTGACCGTCACTACTTCAATCTCCCGAACTGGACTAACAGATTGGTTATTTAGTGCTCTATGTTTCCTTTCCAGGTATGACTCTTTGCAGTATCTCATACCTGTTTGAGTTCTCATGCAGCTACCTCTTACTCTATTATTCCTCCGTTATTCTGGTGAATCAATCCCCACCGCTGCGGAAAAACAAAAAAGGTCCATGATAATTGATTAATCCGTATATCAGTTCATATGTTGCGTCCATGTGATTCTCATGTGGTATACCCTATACAAACGCATACTTGCGGAATGACGATCTCACTTCAATGAATAGGCATCATAGAACCGGAGCCGTCTGAGACTGAGAAATGGCAACTGCCTTTTGGGGTCGAAGAGGATTACATTTGATAGAGAGTGCAAGTTCGAGGATTTCGCAGGATCTTCTGACGAAATGCCGCGCCATGTATACACATGGTTAATACGGTACGTTCCCACGATGGATTGAATAATTTCACTCTGGATTTATACGTGGCTAGTACGAGTGTATTGTTCTGCGTATTTCATGTTTATTTATAGGTCATTATAACACTGAGGTACGTCGGGTTATGATATGTGCAACAACATTGGATTGGAGAAAAATTAGATTAGATGTCAAGAATTACCCAATATCTTTTCTCATGAGATAAGTAACAAGTATTGATTTTCTTGTTTCGATGTGAAAATTGTTTGCCGAAGTGAATATTATTTCGAAAGAGAATTGATTGAAACTCTCACCGAGGTTTGAAAATTATCTCAATCATCAATATCATTTTGGCCTGTATTCATCGCCATAACGCAGGGTACGATGGTTGTCGAATCTGTTGAAAAATGGCAGAAATTATAGCTGGACAGGTGCAGAGAAAAGTTATTGAGAAAAAATGGTACGAAGTTCAATCTATAGATGTTTCGTGTGCATAAAAGAGATTTGAAAATATTTAAATCGCATCAGTCCGATTCGCACACACACAGGCTAGATAGGAAACTTATCAGAAGTAGGTAAAACAGCTTAACTAGGCAACTTGAAATAGAATACGTTCTAAGTTAGATTTTATTTGTGCTATTTTAATTGATAAAGGTATGGTATACCTCATCTACGAATTTTGATATGTACTTGGTATTTGTTAATACAACATTTGGGGCGGTCCACTAGTCAACCTTTCCCGGTCCGTAAATGGACCGTGGTCCGCCTGTTGTTGCTGACCGTTGCTCTAGGGTATTAGGTCGAAGATGTTCATCAAATCAGCTTCTAAACTATTACTATCAGGGTAGTCTCTACTACCTTTACAGTAGGTTGATGGACTGACCTGTCGACAACTACTTCCATGGCATATACCGCAAGTTAGATCCAACGGGTGTGAATGCACTGGCCCATCGACCTATAGTGTATTTAGTAGAGATAGGCCTGAACAAATTGTTCAAAAAATTATTTTCTTGTACAAGGAATAGGCTCATCCGGTTCGATTTTGGAGTGTCTAGTTTGTGGACAGTCGGTGCGATGAAATATTATTTGTTCGTTGTCAGCTTCAGCATATTTTGAGCTTTGAAATGGATGCTGCGGTAATTTTATTGGTAGGAACTACCTTGCACTGACCAGATGCCAATAAGCTCGAAACCCGTCTGCAAGTATACGTGTCCTATGATCGAAAAATCACCTGTATCACCAAAAGCATAGAAGGGAATTTCGTTTGTGAAAAACTCTACACTGACATCTGTCGCATATATATCTCCCCACTTACCTACTGTGTGATTGGTAGAGATTCGAACAAATTTTTCAGATGATCATTTGATTTATCGCCAGTGTTCAAGTACGCCACTATTGTATGAAATATTCAAAATGTATGTGTTTCTTCAAGAATGATGATATCAGTTAATCTCTAGTGCGGATATCGCAATTCTTGAACAACTTCATGCATTATGGAATTTTTTTTTTCTTTCATATCATTGACATTTTCAGGTATTCGAACAGACTGTTATAATTTTTGATTTCGTTGAAGTATAACGTTTTTTTTTCAGATATTACTTTCAAAATATACAAAGTATAGTATTCTACTTGCGTATAATGGCTATCATTCTCTCGATGATTTCGACACCTCGTGAATAAGAGCCATCATCATACGCTGGTTGAATAATATAACTCCTGGCTTTTTTTTTGGTAATAATATATTTTTCGATGAATTTGCGACCTGCCGTTTCTGACAGAAAGTGAATAAAGTTTTTTTTTATCATTTGATCTTCAGTGATGCAGATGGTACTTCAAACTATTAGGCACACCTGTGATTCAATAGGCTATGCCAGCTGAAGGTAGATGTTTTCACGGTCATTTATAATAAAAGTGTTTCGACATCATTTGGAGCTTTCGAGTGAATTCAATTTCACATAGAAAAAGTTTCATCCACCAGTGAACTAATTCTATAGTTATTAACGAAAAAAACAGTCAGAAAAAACTTCAATCTTTCGCAAATGAGTTGAAAATCCGTGATGTTAGGTGAATTCTTCGAACAGATTCTTGATAATATTTTGGAAAGAAGAGTTTCAATCACCGAAACTTCATCACTAGTATTAACTATTTCAATCCCGTGGTGAAAGTTGAGTAACAACGCTTGTTCATCCGTTATACCACCATGCAAATTATCGTAAGAAGTGAAATCATTGTTTCCAACTACTAAATATCGATTTGAAAACTTGAGATGATCATCCGAACAACAGTATGTCGTTGGAAATGAAATTTTCATCGATTTTTATCGAAATTGATGATGAACATTTTTTTTTAAGTTTCTATTGATATGTAAAAGGGGATGTCAATTCAACAAAACAATGAAAAATATTCCACTTCGTGGAGGCTCCACTACAAGTATACTTTACGAGATTTTATCATCCAGGTGTTTTTATATCGCATAATCAGTAAGTTTGAATGTTAATTCTGACAAAATTGAAAATAGAAACGATAAATCTGTTTTGATTTTTCCTTCACGATGTTCACGTTTTATCATTGAAAAATACTATTCGATTACATAACTTTCAGATTTTTTGTATTACCTACTCCAAAAAAAAATATTAATTCAGATGATTATAATTTTGTTGTAGAGAAACATTTTCTCGCCATTTCATTTGTCATATTTGGGTAATGAAAATCAATTATTTGTTAGTATTTCGCAACCAAAGATCAACCAGTGACTTATTGGCTTATGTTTCTCGTATTTGGCAGCGTTCAATCGAAAAATTCTGAGAAACGATAGCTGTTGCCCTCGATATTTCAGAATCGTTTGACAGAATTTGGAATCGGGGTCCTCTTTCCAAACTGCTTCCTCAGTTATGTGCTCTTTTGAAGAGTTTCTTGTCTGATAGATCTCTGTATGTGGTTGTTGATGTAGCATCATCTGATATTCTCCAATAAATGCAGGTGTTCCATAGGGTTCAGTTCTGGCGCCCACTTTGTTTCTGCTTCATATCAATGATTTGCTCGAGAAAACATCTTGTTCAGTACACAGTTTTACAGACGACAGTACTCTTTATGCTAGTTTCTTTTCCAGAGTCCTCATACCAGCTCAAGAAACAAAAGTTCGGAGTAACATGAACTTGGTGGAATTCAATGCTAGGAAATCCCAGGCATGTCTCTTCTCAAAGAAAGCCGATCTATCATCATCTAGTATTCAGATGTCAACAGTAACTTTTCCTACAAAGTCATGTATCTCAATGCTAGGAATCACGATCAGTAATAATCTCTCACGAGAAAACCTTGTGAGATCGATTGCTGAAGGTGCTTCCCAGAAACTTATATTTATATTTTGTGAGAAAAAATACTTCACTTTTCGTCAGCATCTTATAATCTACAAGGCTCAGATACGACCTGTCTTGGATTATAGTTCTCATGTGTGGAATTCGGCACTAAAACATTCATTGAGGCTTCTCAATTCGTCTTGTTGGTGATTCTTCGCTCACAGACTCGCTCACTTCATTGGAGCATCGTAGAAGAGTCGGAGACTTGTCTCTCTTCTAAAGATATTTTCACTGTCGGTGCTCTTCTGAATTGTTATTAATCGTTCCACCCTCCGCAATGTCTATACGGATGACTCGACGAGTACAGAATCCCCATCCCTTCGTTGTGGACTTTGAGACCTGTCGAACCTCTCCTGATCAGGGATCTTTTTTCAAAAGAACAGCTGAGCTTTGGAACTCTTTGCCGAGAGAGGTTTTTCCTGAGACTTACAAACATCAAAAATTCAGAAGTGAATGGTAATTCGTATCTGTTGTCCCTTGATTCACGCGGTGTTCTTTGAACATTACAGGGCTTCCCCTATTTTGCATTAGCTTTTATTAAATTTCACGTTATTATTACTGACAATAGATACAACTTTTTCTAATCGCTCATCGTGTTCTTCCTTAGTTGTACCCTATTGAAATTGGTATCTGCAAAACTATATCTTTTATTATGTCAGAAGTCAAAAATTATTCATAACAACTGAAGTCAAATGTATATTAACAAGAAAACAATAACTAATTATGTATATAGGGTATATCATTGAAAATCCAATACTCCTCCTCAATGATAGTCCACCAATCCAATCATTTCTCTCAATTTCTTCAAACGAGTTGCTGATAGAGGTTTCGTTAAAAGATCTGCCTCCATATTTTCAGTGAGACAATAGACATACCTCAAGATACGTGAATCTTGCAAATCCTTCACAAAAAAGTATTTTCTGTCCATGTGTTTAGTTCGATTACTATATTTGCCCTTTTGAATCATTTTCAGGCAACTTTGATTGTCCTCCAATATAACAGTCTCATGTGTTTGCTCTTCCCCAGAATCAGTTAACAAATTTCGCAACCACACTGCTTCTTGGCTGGCTTCAGTTAAAGCAACAAATTCTGCCTCTGCCGTTGAGATTGCTACTGTGGTTTGTTTCCTAGATGCCCAGCTTATCGTACCACCATTCATTTTGAAAACAAACCCACTGTTTGACTTTCTATCTTGTTTGTCTTCAGCCCAATCAGCATCTGCTAGGCCAAGAAGTCCTTCGTTTTTCTGGGTGTGACTCAGACGTAATTTCAAGTCACATGAACCTTTCAAGTATCGCACCACACGTTTTAGTTCATTCCAATCAGTTTGGTTTGGATTCGAGGTCTTCCGGCTCAAAATAGAAATGCTTGCAGAAATATCTGGACGTGTATTGATAGCTAAATATAATAGTTGACCAATGAGCTTTTGATTATGTTTATTGCATTTTAAAAGCTCTGATGGATCCAATTTATGGTAACCAGAATCCATAGGTATATTTGAAGGTTTTGCATCGATTAAATTTGTCGAAACAACAATTTCTTGTATATATTTCCTTTGATGGATGAAATAGTCACCTTCAGAATCCTTTTCAACCTCAATGCCTACTAAATAACATTCAACGTCACCCAAAGAAATAATTTCGAATTCATTCTGCAGACTTCCAGCTACACGATCTATCATTTCACATTTTTCACTGACGATGAGAACATCATCAACATAAATCAGAACGAAACATTGTGTATCCGGCTCGTTCAGAATATATAAACATTGATCAATTTTACTCTGTCTGAAACCAATGTTGACAATTGCCTTGTGGATAGTTTCATTCCATGATCGAGCACTTTTTTTCAAACCATATAGGGATTTCTTCAGTCTACAAACTTTATTCTCCTGACCTTCGACTTCAAATCCTATTGGTTGCCTCATGTATATCTCTTCCTTCAGATCACCATTCAAAAAAGCCGTTTTTGCATCATAGTGTTTCACATACATTCTTCTCTTTGCTGCAATTGACAACAGCATTCTGAAGGTAGTATGGCGAACAACTGGTGCATATACCTCACTATAGTCCGTGCCAAATTGTTGACTGAATCCTTGTGCTACTAGACGAGCTTTAAATTTGCAGACTTCTCCATCAATATTTCGTTTGAGTTTGAATATCCATTTACATCCGATGGGTTTTCTATTCGGCGGCAAATCAACTAAATCCCAAGTCTCCTTTTCATCAATAGAATTCATTTCGTCTTTCATAGCATCCATCCATGAAATCTGATGGGGCCCATTTATTGCTTCATGATAACTTTTTGGCTCCTCCTGGACGTCAACGTGACATATTAAATTCGATTGATATCTTTCAGGAGGTTTTCCAAAATTTTTTCTTGTAGATCTCCTAACCGGCTTCAATTCATGGACAGAACTACCATTTTTACATTCGGCATTCAGAATTGCATTCATTTCATCATTGTTGTATTCATGACTGAGAGTAACTTCAACATTTGACAAATTTTCAAAAGTGTCATTTTGATGGGTTTCAGACCTCAAAAATTTCACGTCTCGACTGATAGTGATTTTGGAAGAATTCACATCCAATAAACGATATCCTTTTGATGCATCATCGTATCCAACCAATCTGAGTTTGATTGCTTTTTTGTCCAGTTTTCTGCGTTTTTCATCAGGAATCATTGCATAAACGGGACATCCAAATCTACCGATATGAGAAAGATCTGGTTTTTCATTATTCCACATTTCGTATGGGGTAACCTCAATTGACCTAGAGGGAAGTCTATTTTGCAAGTAATTGGCTGTTGTTACTGCTTCACCCCAATAGCGGTTATCCAGTTGTGCATCAAATAACATGCAACGAGCCATCTCCATCAAGTAACGGTTTTTCCTTTCGGCTGTACTATTCTGCTGGGGACAGTAGGGTACGGTATACTGAATATGAATACCTTCGTTTCTCAAGTAATTCTGTACCTCCTTGCTGGTGTATTCTCCTCCACGATCTGATCTCAATACTTTGGGTTTCTTCCGAAATGTTGTTTTAATCATTTCTACAAATTCCTTGACCTTTTGGTAGACTTCTGATTTATTCCTCAACAGATAGATGAAAGTGAATTTACTATAATCATCTATAAATAATACGAAATATTTTCGTCCACCAGGTGTTTCTGTTTGCATCTGTATGGATCAAATCTAGAAGTTCTTTGGAAGATCGATCTGAATTTTGTGGAAAAGGCTTTCTAGAAAATTTTCCTCGTAAACAAATTTCACACAAAGAGTCACAAAAGCATTTTTCAAAATTTATTCCTGTTGCTAATTTCTTATTGAATAATGATTTTACAGCTTCAAGATCACGATGTCCCAATTTTCTATGCCATGAGTGTAGGCAGTCATTATTCAAGCCTTGGACCACTGAAATGGATTCCACAGTTTGCCTCAGCTTATAAAGATTTGATACAGAATCTGCTATGGCTACCTCAATACCATTTCTCATCATTATACAGGCATTGTCTTTGAACAGCAACTGAAAACCTTTTGAAACCAATTTCTTGACAGATAGAAGATTTCCTCTCAACTCTGGTACAAACAAAACATTGGTGATTTTTCTTCTATCCAACTCACCATTAGGTTTTAAGAAAGTGATCATTCCACTTCCTCTGCCAAATGAAGTTAATTTCATTCCATTTGCAACAAATACATCTTCCTTAATTGAAGTATCCAAGTCACAGAAAAATTCTTTATTATTTGCTATATGAGACGTCGCACCAGAGTCTATCAACCAGTTATGTTCATCTCGATTCTGTTTGAAGAAAAACACCCACTCATTATCGTCAGAATCATGTTCAGAATTGATTGTAACGCAATTAACTCCGTTGTGAGCATTTTTTCGCTGATCATTATTTTGTCTCTTGTGCATCTATCTGTTATATTTCCAGCAGTCCTTTTTAAGATGACCATTTTTATGACAGAAATCACAACAAATACGTGTTGATCTGTACCCTGTGCTGGATATATTCATTGCAAGCTCTTTGTTCTCTTGATTATTTCTCTTTCTTGACCACTCGTCAATTAGTTTGGACTTGACTAAATCCAACGTCAGATCTTCATCCTTTCTGGTCTCCAAAGCCGTTATCAGAGTATCATACTCATTTGGTAGACTATTGAGTAGAAAAGCAACTATCCATTTGTCAGTAAATAATTCTTCTTCCATAGCTTTCAATTGTTTGTTCCAACAGTTGAGAAATATGGTCTATCATATAACCATCTTCAGATAACTGCATTCGACAAATTCGTCTCATTAAATATACTTTATTGGAGAGTGTTGACTGCTGATGGTGTTTTCGAATATTTTCCCATGCTTCTCTCGCATTTGTGGTTGACTTGATGAGGGGAAGTTGGGTATCTTCTATTAGAAGTCCAATGTTTGCATACGCCTGGGAATCCTTTTGCGTCCATTTTATCTTTTCTTCCGGATCAGTTGGTACAGGTAAGTCGATGGCATCCCAACACCCTTCTTTGATCAGTAATAACTTCATTTTGAAGCTCCATATTAAATAGTTCTCGTTGTTGAGTTTCGCGATGCTCGCTGTTAACTTTTCTGACATATTTGTTATGGTTGATTATAAAATGTAGGTATATTGCTGTGCCTGGGCCCATAACCCATTGAAATTGGTATTAGCAGAACTATATCTTTTATTATGTCAGAAGTCAAAAATTATTTATAACAACTGAAGTCAAATATATATAAACAAGAAAACAATAACTAATTATGTATATAGGGTATATCATTGAAAATCCAATATACCCCATATCAAAATATAATCAACTTATATCTTGACCCCCGGAATATTGAAAATTTCCCGGATTCTCTTGTGAAAGACCTCAGAAGCACAGTTAACTCCGAAGGGTAATCTGAGGAAAGGAGTTGCAAAAGTGCATAAGTTCAAACTTTCTGTATCTAACACAACCTGCCAAAATCCTGCCATGGCATCAAGGGTGCTGAAACATTTTGTTTTTTTAAGTTTTACACTGATTTCTTCAAAAGGTGGCAACGGATTATGTTCTCTACATATGTTTTGATTGAGTTCACCAGGATCGAGGCAGATTCTCAAGGAACCATCTTTTTTTGCCACCAAAACTATTGGGTTCACCCACTCAGTAGGACAGTCTACTTTTCTGATAATTCCTTGAGTTTCCATATCTCTAAAGCAAGTTTGAAATTTTTGTTCCAATGGAAAAGGTATTTTCCTTGCAGGATAGTTTTTAGGCTTAGCGTACTCTCTCAACTGAATGTGGAATGGTTTATCGAAACAACCAATTCCTTCGAAAACATGTTTATATCGACCGATAATATCATAGTTACATGGAGAATCGATTTTCTTTACAATGTTCAATTCAATGCAGCTGTTTAATCCTAAAATCGGAGGCGAGTCAACTAAAACAAAAATTAACCTATTTTCATAATCACAATGTAGAGTACATTTTCCAACGACAGGTATGATATCGTTCGAATAGCTTGTAAGGGTGAGATTCGATTTTTTCACATTTTGTGTGGCATTCAAATTTTGCAAAGTTTTCTCATTAATTACATTCGTCATAGCCCCTGTATCCAATTTGAATACAATATCTTTAATTTTATTGACCAAAATCTGACATGCCACTCCTTTCTATTTCTATCATAATAATTATCATTTACCATTCCTATAAAACATAGTCATCGTTATCTGGTTCTTTTGTTTCATTTTGGAAATGGACAGAATGGACGCTTTTGTAACGACACATTTTTTCCAAATGATTGAAAGTACCACATGCATCACATCGCTCACCAAATACTGGACATTTTTCAATTGGATGTGTTGACCCACATTTGTAGCAATTCACCTGATGTACAGGTTGCTGCTGGTTGTGACTAAACCTGTTTCTATAATTCCTCTGATGAAACTGAGGTGGACGTCTTGTGAAATCCGCACTCGTGCTTGGCTGAACTCGACCACTTGGTACACTTTGATTAGCCTGTACTAAACACAAATCTATCACTTCACTTGCCAGTTTCATCCCCTGTTTCTTCGACTCCTGCACAGCGAAACAAATATTTTCCGCTTTCTTCAAATTCATGTTGGTGTCTTCTAGAAGTCTTTCTCCGAGTTGATCACTGATAAGACCAATTATAAGAACGCTGCATACTAACGAGTCTTCCGAATCGGCAAAATGACAATTTTTTTCTTTGTTTTTCAGCTTAGTTAAAAACTGCTGCAAACTTCCTCCTTCCAGCTGCTTCCTCGTGAAAAACTTGTGTCTTTCATGCAATAAATTTTTCTTGGGATGGAATTTTTTTTCAAATTCTTTGATTAGAGCTTCGAGTTTATTCTGTTCCTCCTTTTTGAACTGGAAAGTATTGAAAATACGGATACCTTCATCGCCAATGAACTGTAATAGCTGCGCACACTGGACGTCTTCATCTTTCTTATCGCCTTCTGTTGCCTTTAAATAATTTCTTAATTTCTGGTGTCAAAATTTTCACTTTTCGGCGACATTTCCACTTGTTATGTCCAACGGCGCATTCCATTTAGATTCAAACATATCAGAGGTTGATACTGTTACTTTCAAGCCGATACCTATATCTTTTTAGGATTTCTCTACTTCATAAAATCATTCAATAACTACTTTTCTTCGTAGCGCCATGTGTAATAATGCACGATTCGCGACAAGAACCCATTTATTTGGCTCCAGTTCTCAAGGTTTGACCATAAGCCCCGAATCGGCATCGCAAAAACATAAGAATTGGAGTCGGTCGCCAGGACCGAACTCAGGATTATTTTACATGACATAACAGTTACGAATCCCCTATCGCCGGCCCTGACGATCGTAAACGCAGTGGTCGAAGAGCGAACTTCATTTTTCCAGAAACTGTTGATTCGCGTGGAGAATATACATCATCGAGGCCTCCCTCGAAGATTTTCCATAGGTGTACGCAGATATATAAGCATATGCTTCATCGCGAAGGAGTTAGTTATTTGGAGAGAGAGTTCAACAGAGTTATTCAGATAGTTATTCGGAGCTTAGTGGAGAGAGCCTTGGTATTGCTAAGTGTGGAAGTCGAAGTAGAGAATTTTTAGTACAGAGAGTTTCAGTACCGAGCGGTGGATAGTTAGCGGAGCAACTTAGGCGATTTTATTGTATTGTCATGATATATATATATATATATATATATATATATATATATATATATATATATATATGTGTGTGTGTGTGTGTGTGTGGGTGTGTGTGTGTGTGTGTGTGCGTAGGTGGGTGTGTGTGTGTGTGCTCAGATAGGCTTTCGCGGTCGGACATGTGAACTTCCGGTTGGTTGAACCGCGTCTGGAATCGTTTTTCTTTCAACGTTTCAGCTCCCACATCCATTCTCAAGACTTTTTCGTGACTTGTTGGCGGGGCCTAAGTCTCTTCAACCCCCTGCTCTCATCTTGACAAGGTGAAGACTATATATATATATATATATATATATATATATATATATATATATATATATATATATATATATATATATATATCGTAAATTGTAACCGATATAATCTGCTCCCTCAGCCGTCGGATTGATTATGGTTGTCGGACCTTTGGCTAATGACTGTTCAGGTAGTAACGGTCGGTCTGGTTTGTGGTGACCTGCATCCACCGAAGGACCATTTCCTGAACTGTTTTTCTTTTTGTTGATGAGGGCCCTCCAGACATTTGGAATATTTTGAGAGTCGTCTCTTTTGTTAATTTCTCCATGTTTTCCTATCTCGATGGCTTCCCTAATTTGGCGTGTTCTGAAGTGGTTCACCTGCGCTATTTGTTTTGCTGCCTCGAAATTTATTTTGTGACCCGTCTGGTGGTGGTGTTGAAAGAGGGCGGAAGATGTTTGTTTTGTCCTTATGCTATTTTTGTATTCCTGCACTCTAGCTGACATTCTCCTATTTTTCTGGCCAATATATTGCTTATCACAGTCCCCGCATGTTATGCTATATACTCCTTGATTTTCGAGAGGAATCCTGTCCTTTGGTCTCGGTAAGCAAGACGAAATTGTCCTTTGAGGTTTGAAGACGGTTCGTATATTTTGTTTTCTCATTAGTCTTCCGATTTTGTCGGTGACTCCTTTGATGAATACGACCATACGACCAATAGTGAGTGCCATCGACTCACCAATTCAGAAGCCTGAAAAATACTTAGCACAGATAATGCAGCCCGTGACAGAAACAGCAGGTTCCTATGTCAAAAATTCAGAACACTTGGTAGATATAATAAAAAATCTCCAACTGAACCAAAAAGACATCCTAGTCAGCTTAGATATAAAATCACTGTATCCCAGCGTTCCCATTCAAGAAGCTTTGTCAATGATCGAAGAAAGAGGAGACTTTCCACATCACGTCACAGAATTAACGAAACACTGCATGATGAACACTTATTTCATCTTCAACAACAGATTCTACAAACAGATAGAAGGAGCTCCCAATCCATGCGCAAAAAATCACAAGAAAAAATAGGACGGAGGACCCCCCAGAACCGAGAAAATCAGTGACACTACCTTTCATCAAAGGATTATTTACGACCGAGAAATCATTTAAAAACTGGCAGAAGTTTTTCAAACAACAGTTGCTAGCACCAAGTAGGAGCAGTAACATTCTTGAAACTGCCAACTGAGATGTTGGCGAAACGTCGAAATTTCGCATACTCAAGCATCCGTGAAAACCTTCAGTGTAACATATATATATATATATATATATATATATATATATATATATATATAAATATATATATATATATATAAATTACCGTATGAAGAACGCCCCATAGGCCCTTTTACTTTCACAAATACCATAGTAGATAGGTGATGAAGAGGCTTTTGGATTCAAGGCCACAACCTATGAGTGGACATTCTATGCCAAACATACTTCAATCAAATTTACCTGCTTTAATTAGTTTATTGTATAACTTATTGAATTCGTAAAATATAGCATTGCTGAAAAAATAAAGATTTTCATTGGTGAATCGAAAAGCTTTTGTGATCATATTGGCAGGTGGTAGACCTGGAAACTTTTCACTGATAAAGTTATATTTCAATGCTCCATAATAACTTTCTTTTGCAATTTTGCATACACTGAATTCTCGTAAAAATATAAGGTTTACCTCTATATGAGTTGAATATTGCATTATTTTGAGCGTTTTTCGAAATTTCAAATTGATCTAGAGATGCAGAAAACTGTAGATGTGTATAGTCTGCTATTTTCTTTGGAGTCAGTATTTACGCTATATGATTCTCATATTCTAGTTGAATAACCCGCACCAATCCTTCGGAAAAAATGAATATCATGTGCAACTTCAAGCTTAATGTTGTTGTAGATGGCGTTGTAGTCGTCGTAATTGTTGCCTTCGGTTGAGTCGATTGTGGCTTTCCATACAAAAATTATATTCCACGAATGCCATCTTCGCAGAGCCTCGACACGCTGTTAGCAAACGCATAAATTATAAAGTTTTCATCCGAAGAATGTTCTAGTCCAAATGAGTGCCCTATTTCATGTATGAGGGTACTGAGAAGTAACTTATCATCGAACCAATTTACGTTCTTACTCAAATGTATTTCCCTACATGAACGATTATTACTGGTTGGATGATAAGTATGTCCTAGTATTTTTGATACCACATCTTAGTCGAAATTGCGACATTTTCCATCGCCCATACATCTTCTGATCTTATAATTCTTTGATTTTTGAAAAGAGATGAAAATATGAGGATCATTCATCGAGTATGTCAATGAAAGATTTGCCACACTACCCAACTCCATTTGGAACTAGAATATGAAAATCTCCAAAATTCATTATAGCTTCAGATGGATCTATCAAAGTATTATTATCATAGGTATCATTCAAATAGCCCAAAATTTTAAGATGCATGCTAATCTCTTTATCATAAACACTGAAGCATAGCGAGATACAAAAAAAAAACACTGGGAGTATTAACATAATGACAGCTAGAAGTCAACTACGCTCTAGTTTCACATGAAGAGTTTATATAGTTCGATATTTTTGATGATGACGTCATGAGTTGCCAAATTTGAAATTTGCAATCTTATGACATCATCTTCAGTGAAAGACAATCAACAATTCAATTCAACAAATTCATTGTATTACCATACCATATTAACATACAAAGTTATTGAATTTTTCAAGCATTTCCGTATCATCTTTAGACTGTTGGTCCAAGTTTATCATATAAATTTTTTTTATCATATCCATCTTGTTCTCACTTTGATGGATTTTCATCTTCACTAATCCTATACTTTCCAGGTGTTCTCCAATAGACTTTCAATTCTCATCGCCGCCATCATCATGGAAAGGTTGAAACCGTTCAAAACACGAACGTTCCTTTGACTGCAGGAATATCTCCCTCTGGAATGGTCCAAACTCGAAGGCACTTCTCGATTCAAATTTGGGCATATTCCAATACTTTTATTCATATTTTTCAATTGAAACTCTTCCTAGAGATTAATTACCCTAACACCAAACTGATATTTTTGTACTCGACGCGGGTTTCGCTAACAAGGTTAGCATCTTCAGGAGAAGAAAATTGATACAATTTCAATAAATAAATAATGATTTGTTCTACAACCATTTGTCACTCATACTTCTTCCGGATAAAAAACACCATTTCTCAGTTTCACTGAGTAGATTGAAACCTTGAATGTCAATGATGCATCGCTTCATCTCGTCTACTAGTGAAAAATCTCGTTCACGCTCGGATTGATGCGATATTGCGCACAATCTCACTTAGTGGGAGTTGTTCAATGATACTACCGTGAATGATGATGCAATAGGCTTTCATATTCGCTGGAATCGCTGCATTGGTTTCAATGTGTCAACAGTACTTGTTATCAAAGTAGGATTCCTTTTCGAACAGTCAGAAGTATGCGTATATCAGATACCCTGATATTATTGAATGTACCAGCATTTATTCAACATTGCCTCTGATGCCGATCTGAAAAGCAACAATCATGAATCTCAGACTCTCCAAAGCAGTACTAGTTTTGACAGCCCAAATTTCTGTTTTGTTCCAGTTGTAACTAAGGGAAGTTTCTGGAAATCCCATTTACGGAAAGGTATGAAAATTGGATGATCCAATTGATTTGCGGCAATAAATTCAATTTCAATAATATATCGTCCAGTGTAATAATTGGCCCTTTCAAAGATATTTTATTTATTTCGAGTTCGGCCTCTGTTTGAGCATCACCTGTTTGAAATGCATTATTATTATTCCTTGATCTTACCAGTCGGATTGTTTGTTTTTCAAACTGAATTCCTTCATAATCGTTGAAGAAAGCAAATAGCTGTTGTAACGGAATCAACATATTAAACGACCCATCCGTATAGTTGGGTGTGACGGGATATCTCAACCGGCTATACCTACTCAGAATTTGTGAGGCATTATATAACCTTCGAAACGATAATTGGATCACGGCCAGTATTATTGAGTTGAACTAACCGGTTCTTTTTGTGTTTTCAAGAATTTCTTCAATCATTGAAACAGCCTCATGCATCAATAGCCAAGTATCACTTTGATTTATGGTCATCAATCACTATATGATTGTTGTTGAATGATTTCACGAAAGGGTACTAGGTTCAAACCACAATTTTTTGAACGCATTCATAATTTCGAGGTTTTTTTTATACGTCGAACATTTATTCTGACATTGCATCCTAATGATTTAGAAAATTATAAATGTAAGATGATAGCATGGTTGACTGCCCCTTGACCAAGTGTCTAGGTCTAACTCATTTCGGTTTGAAGGTATTAATCCTTTCATAGCGACGTATAACTGAGCTCATAATTTTTTTCAGCTCTAAACGAATTATTATTTCCTTACCTCTGAAATCAACCGGATTGAAATCTTGATCAAGTATAGTCAGTTTATGTTCGAAATTTCACGCCTATTATTTATAGGTAAATAAAGAATTTTTCTGTTCGCATTGTAAAACGGTCTTTGTATTCGTTGATGGTAATTTGCCCCTCGAGAAGACTCCTCGAAATTAGGGAATCTTCAGCGATTCAACTGCTTCAATTATATCCTCATCGAATATTTTTCTATTTCCTCCATTGCTCGATATGATATTGCTAGTTTTCTCTTAGCATTCTTTGCATCGATGATTGTCTTAGTGCCCCCAAGGCACTCAGACAGGAAAATAGTGATATGAGTGGGATAAATCCGACAGAATTACATCCAAAGGGTATTATTCTAGAAATTTTCACTCGAAGTTTTCCTCAAATTTTTTCATGATCATTGAATCAGCTTGCAAGGCACTTAATGCTCCTTTTATTTTTCTTTTCTTAACTGTCATATCGATGGCGTGATCACCGCCGACATTTATTTTATGTAATAGTGCACGTTTAAATGATATTGCTTCACCCTATTTACCCCTTTTGCTACACTCTATTTCTAGTTTCCTTATGGTTTCCATTTCTATTGTTATTAACCAAGCAGCAGCCTTTTCACCAAATTTAGCGTCTTTCGCTTTTACTCTAGCCCTTCGTTCGAGTATGTAATCGGCCTTGTGTCTATCTTCAAGAGATTCACTTTGCGAGCAGGCTATGTCGTGGTCTTTACAGTAAGTGTCCAGCTGATTTTTTTCAGGGTCTTCACGTTCAAGTCATTTTTGGAGCTTCTTACTAGGACCACTTGTCAAATGAAATCGTTCAATCCACACTATATAAGGGAAATAACAACTTAAATTATCGGTATCTCAGTCGATGTACTTCTATTGGCAATGAATTTATGAGACTGTTTACAAGTCCTTCACATTCTTTTCTTTCAATCAATCAACGTCAATATTGATACTGATACGCAAAAACTACGCCTTCATTTATATCATTTCAGTAAAAGACATATCAGAATCAAAATCAGAGAAAAATTGTAGTAGCAAGTGTACGTAGAAGTGGATGCATCTTCAGCTGTCACCCTCACAATACATTCCGGTGTGTTTCTTCTGCTAAAGTCCGTGTAAATGAAACAAATTTCAGGTTTTAAAAAATAATCCCTCGTATAATTTTCCAGCAATGCACTTGAATCTCGTATGAATACAGGCTTCTATATAAGACGATTCTTTTCAATACCATTTTGTATCATTACGATTGTTATTCAGATCCAAATGAACGCCTGATCACTCACTCGATTGATATAAAAAGTATATAGTATATAGATACACCCTGTCATTCGCAGTGTCACTCGCACTCGATAGCTGAATTTTCAATCGACTGCACATTCGCACTCAATAGCCGAATTTTTGATCGATTGCATACTCTCACTCGATAGCTGAATTTTCAGTCAAATTTTTAATCGACTGCACACTCGCACTCGATGGCAGAATTTTTGATCGATTAGTCATTCGCACTCAATAGCCAAATTTTCAATCGATTGCACATTCGCACTCAATAGCTGATCCATTGTTCGAATCCCACTACCAACCAAATTTTTTTGTATCAAATTCTACTTGGGATTGAATTTAAAAACAACTCCACACTCGCAGTCACCCTTTCACTCACACCCCGGCTACCCCATTGCCATCATTTCTTCACATCTACTTTCAATACGGTTCGGTGGTGCAGCTGTCTGAGTATCAAACGTTCACGCTGGCGGCTCGGGTTCATTCCACACACCGGTGACAGGATTCTTTTAATCCAGGTGTTCACTTCGCTTGCAGCAGATGGCGCGTGACACGAGTTCCACGGTAAGTTCATAGGTGGCGTTCTGATGTCGATGTTCTATGGTGACGTATGATAGGTGACTGATGTTCGTGTTCCATGGTTAGGTTAGGTCATGTGCCACATCCGAGCTGTCAACTGACCGATGACGCAGCTCGGCACCAGATTTCAAAGTTCCCGTCGGATATAGCTGCCATCTTCAGTTAGTTTCGGCTCTGTTCATCTTTATCGTTTTGATTCGTTGCAACCTTTCTGTCGACGGAATCATCTTGGTTTCTATTGTAAGTTGGTACAAACATTCATCGTCGTGCGTGAGGCTTCCGTCTTTCGTATCCTTGCCTTGGTGAAACTTCCAGCTCTTCTCCAGGCAAGGTATTTCTGAGAGACTGCCTGTGTTTCCTTGACTTTTTCCTTTGCGATGCCATATTCCCAACTACTATGTTGACTGAGAGGACTTTTCCGAACCTCTCTGTTCTCAGTCAAGTTTCAGATGTCCGTCCTTGTGATAGTTGTAGCATTTTGAACGTTCCTTTCGGTCGTTATCCGGTACTTCCCCTGGCAAGCATTCATCCAAAGCATCCGGCTTTTTGACCAGTGGCGCTAGGACTGGTGACTGATTACTTCTATTGTCTCCTGGTAGGTGAGTCTCACCAGTTTTCCGATGTCAGTCCCACTTTCTTGCAGAGTCTGAACTGAAACGCCTGCTCGACTAACCTTTTTTCTTTTTCAGATCAATCTAGTTTTTTCTGTCCACCCGGACGTTATTGTTATTACATTTATCATTTTCGTCGTTTTCTGTTTATACTCGTCTCGTTAAAATGGGATGAATTATGAGGTTATAACCACGATTATTTTGTTTACATATCTAACTAATAATGTTTCCTGAAGTTCAGGCTACCCTCCGTTTCGCTATCTGAACTGTGGGTTGCCTATATTGAAATGCAAATATTTTCCGTTCAAAATACCCAATGCGTTTTAAAACGAAGTGGAGCATTTTTATACTGCTAAGTATAAAAACGCCAAGTTTCTTTATATTTTATTTTCGGGAGTATTGCTAACCGTTCCCTGTGATATTCACGTCGATTCCAAGCTTTTGCATCAAAACTGTTTCTTTTGAACCTTGATGGTTTTGATCCACATAAGTAAATTATTGATAATAATTGATAGTGGTCGCCAGGTCGAATTTAATAGGTAGGAAAATCCATATTTTTATATTAATTTTATTCCTTTTGGATGACATCAGTGTTTTTATATATATATATATTTTTTATTCTCTGTAATTAATGTCGAATTCAATAGTTTTAGATGTGAAAACCAGCTTAGCGTACAACCAAGTAATCCATTTTTGAAAAACAGAAGGGTGTCTTTGAAATAAATATTCCAGTCAGAACAGCCGAATCCACGAGTTTCATTTTTTATTCCAAAGCCCTGAGAGATTGTTTCATTGCAACTTGTCGCCACACCGAGGAGCTGTTCAGCCAACTGGGTTTTTTTTATTCGGGATCATGGAAGGAGAAAAAACACCACCAGCAGAAAATAGATTAAGACCGAGGAAAACCATGGACTACAGCCTATTGAACAGGGGGTTACCACAGAGGGAATCAGGTACTTCTTGTAGCGAGGACATCCAAGGTAGGAGTAATCCTTATGTTTCTTCACTCAACTTGGAAAGAGATCATTTATTTTTATCATTTTCTACTGGAGCTATCCCGAGAGGGACCAGAACGCTAAATCGTACCCCTATAACAGAATTCCGTGATCAAATAGCGAATAATAAAGAAGCTGGAGATCTACCATCGGTTACTCCATTAGAAAATCGAAAACCGTCCCCAAACAAACCGAATCAGGGGGCAACATCAGTTTTGGGGGCAACCTCAAGTCAGGGGGCAACATCAGTTTTGGGGGCAACAGCAAATATTCCCCTACTACTGCTGTCAAATGATTATATTGCCCCATCTTCAATACAGGGTGTATCTGAAAGTGCTCTCAATGATTTAGTTAGTAAGGTTGTTTCATGTGTTTTGAAAAATAGTTCAAATTTTGTTGAAATGAATGATTCTAGTAACGCAGGTAGTACTTGTAATGTGAGACCGAACGATCACTATCACCAACATATAGTAGAATCAAATATACAAAGTAGAGAGATTTTTTCCTTTAATGACCTCACAAAGATTATACCACTGTTTGATAAAAATGGAGACTTGCATCCTCTAGAGTTCTTACAATATTTTGAGGCTGGTATCGACTTGAATTCAGTTCCGTTTAGTAAAATTAGACTGCTATTGAATAACTTGTTTGTCGGTACTGCAAAATTATGGTGGAATTCTTTTGCCAATACTTGCCACACTTACGCAGATTTCAGAACTCTTTTTCTGGAAAATTTTTGGAATTTTCGGCATCAAAATAAATACAGAATGCAACTAGAAAGCGCGGTGTATACAGAAGGGCTTTATGTTGATCATTTTAATAAATGGTTGGCTAAAGCACAGTTTTTACATCCCCCCTACACCCCTCAGGAGATGATTGAGATTGTAGCTTCACATTTTCCGCCGAATGTTTCAAGTGCATTATATGGAGCTACAACTTTCAGTCAAGCTCTAGCACGATTACGTCATGCCGATGAATTTTATAAGAATACGTCCTTTAAAAAGAGATCAGAGTATACACATGCTCTACGAAATCAGAATGAAAATCCTTATAACAAAAATAAATATTCTACTCAACAAAAAATTTTTTTCAATGATAAAGAAAAGAAAATAGCAAACTTAGAAATTATTGAATCAGAACAGGGAAACGAATCAGACTCCCAGCATTAGGCTCGAATGTTGGTGCAGTTATTCGGCGAGCCAATTTGAATGTTTTAAACAATCCTAAAGATGAGTAACTAGAAGAATGTGATTTTGATCATGCGGAGGAGTGTAACTCCCCCGTTATTGACCTCAAAATTTTTGAATACACTTTCTCCACATTGATTGATAGTGGTAGTTGCGTTTCTGCCATATCGGGAGAGGTTTGGTCACAACTCAAAAATTATCATCCCCAAATTCCACATTTTCCCTGTACTAGCATTAAAGTTATAGGTGCGTTCAAAAGTAAGACTAAAAAAGTGACGTGCCAGGCACAGTTGTCCTTTACCATGGAGAATATCACTATAGATCATATTTTTCTTCACGAATTTCTAATTATACAGGGTCTTTCTTCTCCTATAATTATAGGATGTGATTTTTTAAGAACACATAATGCTAAATTGTTTTTAGGTGATAGAGAAATTGTTCTGCAATATAATGGTGAATCAATCACAATTCCAGAGTCCATATACCCACATCATGGGATAGTGGACACATTATCAATGTATACTCTTGTTAATAAAGGCGAGAATAGTACCAAAGTTTTTTATGAGCAGGAAAACAATAATTTTTCGGTAGTGATTGAAAAATGTGCCCTAGGTCTAGAAAATAAAAAACATTTTCTCGAAATATTGAGACAGAATACATCTCTTTTTTCAAATATACCAGGTTGTACGAATAGATATCATCATACTATAAGTTTGAAGGATTACAGTGAGTTTTTTGTGCGACCCTACCCCATACCAGTCGCACATCGTGAAGCCGTAGAAAAAGTAATATCCCAAATGGAATCCTGGGGTGTTATCGAAAGAGCTTCCTCCAAATATATCTCCCCTATCATGACAACCCTTAAAAAGGATGGTTCGGTGAGAATCTGCCTTGATGCGAGACGTTTAAATAAAGTTCTCGAACCTGATTTTGAGTTACCGCGTCCGATTGAGGAAATAGTAAGGATGTTACATGGTAAAAAAGTTCTCTCCACCTTAGATTTTTCTCACGGATATTGGCAAGTGCCGATCAGACCAGAAGATCGACAGTACGTTGGCTTCATGGTGGGTACCAAAACGTACCGCTTCTGCCGTTTACCTTTTGGATTGTCTACAGCTGTATCATCTTTCTCCCGCTGTATCGATTTGATACTAGGAAATGATTTCAAAGATTTCCTAGTAACTTATCTAGACGATCTGTTGGATATGAGCCAGACGGAGGAGGAGCATCTGCAGCATTTAAATAAGGTATTTAATAGGCTGAGGGAGGCAGGTTTCACTCTTAAACTGGAAAAATGTAAGTTTTTTCGCGAGGAGATGTGTTTCCTAGGCTATATTATAAATGCTACCGGTGTTCGTCCCGATCCTCAACGTATCCAAGCTTTGAAGGATTATAAAATACCTAGGACTCGAAAAGAGCTCCAAAAATTCCTAGGTTTCTGTCAGTATGACCGTATGTTTACATTTGCTTTCTCTGATATTGTGGCCCCTCCAACGCTACTGTTGAGGAAACAGGAACCTTGGTTTTGGGGTAAAGATCAGGAAAACGCTTTCAAACAGGTAAAGGCGGAAATGGCTAAAGAAGTCTTACTCTGCCACCCAGATCCTCACCTTGAGTGGCACGTTCAGTCAGATGCCAGTGACACCGGCATTGCCGCTATTCATTTTCAAATGAAAGAGGGTACGAGACACGTAGTGGCCTATGCATCACGACTACTACTACAGAGGGAGAGGAACTATGGCATTTTTGAAAAGGAAGTTCTTGCCGCGCTCTGGGCTATACAGAAATGGAGGATATACCTACTAGGAGGCCATTTTATCCTTCATACGGACTGTAGGGCGGTAACCTATTTAAACTCGTTTCGGTTGTTGTCTCCTAGAGTGACCCGGTGGGCTTTAGCCCTGCAGGAGTTTTCTTTTTCTATAGTTCATGTGTCTGGAGACGAGAATGTTGAGGCAGATGCTCTGTCAAGGCATGCTTGTATACGATAACCAGCTCCAGAAGATAAGTGTTTTAAAATATATTCTTGTTTTGATTTGCCTCCGGATTTTCACAATTTGTTGCTCAATATAAAAGAACACCAAACTGAAGATGAAAAGTTGAAAAACATCAGAGACAATATTGATAATAATATTAAATTACAAGAACTTTTTATATTAAGGAATGGGATTCTTTATAAACGGGGCTCAAACCTTAACCAATTCCTTCTATGTGTACCACAAAGTTTAGTAATGAGTTTTATAGAAGTGTTCCATGAAACCTTTGCTCATTTTGGGGTGTATAAAACGTGGAAAATGATGAGAGGGGAAGTCTGGTGGACAAATATGAATCGGCAGATCAAGAAATTTGTGAATTCCTGTGACATCTGCCAAAGAAGCAAGGTTTCTAAGTTGCCAAAACCAGCTCAGATACCCATTGTGCCTGCTGGTAAGGAAGATATCATCGCCATGGATCTTTATGGACCCCTGATCCGTAGTAAGGGCGGTGTTACCTACTTATTGGTGGTGTACAACCTCTTCACAAAATATGTAGTTTTATACCCTCTGAAAAAAGCAACCTCTAGAGCTATACTGAGTAGGATCCTGAAAGAATACTTGCCAAGTTATGGACCCGTTAGGCGAATACTTCATGACAATGGCACGCAATTTACGTCCCGATTATGGAAGTCCACTCTTCAAGCTGAAGGCATTCAGCTGGTATATTGCTCAGTGCGCCACCCATGTGCCAACCTCAGTGAGCGGGTGCTCCGTGAATTGGGGAGACTATTCAGAACATACTGCAGTGAAAATCACAGACGATGGGCCTGGGAAGTCCCTGAGTTTGCTGAATTTTTGAACAGCGTCGTACACGAGTCAACGGGTTTTTCCCCCAACGAGTTGCAGTTGGGTCTACCCCGAGTAAGACTCATTGCTGATGACTCTAATGCAACGGATTGTCCTACGGATGAAAAACTTGTTCTTGCTGAAGAGACTTTGCGAGGTAAGGCTTCGCGCAGGGCGCTGCGGAATCCAGGCAAATAACACCTCCTCAGCTATCAAGGCTGAGACAAAAAATTCCTCCTTTTGTTCGAGGGCCCCTATAAGGTGAAGAAGGAAGTTGCTTCTGCCACTTATGTTCTTCAGGACGTAGATAACGCTAAAGAGAGGGGCATATTTCATGCTTCACACCTAAAAAAGTATAATCTACCATCTTCAGTCACATGAAGTTGCTCCTGAAGCTTGGGGGCAAAGATGAACTGAAACGCCTGCTCGACTAACCTTTTTTCTTTTTCAGATAAATCTAGTTTTTTCTGTCCACCCGGACGTTATTGTTATTACATTTATCATTTTCGTCATTTTCTGTTTATACTCGTCTCGTTAAAATGGGATGAATTATGAGGTTATAACCACGATTATTTTGTTTACATATCTAACTAATAATGTTTCCTGAAGTTCAGGCTACCCTCCGTTTCGCTATCTGAACTGTGGGTTGCCTATATTGAAATGCAAATATTTTCCGTTCAAAATACCCAATTCGTTTTAAAACGAAGTGGAGCGTTTTTATACTGCTAAGTATAAAAACGCCAAGTTTCTTTATATTTTATTTTCGGGAGTATTGCTAACCGTTCCCCGTGATATTCACGTCGATTCCAAGCTTTTGCATCAAAACTGTTTCTTTTGAACCTTGATGGTTTTGATCCACATAAGTAAATTATTGATAATAATTGATAGTGGTCGCCAGGTCAAATTTAATAGGTAGGAAAATCCATATTTTTATATTAATTTTATTCCTTTTGGATGACATCAGTGTTTTTATATATATTTTTTTTTATTCTCTGTAATTAATGTCGAATTTAATAGTTTTAGATGTGAAAACCAGCTTAGCGTACAACCAAGTAATCCATTTTTGAAAAACAGAAGGGTGTCTTTGAAATAAATATTCCAGTCAGAACAGCCGAATCCACGAGTTTCATTTTTTATTCCAAAGCCCTGAGAGATTGTTTCATTGCAAGTCTCTGATGCTCCTTGAGTTCTTGACTTGAGCTGGCTCTGGCATGCTTGCGTCAGGTACTGACTGACACACCTTCAGAGTAGATACGACTGCTTCAAAGTCCCTCTGCTTTTCGACTGGGATGACGAACACTATTTGGGATGCTGCTTTCTCTCTCAAGGCCAGCATGAGGGCTGTTGCTTCCTCCTTTTCAAACCAGCCATCGATATCTGAAGCCGCCTCAATTTCCAGGAAGTTTCGCCATCGGAAGTGGGGGGGGGGTTTGATTAGGCCTTGGTTTGAAGAGCCATAGATGGCGACACAGTATAGGTGTTTTATGCCTTCTGCCCTCCGTGACGGAGGATGTCTTTGTCGATTTGCCCTTGTGGTTCTTCTTTCGCTTCCTTGACTCATTCCTGAAGCTCTTCTTTCATTTTCCCAACTTGTTCCTGAAGCTCTCATTTTTTTTCCTCAAGTTGTTTTCTACTGACTTTGATTTCCTTCAATTCTTGAAATATTCTCGGTAACAAGTCTCAATTTTATTTTCCTCGCAGTTCATCAGCATCTCTTTCTTCTCTGCGTTGTCATTTTTCAGCTTCCTCCTTCACCCTGCAGCTTCCTCTTCTTCCCGGCGTCGTTTGTTCTTTATCAAGGCGTTGTTGTTCTGAAAAGTATGAATAAATGTTGAAACGACGAAGTTTCGATTGCTGGTACCAGCAATCGTCTTCGGGTGATGACTGACAATATTTTGAGGTATGGTTCGTTTTAAAGACCTAATTATCCTATGGTGGGGGAAGGGGCGGTACTAACCATGAGCAGCACGGGTGCTACGAAAAATACGCTAATCGGTTTCCAGCGGAAAGTGGATGTATTGGCGCAAGATTCTCTTCCATCGAGCTGAAGTCGGTTCATGCCCTGGATAAGCGGCCTCCACACATTCCGGATCTCCACACCGGGGTGACTGAATGCGTCGTTGTTGAGAATATAGGCGGCTTCCTTAAATTTCTTCTTGAACCAGTGATCCTTCTTGTATATCACCTCGGCTTCAGACCATTCAATGCTGTATGACTGCGTATATATTGTGGTCACATATCTATATAATAATAACAAAATGTGTTATCGTAGGCTATAATATAGAGGGAGAAAAAGAATCGAGGATATAAATTTTATGGGTGAGACTCAAAATATATAGATATATACATACATACATATATACTGTCACAGTCTTCACTTCATCAAGATGAGAACCGGGGGTTAAGGAGACTCAGACTTCGGCACCAAGTCACGAAAAAGTCTCAAGAATGGCTCCAAAGTGGGAGCCGAAACGCCGACAAAAAAACGATTCCAGTGCGATTCAACCGGGAGTTCCAGTAATCATATACATGTATATATACATATATTAATCCATACTTTTTCAATTCATTATTTTCTTCAGTTGAGAAAACAAGACAATAGAAATATTAATAATAGTGCGTGATGGAAAGCTATCATGAGAGCTTATGTTTTATAATTTTTTTATGGACTGTTCATAATTCAACATTTCATTTTACATTTGTTATTTCAGTGGGACGAGGATTGATAGGTTTAGGTGCAAAAAATGAATCTTTGTGTATGTGTTTTTCTGAAATTGGTAATATAACAGAATTGGTAATTGTAAAATTGGTTTGTCTAGCTTTACGATTGAAATATTTATCCATATTATAAAGCATATATATCGAGCACTGGAATGTATACAATCCTCTCACATCTGATATTTCTGCTTCTTTGTATAATTAATAGGTAAAGTGGCGGTTTTCTTTCTTACATATTATTTTCAACAACGTATTTTGCAAGGACTGAAGTTTAGACATTGAATTATTGTATAAATCACCCCATACTGTTATACAGCATATTAGGACCGATTTTGGTAGAAAATCGTATAATGATAATTCTTTCATCCAATCACCAACAAGACGGATTTTTTTCCCGTACAGTATCAAGAATTTTCAATGAATGTTTTGGTGCCGAGCCCCATACATGAAAACCATATTCCAAGACAGGCTATCTGTGCCATATAGATCATTAGAAGATGAAGTGAAGTATAGTTTCGTACAAAATGGTTTTTCCATGAGAGATAATGACTAATTGTAATTCCTATGATACTATACTATAAGATACTTGACTTTGATTGAGATTATTCCTTGCACCGGGATACTTAACTTCGTAGGAATAATTTCTCCTGACATCTGAATAAGGAATGAAGATAGAGCGGCATTCTTTGAGAAATTTAATGCCTGAGTTTTTCCAGCTTTAAATTCTACCAATTGATGTTAACTCATTCTATTATTTTCGCCAAGTCATCGTCAATTCCATTGACGCGAATGTTTCTCTGAATTTTTGTTTATTTTGCTGTTATGGAGACTCTAGGAGATGAACTATTATAAAGAGTATTTTCGTCAGCAAACTATAAGCTGATCGAGTTGTTTTCTCTAGCCAATCATTGATATGAAGCAGAAACAAAGTCAGCGTCAGAACTGAACACTGTGAAGCACCTGCATTCATTGAGAAGAACTACATCAACAACCACATATAGAGACCTATCAGACAAAAAACTCTTCAACAAAGCAGACAACTGAGGTAGCAAATCATAAGACGGCAGTTCGGAAAAGAGACACCGATGACAAACTCGATCAAACGCTTTTGAAAAGTCGAGTGCAATAGCTAACGTTTTTCGATGGAATTCTGCCAAATATGTGAAACATACGCCAATAAGTCATTGGTTGATCATTGATGGCGAAATCGGTATTGTCGACCATTAATCATTCCTGATTCCTCCAGATATCTGATTAGCTTCATATTGGTTGCTTTTTCCATGACTTTGGAAATGATGGAAAGTAATGCTATTTGTCTGTGATTATAAGGTGAAGGTGTCTTCCCTCTTTTAGGATCTGGCTGAAATCTTGCTGTTCTCCATGACTTAGGAAAAAACCCAAGTCATAAGTGAGGTCGAATGATTCGTGATGTTCTGGTGTCAATCCGGGGGCACACAGTTAAGAACAATCGTTGGGATTCCATCAGATCCGTGAGTCTTGTTCGTATTCAAGTCCATTTGAATATCTCTTATACTTTTCTGGTAAAAAATTGTTTCAGGAATATGACTGTCGACAGGCGTGATATTCGGAAGTAATTCTCCTGCTGAGTCCAAAGTGAAATTTCCAGCAAACAAATTAGCAAAGATATATACTATTTGTTGTGTAGTGGTGGCTTGTGATCCATCATCTTTGATTAAAGGGGAAAATGAACTAAAAGTGAAATTTTTAGCGACAGCATTAGCAAATGACCAACACGAACGAGAACTGTTTGGACATTCAACAAGTCTTGAACGGATTCTATGATTATGTGCTTCTTTAGCAGCTTCAATTGTCAAACGGAAGGTAGACTGAGGAGACTTATGGTGTTTCCAAAAGCTGTCTGGCAACGGAATTGTGAATGCAATCATTTTCTTTGTCAGAATTATTATTTGTATCAGGGAAGTAGCCTTCTTTGCCAATAGAGCGAAGACAATTCCGGTTCGCAACGGATCTACTGTTTCAGCTTGGTCATACAAAGTTTCTGTTGATTTGGAAACCCAGTATATATGTTTTGTCTTTGGTAAAGGGCATCTGCTCCAAAGTTAATTCCAGATAGATACCTAAAATATACATCTGTGATGATGTCTGAGTGATGTCGGAATATGATAACTGTTTAGATTAGTGTATGTTTCATATAATATCTCAAATCTTGTTCTATACCCATCCTGTTCGAGAAAAATGAAAACTCTCTGTGCAGAATGAATCCACAATTGAGACAGCTTAACTTTAATTTGATTTTTATTGTCCCCTCGGGAGTCTGGCAAGCTTTCGGCCGTAGTAAGGAATATATTTCTACATTATTACCTTATAAACAGATAGTATCCTGGAAATTACTTTCACCCCCACACATTGCCGTTTATATCTCTCGTTGATTATAAATTCAACGCTATTTTGTCGGGGTCGCCGAATAAGAAGGGGAAGTAACTATAACTTCACGCTGAGTAAATTAACACTTGAAATGATACAGGAGTTGCAAATGGCTATAATCTTTGTGGAATAATGCCGCCAAGAAACTTGCACTGTTCTTGATATTGCCTTCCTTATTTCCTTTTCTCTTGTAGACGTTATGCAATTTCGGTCGATGAGGTACATTGACAAATAGGTGGTGTAGATTACTTGAATATTTTATGCGGTTCACCTCATTAACAGTTATTTCATTCTTATATGAGTTCCTTCTCCTCGTATATTGGAAAAGTAATGTTATTTGAAACATATACAAGGCGACACAGAAAAGTGAGACCCGAGTACATCTTTCTTGAATGGCCTAGGAACTTCAGAAATAATTGTTGACATGAACGACCTTTCTCTACCAACTATGAACAGAATCAAGATTCAATGAAAAGTTACAGATGAGTGAAAGACAAAACTAATTTTGCCCTAAATAACGGGAATATGTTCGTCATATTGTTTTGTGTTGAATTCGGAAGAAATTCTAAAACCCGTCGATTTTGATGTCACATGATATCTGTCACGTTTTCCTTTGTTTTCTACATCGTCTATGTGAGCGTGATGATTGTTGAATAATCACAATATATACTGACACAACAATTTGTTTACATTTTTTCCATGACAGTGATACAAAACCTTATTTTCTGAATCTGATGTAGTTGTAGTAAACCTCAATAGAAGAAAGTCATCGACTGCATGATCAAAAACTCAAACTCCTCATATACCTAGTATGAGAGATGTCTAACAGCGGGTACATCGTACGAGAATCGTCTTTGGTCTTATTCGCAGAGGAAGTTGTAGCCCCCGACAGGAATCAATAATTTGATGTTCGAAACGATTGCATAGACAAATCTAATGCCAGACCTCGTTTAGACCCACCATAGGTCTCGTCATCGACATTCGGCAAGACATGCCAGCACAAAACATTCCGAACATTGATTTTCAATTCTTGAATAAGTAATTGCAATCAATCATTTTGAACATAGAATTTATAATTTATATATATATATATATATATATATATATATATATATATATATATATATATATACATATATATGCAACATAGAGCGAGATTCACGAGGAACGTCTGATAACCGAAGTTTTCTGCCATTACACTGATTTGTTGTTGTCACTTTTGTTGACAACAAGCCCATCGGATGCTTTCAAGATATTCATCCGAGAGCCTCCGTGCAGAAGGTTCCATCTGGAACCACAAATTTGCAATCCAATTATCAGCCAATTGCATTGGTTATATATGTTATGAAATGATGTTGGTTATAGAAATATAGAAATCGTTTCAACCATTATTATTATCATCAGATAAAAGACTGGATACTATACCTTAACTTTTCAAAGACCTATCTGCATAATTATAATCGAAAAATACCTTGAAGTCAACAAAAATAGTTCAAAACAGCAATTTCCGAAATAGCTCACAGTTGTGCGATTCCATCCTACGTTTCACAACAAACCATCAGCTACTACAATTATTTAACGAAAAACAATGAAATTAAATTATCGAACCATTCGCCATCTAGTATGAAAATTCAAATTTGACATGACAAGCCAAGAGTTGACAGAAAATATCAGAAAGAGAGAAACAATGTGACACTACTTCAGAAATCAATAATAGAAACTTGGAAAAATCATGAAGATAGTGAAATATTTTTTATATATTAGAAAAGTAAGGTTATTTTAAATTGAAAAATGCAGTGAACAATTTGTGGAAAGACTGTGAAAAATCTAGTACGAAGTTGAATTGTTACCATTGAGAGAGAGGTTGTTGATAGGGTAGGGCAAAAAGCTTGTAGAAAAAAAGATTTACAGGCAAAGTTACCAACAGCACATCAAGAAATGAACAGATACTATTGGCAACGACTGAAGAACAGTACTTACCTTGAAATCCACATAAGATGTTGGAAAATCATTCAAACCACTGCCAAGAAACTGATTCAGTAAAAGGGTACTTTCCAAGGTATTCACGCATTGTATATACTGAATTTGAAAAATTTTTGGCACAACAATATCCGAATTGATTCCAAGAGCAATTTGAAGCTACGATTCTTCGAAAAGTGAGGATTTTTCACTACGAACATTCTGTGTTTTATTTTGAAGACACGGTGGACTTCAACCCACGACCCGCTATGAACATACCCCTTTTTTATTTCCAAAGACTTCAATATTCGCATTGAAGCACTTTTTTTCATTGAAAGTTGAATGTTCTCCAACTTATTAGAAATTTTAATAGAATAAGATAGATAGCTGCAGAATAGAGTAGAGGTAAGAATTGATTGAACGATACGAAGTTTTTGGATTTTTCTGAGTTTTCATGTTATTGAAAATCCAACAATTTGAGTGTGAAATATTGAAATATTTTCAAAATGTCCACATATCATACCTATATGAAACCCTTTCCAAGAACTCTACATTGAGCAAGAGAATACTGCATGTTTTTGAACACCGACTGAGCTGAGCTCAAAAAGTTAAAGTAGAGGTAAAAAAAAGCAAAGAAAACAGTGGGTATATGCTGGGGCAATCTGTATTTCGATAATTTCAATAACAAATACCTACTCAAAATCATAACATATATATATATATATATATATATATATATACGAAACTTGGGAATTATATTTGGGACAGCAGCAAAAGCGAAAGTGTACTCTTATAACAATATATTGTTGTCATCATCAGGGAGCTACAAAATAATGTTGATGATAGAAAGTATGAAACAAAATTTTTTTCCTTACTCACATTGTTAGTGAGGGTGGTCGCATGAGAAATTTTGGAAAGTCAGATGACACATAGTAAACATTTTTTTTTTTAAACCTTGATACGTATCCGTACAACACATAAACACGTTAAAAACTATTATCTTCTTACTTGAAAAGTTGATGAAAAGGTGTAGTGACGAACACCATGTGGAAAAGATAAAGGGCATGAAATTTTGTGGTTATAAAAGCGCCAAAAGTCATTTGTCGAAAATGTCAAATGTCAAAGCCTCAGCGGGGTTGCAGTCACAATTTTAGGGCGTCAAAGAAGACTCTTTGTTTTCGTCAAGCTTTCGGTAGTTTATTGCTACCTTCCTGTCAGGACAACTGTAATATATATTCAAAATACAATATGTTGGTATAAACGACACTATGAACACTTACAAACGTGAGGTTATCTAATAAAATTGGAATTTCTAACATAAAGAATTTTGATATGAAATGTGGAAGTGAATGACAGTGACAATTTTTTATTTTCATTTTTTCTAGGAGGAAAATTTTGATAACAGGGTGGTGTTAATTTTGTTTTCTGATATTTGAGAAGGTGGGAATATATCTTACTGAGATTATATATATATATATATATATATATATATATATTATAGATTATCAAATTCTCTGTCTATCACAATTTGCATTCAATTTGAAATGCCCACCACAAGACAACTAGCTGTTTCTGACTTTGGCCTTCTTCATATATATATATATATATATATATATATATATATATATATATATATATATATATATATATATATGATAGCTGGAACTTCCGGTTGAACCGCGCCTGGAATCGTTCTTCTGCCGACGATTCGGCTCCCTTTTTCAAGACTTCTTTGCGACTTGGTGCCGAGGTCTGAGTCTCCTAAACCTCCAGCTCTGATTTTGACAAAGTAAAGACTGTGGTGTTGTGGATAGAGAGATGGTATCTATGGCTATATGAGAGTCCGAACTTGTTGAAACTGTCAGACCCCATGTACGTATGGTTTGAAAAGGATGAATTGATTAAGGGATTTGTTCGATAGGATAGTAATGGTTTCTAGGAATTGGGAAGCCTTTGTGAGTCCTCTCGTTTGTTGAGGAGGGCGTTCTTCAATTTCTATTTCTTCGCGAATTATTCTAAAGTTTAGTGTTTTTACTGTGGCAATGGTCTTCGTGTTGTTGAAGTCAATTTTGTATCCGGTTTCATGGTGATGTTTGAAGAAAGTCGAGGTCATGTCCGAATTACATTCTGCTAGTTCGTGCTCGTAGGACCTGTTTGACACCAAGAATTTTATATATTCCTTGTGACTCGTGGGTATTATATCTCTTGGTGAGCGCAGGAGAGGAAAAATTTGATTGTTTGCTGTGAAAACTGTCTTGTTGTCGTGTTTTGTCAGAATTCGGCTCACTTCATCAGTGACTTCCCGAATTAAAGGAAGGAAAGCTTTCTGGAGTTCAGCCAGGTCTTCCGGTGGTTTGAGATGCGAGAAGCTGGTTTGTTGGCGTTGAATGGTTCTCTGGATCTAGGGGTAGGAATAATCGTTTCAAAGAAGGGCGGATGTGAGCTTTTTGAGCTCACTGAGTCTATTATGGTCATCTGTGATTTTGATGGATCTATTGATAAGTGAGTTTAGTACGGAGCTCGCCTGGGCTGGATGATGGTGGGAGTTGGCATTGAGATATCTATTGGTGTGCGTTGGTTTTCAGTAGACAGTATGAGTGAATCAATTATTCGATTATGTGATATTGACATCTACGAAAGGAATGGCGTTTGCCGACTCCTTTTCCATAGTTACTTTTATATCTGAGTGAATATTGTTAAGGTGATTGAGGAAGATATGAAGGCTTTCGGATCCATGAGGTCAGATAGCAAAGACATCATCCACACAACGCAGCCAACACGTCGGCTTCAATGCAGATGTGTCAATGGTCCTAGACTCAGAATATTCCATGTTGAGATTCGCAAGTACTGGCGGAACAAAGTATGAACTGGACATACAATGACTATGGACTATTGAGGTTGAGCGTGTCTTGGGAGATTTGATGTTTCGTTTTCAGAATGCTAAGGGTATCTGCTAAGGGGATGTTTGTGAAAAGAGATACCACATCGAAGCTTACCAAGATATCTGTGGGTGGGGAGTTGGCCGATTTTTCATGAACTATAGAAAATTTCACGGAGTACAAATTCAGTTACCACCATTTTGAATGTTTCATGAACCGTTAACAGCAATAACCACATTGTGAAAAGTTTGGAGCGTTATAATTGAAAACATATGCGATATACAAAAAAAAGTTACGAATAAAAAAGACGGCAAAAACTATTATCTATAAAAATGATTTCCACTATTTTTACGAGATATTCGATAAAACTTGTTTTCCGAAATGGCGGTTGACGCGAGCGACAGGGGACACCCCTGAACATATTCGAAAAAAAGTCGTTCTGTAGAAGATTGCATCAGAAAATACCCGGCGCTCGGCCTACATGTAAGATCCTACTGCAGCTGCAGCGGTGTCAGTTTTGAATTCCGCTATTTCGAATAAGTAACAAGTAAAGTATAGTGGCACAAATTTTGAGTATAACAATTTTTATCACCTCTTCATTGAACTGAGGATATCAATAAAATTTTCAAGAATTGAACAATCTTTAACCTGACAAATGGTTTATACTTTTTTGTTTCAATTAAGATCAAAAACTCGTGGCGCTCCATCCAAAAACAAAGAATAAAACCCACGACTGAGGCTCTTTAGACATTTTGACTTCCCTTAGCAATTGGCTTTTTCCATCATTTCAACTTTCTCTTGACAAAAACAAAAAAGGAATAGTTGTGACAACTTTGAATTTCAAGAATGAATATACTGATACAAATCTACTGTAGCTCTCGAGTTCATTCCAGTAGAATTCCATTCGGGCGCCACTGGCTCCTTTCGAAATTGGGTTTTTATCTGCAGGACATCTCGAAGGGTGATTCAATAATGGCAATCTTTTTACTACACAAATATCTACTTTGTGTACGGTTTGATCAAAGAAACGGTTCGATGCTGAAATAAATTATAGACCCGTTTGGATTGAAGAGATATTGTTTCTGCCTGACTGTCTCCTATACGGAAATAGTTTCATAGTCGGAGAACTGTGGTTGGCCGATGCACGTTTGATTCTCTATTCCAAAGAAATGCATTTACCGACACCTCATGGGAAAACAGTTACATTCGAGAAGAGTTACAATATTTCCTCAACTGGTAGTAAATTATTTCGACCACTGATAAAATTTTCGCAAATCCTTGGTTGACTGTTTAATCAGCAGTGCATTATCATGGATGCCCGTTCTGTGGGACAAAAGGGGTGTTTCGCTATGAAAGAGGCGAAAGATAAACAGAGATAGATTTTCCGAGCAGTAGACTCCCAGTGGCAATGCCGAAGATGACTCGCTATTCGCGGTGGATATCGATGGAAAGATTTAACACCTATGGAAAGCAAAACTATACCTTCAAATGTAGGTGCGGTTCCATTTGAAGGTCCGCAAACAGCGAGGAGTTTTCGGAATGTTGATACCCTGAGCCGCGTCTAGGCATTCCTCGCAGTTAGCACACTCTACAAAGCACACAAGCCTCGCGAAACAGCTTCGCATTGCCTGGACTTGGCTTTAGATTCATCGATGTTGAACTCAAGTACACAAAAAACTGAATTTGATAATAAAACCTGATTTGCTCTTGAGGAATATCCTAGGATCAACCTGATCAACTCTCATAATTGAATATCGTTTGAATGTTTGTTGAGGAGGTGAAAATGTTCTAGAATCCATTTTTTGGGGTTTCTTTCCCATGGGAATTAAAAAAAACGCTTTTTGTTCTTATAATATCTGTTTTTTTTGGCAAAGTGGTATATTTTCCACGATAGGTAACTGCGATATGAAAAAGATGAAGAATTGAGTGACTGTTTTATCAGTTACGCATTGAATTTTTATGAATTTGGAGATTTGATTAACGAATTTTCTAAAAAATGCTTGTATTTTTCCTTTGCGACGTTTCGAAAGCTAGTCTGCCCCCTTTTTCAAACCTATTTGGCAACATTCAATGGAATTGCAATTTTTGGTACGTAGTCTCCAAATGTGACACTGGCAGTGTGACACTGGATTTCCATCAGGTATCGGCCAGTTCAATTCAAAAATAAGAAATTGCTGGTTCACTGCGCATATAGTGTATTTTAATGATCATTATTTTATATTTATTTATAATAAGGCATTATAGCAACAACGGTTTACAAGTATAAATATAAGTGAGCATGAATGTACAACAAAACACAAGTAAAAATAATAGGTAAAAAAAAACATGTATATGAGTCAAATTTGCGACGACAGATGTGATTAGGACTTCAGTTAGAGTTCTACATCCAGGGAACGCAAGCAGTCCACTGCAGGTGGTTTCACGTTATTAATGTCTCTGATAGGTACTTCCTTTAACGGCATTCCCGGGTAATATGCTTCACATTTTGCTGGTCAGCTCTGTAGTCACAAGCTGGGGAGTCGCGAAGTCCCCAGTTGTACATCATGCATTTTGCGTGGCCTGTCCTAATTCTATTGAGTCTGCTCTAGGTCCTTCTTTCCAGATTAAATCCTGTCAGAGCAAGTGTGGGGTCTACCTACTATGTCATGTTTGTTTATTGGTGCCACGTTCCATTTATGGCGCCAGTTTTCTTCGATCTAGGAGTTTTGATCCGCATCAGCCCAAAGGGGGCTCCGGGATTTTTGGCCCTTTGGTGAAGAGTTGTTTAGGCACTCGTTAATTGGAAAGTCATTTGGGTGTCTCAAATGATGTAGTTCAGCCCGTTTATCTAACAGTGGCATCCTTCCGTCTTGGTTCTGGTGGTGGATGTGATGTTACTGATAGTATGTAGCCAGGGAATGGGTGCATATTCCAGGATTCACGTGACGATTCACCCAAAGTCGTTGAGATAAACATATATTTTCTTGGTGAGCACTTCGTTGCCACGCCACACCGAGGCACAATATTCAGCCATGGTATACACCAAAGTCAGAGCAGCAGTACGTAGGGTCGAGGCGTCAGCTCACCATGAGGTCCTAGCCAGTTTTCTGATGATATTGTTACGAGTCTTGACTTTCTGGCTCGTATTTTCCAGTATTTTTTGTACGTTACTGTAACGGCGAGGCATTTAGATTGGAAATTGTTCCCTACGAAAGCTAATGTTGAGTAGCTGGTTTGCCAAACGTTTGTTCAAGTCGAACGCACTTGCCTCTGTCTTAAGGTAAGCGTCCATAGGTACGTATCGTACGTATCGTACGGATCGTATAAAACGGATCGATTTGTGGTAGTGCGTCCACTGTGTCCGTAGCGATCGGATTGCCGATGCGACGGTCGGCTTTTAAGTAACATTTGCATTTTCGTAGTGAGTAGACGATCGGAAACATTACAGTGTGTAATCATGGAAAGTGATGAAGAACTTGTCATTATTGCTTTGTTATTAGATGAAGAAGAAAAGAGGGGAAATAAGAGGAGACATAGATTGTGGATACATGACATATTCAAAAAAAGATCACAATTTGGAGAATATCAAACACTATTCACTGATTTGCTCCATGATATGCGTAATAACAAATATAATCAAAGCACGTGTGTGTGTACTTCGTGTCGAAATGTAACAAAATTCAAATGATCTGTGAGGCGACCAGTGACTACCTATTGTGACATGCGTCCACTTATCGGCAATCCGCATGTTGTCATCCGCACCAGTCGGAAAAGTTGTCCCTTCGATAAATTTCATCGGCATTACCGACGGACCGATACGTGCGATCCGTCCGCTGCCGGTCAGTGGACGCATATGTATAACTTACTATACTAATAATTCTAAAATCCGTTTCGTACGATCCGTACGATACGTACGATGCGTACCTATGGACGCTTACCTATACTTGACATAGTCAGTGGGCATACTTGAAGACTGGCGTTAAATCAAATCATCCTTCGAACAATCTGTTCAGGCCAGTCTCAAATCACCTACACAGTAGGTTTCGGCTGGCACCTGTCAGAAAACAACTACTCCCCTGGCTAATACCACGAAGGGCATTGAATTATATCCGACCAGGTGCCAGTGCAGGTTTCTTCACAGAAGTAAATCCCGCATTTGCTTTCGTCGATACAAATGAAGAAATTGATTTTCAATTATAGGGACGGACACACTTGCAGACCGGTTTCGGGCTATTTGGCCACTCGTCAGTGCAAGGCAGTGCCATCATCAACATAAAGTCGATGATTTCCCATAATTAAAAATCAAACTCCTACACGAGTATCAAGCCCCGGCCAAAGCTGATGCGAACAACGAAGTTATTACGCCATCTACCAATGGACGAGGTATTCCAAAAGCAAACCGGATTTGCCCATTCCTCCTGCGAGGAAAATGTAAAAACACTTGACATAGTCAGTGGGCATACTTGAAGACTGTTCAGGCCAGTCTCAAATCACCTACACAGTAGGTTTCGGCTGGCACCTGTCAGAAAACAACTACTCCCCTGGCTAATACCACGAAGGGCATTGAATTATATCCGACCAGGTGCCAGTGCAGGTTTCTTCACAGAAGTAAATCCCGCATTTGCTTTCGTCGATACAAATGAAGAAATTGATTTTCAATTATAGGGACGGACACACTTGCAGACCGGTTTCGGGCTATTTGGCCACTCGTCAGTGCAAGGCAGTGCCATCATCAACATAAAGTCGATGATTTCCCATAATTAAAAATCAAACTCCTACACGAGTATCAAGCCCCGGCCAAAGCTGATGCGAACAACGAAGTTATTACGCCATCTACCAATGGACGAGGTATTCCAAAAGCAAACCGGATTTGCCCATTCCTCCTGCGAGGAAAATGTAAAAACACTTGACATAGTCAGTGGGCATACTTGAAGACTGTCAGGCCAGTCTCAAATCACCTACACAGATTGTTCGAAGGATGATTTGATTTAACGCCAGTCTTCAAGTATGCCCACTGACTATGTCAAGTGTTTTTACATTTTCCTCGCAGGAGGAATGGGCAAATCCGGTTTGCTTTTGGAATACCTCGTCCATTGGTAGATGGCGTAATAACTTCGTTGTTCGCATCAGCTTTGGCCGGGGCTTGATACTCGTGTAGGAGTTTGATTTTTAATTATGGGAAATCATCGACTTTATGTTGATGATGGCACTGCCTTGCACTGACGAGTGGCCAAATAGCCCGAAACCGGTCTGCAAGTGTGTCCGTCCCTATAATTGAAAATCAATTTCTTCATTTGTATCGACGAAAGCAAATGCGGGATTTACTTCTGTGAAGAAACCTGCACTGGCACCTGGTCGGATATAATTCAATGCCCTTCGTGGTATTAGCCAGGGGAGTAGTTGTTTTCTGACAGGTGCCAGCCGAAACCTACTGTGTAGGTGATTTGAGACTGGCCTGAACAGATTGTTCGAAGGATGATTTGATTTAACGCCAGTCTTCAAGTATGCCCACTGACTATGTCAAGTGTTTTTACATTTTCCTCGCAGGAGGAATGGGCAAATCCGGTTTGCTTTTGGAATACCTCGTCCATTGGTAGATGGCGTAATAACTTCGTTGTTCGCATCAGCTTTGGCCGGGGCTTGATACTCGTGTAGGAGTTTGATTTTTAATTATGGGAAATCATCGACTTTATGTTGATGATGGCACTGCCTTGCACTGACGAGTGGCCAAATAGCCCGAAACCGGTCTGCAAGTGTGTCCGTCCCTATAATTGAAAATCAATTTCTTCATTTGTATCGACGAAAGCAAATGCGGGATTTACTTCTGTGAAGAAACCTGCACTGGCACCTGGTCGGATATAATTCAATGCCCTTCGTGGTATTAGCCAGGGGAGTAGTTGTTTTCTGACAGGTGCCAGCCGAAACCTACTGTGTAAGTGATTTGAGACTGGCCTGAACAGATTGTTCGAAGGATGATTTGCTTACCTATAGATGGATTGGGAATATCGGTTAAGGTAAGCGTCCAGGTACGCATCGTACGTATCGTACGGATCGTACGAAACGGATTTTAGAATTATTAGTATAGTAAGTTATATATATGCGTCCACTGACCGGCAGCGGACGGATCGCACGTATCGGCCCGTCGGTAATGCCGATGAAATTTATCGAAGGGGCAACTTTTCCGACTGGTGCGAATGACAACATGCGGATTGCCGATAAGTGGACGCATCTCACAATAGGTAGTCACTGGTCGCCTCACAGATCATTTGAATTTTGTTACATTTCGACACTAAGTACACACACGTGTTTTAATTATATTTGTTATTACGCATATCATGGAGCAAATCAGTGAATAGTGTATGATATTCTCCAAATTGTAATCTTTTTTTGAATATGTCATGTATCCACAATCTATGTCTTCTCTTATTTCCCCTCCTTTCTTCTTCATCTAATAACAAAGCAATAATGACAAGTTCTTCATCACTTTCCATGATCGGAAACATTACACACTGTAATGTTTCCGATCGTCCACTCACAACGAAAATGCGAATGTTACTTAAAAGCCGACCGTCGCATCGGCAATCCGATCGCTACGGATACAGTGGACGCACTACCACAAATCGATCCGTTTTATACGATCCGTACGATACGTACGATGCGTACCTATGGACGCTTACCTTAGTGTTTCCAAATCTCTTGCAAGGATGGCTCTGGCTCGATCATCCGCATAGCAAAACTTCTTACTGGTTGTATCGAGTAGGTCAGTGGGGTACAAGTTAAAAGCATTGGGCCACTACGGATCCTTCTAGAAGTCCATTTTTCATGGTAAATGATTTGCTTTTTCTATGTCCTATGCTTACTTAAGAGCATCGATCACTTAACATGTTTTTGATGAGTGTTGTCAATTTCTCACTTTGCACACTCCGCTTTAGTTTCAACAGTAATCCTTTCAGCCACACGGTATCATACGCTGCCGTCAGGTCGACAAAAACTACAGATGTTTTCAGTTTCTTCTGGAATCCAGCCCCTATGTATGATGTCGAAGCGAGTACCTGTTCACAGCAGCTTTGTTCAGTTCTGAAGCTAGTCTGGTATGTAGGGGTTACTTTGTCTATTGTGTCTCGGATCCTATTTAAAATTAGGTGCTTGAAGCAGACACTCATGAGTGCGTTTGGTCGATAGCTGGAAGCATTTTCTGGTGGCTTCCCGGGTTCGAGGATTACTAGCGTAAGTGCCATTTTGAACTGAGGGGGAATCCCCACGGTGTTCAGTCATCTGTATAAAATTCTGCTAGCCAAGTCCTTCCCTGCTTCCCTTGATGTTTTATAAATTCTTGGAATACACCTGTATGTTGTTATCGATTTGGCTCAGCTCAGCAACTTGTTTCATGGAATTCAGAGCAAAATTCCTCGGACACGTGGAGTTTACTCTTGACCCCTCAATCAAGAGGGGTTACAATGCTGAAATTTCGAAAAGAAAGTGGATTCGAGTGATATATCGAGTGGAAAGATACAAAATCATCTTTATAATGATACCCTATTCATTGAAATTCCCTCGAACAGTTAATTCGAATATTTTCCTCATATATAAAATGCCCCATAAGAGCAATGCAATTATCGAAAACTTACAGCGGTAATTGCATTGTATCAAGTCACCATAAGAACACATTTGGAACCGTATCGCTAGACGTCAGTAAACAACACAAATAAATGTCAGATAGACTTCAAAAATAGAAAAACTTTTCGCGTTTACGTGTTTCCTATAAAGGAAAGTAAAAATGAACAAAAAATAACATTTCCTTGAATTTCTTTATTCGTGAAATATTCCAATGAATTACAGTCGTGCATAAAAATAACCAGATAATTTTGCATTCAAGCATGATATCCTATACAAATTGCATTCGGTTATTTTCATATTTTGTAAAAGAGCCCTCGTCCTTCGGACTCGGGCCCTTTCGCCAAAATATGAAAATAAACTCTTACAATTTTTAGATATCAAGCTTTCTTGCAAAATTATCGGTAATTTTTATGAACTCGTGCAATTATAACCGAAAACAGCACTGAGAACATTAACACTATAATTTAGCTATGAATGCAAAAAAACAAATGTGTTGGTTAGAAGGATTCAAAACAATAAGTGATTGGTTTCAATCTTTGTTACTTGTAAGGGTGCTCCATTAAAAAAGTGTAACTGAACTGATTCATATTCATATTTTGAAAATGTGACTGTATATAATCAGCATATGTCGACAGGCTGCTATAGATATTTGAAAAGAGGCAATTCGGAAATTCATAATTGACGACACCAACCTTATTTTTCATTTCCGGTGACAAATCTCACTTCCCTAAGGATATTCCACCACCTGTTCTTCGACCGGGGGGGTCGTGGGGTACACCGGTACGAATTTCGTCGAAGAAATATGAAGGATGTTGCTTATGTTTACTAAACGGTTTTTTACTTAGTGTCAGCAAGAAATCTTTAGAACTTGTATATATGTATATATATGTATATATATATATATATATAAAGAGAAAGTGTTATTTGCTATGAAGCAAGATGAATCAGGAAACTGATAAATAGATTATCAAATTCTCTGGTCTATCACAATTTGCATTCAATTCGAAATGCCCACCACAAGATAGCGAGCTATTTCTGGCTTTGGCCTTCATCAGCTGTGGGGTGGCATGGTCCTCGTATCGAAGACAAACTGTGATAGATCTCCAGAGTATTTGAAATGAATCGTGCCTTTACGGCAAGCGACACATAAGTGGAACCACCTAGGGTGTAACACTATAAGGAAATGCTGTCATAGTTTTCCGTCAGTGGTGACAGTTCGCCACGTCAACTAACCACTGCGTTTGCATAAATAATGACAAGCACTCTCAGAGTGTTATCGAAAATCGAATCCACAAACTGATAAATAGATTATCAAATTCTCTGGTCTATCACCCTAGGTGGTTCCACTTATGTGTCGCTTGCCGTAAAGGCACGATTCATTTCAAATACTCTGGATATCTATCACAGTTTGTCTTCGATACGAGGATAAGTAGCCTGTATATGAGTCACTGATTATCGATAATTGCAGAAAAAATCAATTAAATTTTTTCCATTGCAAGATTATTGGCATATGACCATTGGCGGCATAAATGAAAACCGCAAATTCATGGCAGTTTAGAGTTGATTGAAGTTATACCATTGAGCGGATTCAGATGATTAAAGCCCCATAAAATTGGGTATCTCTTTATTATCACCTGGAAACTTCCCAAGCTCGGAGAAGTTATTATTTTAAGAGGGGTGTATGTCATTGTTCCATAGACTGATCCAGTTCGACGATGATAATCGCAAAATCTGATTTACGGGAAATGAGCAGGAACATCCCCCATAAAAGAGGGAAGGGTGGATACATTTCTAGGGAATAGCTTTGGCGAAAGATTGGTTATGATGGGTAGTTGAATCTTTCGTTGAACTCATTTTGTGGAAATTTCATTTGAATATTAGTGAATCTTCAAATTCGTGTGGAATGGTTTTATTGTACTAGTTTTATTGCGCAGGATGAGCAGGAGTATTTTTGAGTTCGTTGGTGTCGAATATTGAAGGAATCACGATCAGAATCTTATACTATATTCAATTCAATGAGCTGTTTCGAAAGAGTTCTGGTGAAATAATTGGCTTCGTCGAAAGAACAGATATATATTTCAAGTCGGATGATTGAGGAAATCATAAAATTGAAACCAAATAAAGTTCATCTCCTCATCAGTAGGAAAAATGCTGTATTCAACATACTTATGCGAAAATGGACTTTTCGTCATGATCCAACCCCGCTTCGCATCGTTCCACTGTCCACAATTGTTAGGTGAATATATATATATATATATATATATATATATATATATATATATATATATATATATATATATATATATATATATTATAAATACCAGTTTCCGTGGAGAACAGACAATTGAAGTCTTTGGTTGCTTCGTAAGGCCCAAATAGCACAAGTACGTCCAGTGGACGTACTGCATATGTACGGTGAGGATGCATTGTACGTATTTAGGACGTACTTTCGTCTCCGACAGACGTACATAAGACCTCCCTGGACTTACCGTTTCCGCATAGTCGGTAATCCCAGGTACGTACTTTTCTAGTCCACACAGGACCTGAAATGTACAGAAAGGGGAACTGTTTGGGACATTCCGAAAAAGTACATTTTCCATTCTGTATGCGCTATCCTAAGTAGAACAAACATATTTGACCAATATTGGTTCAATATTACGGGAATATTAACCTTATATTGTAGATGATATCAATAGTGGCCACAAAAAAATGTGAACATTCGGCGACATTAGATCAATATTCGAAAACAATGTAATGATATATCATTTGATATCACTTAATGAATCCAAGTTTTCATATTCGGGATTATTCATTTCTTTTTTACCAAATAGTCAGGTTGGAAATTTTACTCACTCACGTGTACTAACCTTCTAACCGAATACTTACCTGGAAAAAGACCTGGCTGCTGCGGGGCTTGAACTCTCGACCTTTTCTATGGAGATATTATTGTCGACCACTGTTACGCTCTACGGCACGAAGAGACTTGATTTAAAGAAGGAGTTGGGTGCTATAGATGTGATGACTTCAAGTTAGTTTAGTTCGAGATAATATTAAAATTTTAGAAAGTTCAGTAACAATGAAAATATATTCGAAAAAACACTAAAGGATCACTGTCTCATGTGATGGCGGTTTTGGAATATCAAACTTGCTGTGCAAAAAAATATGTATGTAATTTTCTGGTATTTAAATTCACCACATGTCGATGTTTCAATTTTTCCATTTTTTTTTTAGAAATAATTCATTATGAATATTGCATTACCAATATTGATATATGTTTGAATACACTAAGTGATCACTCTCAAAATCCCAATACCCCTTGAGCCGAAAGGGACCCAATATGTACGTACTCGGGAGGTCCAAACAGTACGTACATACTAACAGAAACGTAGAAAATGGAAGGAACCCAATCCGTACGTACTTGGGAGGTCCAAACAGTATGTACAAAAAAGTACGTCAACGAGACGTCCAGATAGTATGTACATACGATTTCCAAAAAGGTACGTCAATACTATTATGTCCCGCAAACGTTTCGAAATATACGCATCTGGAAGGGACTCAATATGTATGCACCTGGAAGGTCCAAATAGTACGAATATAGTTCTTCCAAACATGTACGTAAATGATAAGTCTGAGCAGTACGTACATGGGATTCACAAAAAAACACGTCATTGGTATGTCCCTAATTCATCCCGAAAAGTACGTACCTGAAGAGGAGTTAATGTAAACGTATCAAGGACACTTAATAAAGTACGTACATAGTACTTCCAAGCATGTACGCTTTTATTACATTCCGATTGGAACGGGACCAAGTATGTACCTACATGGGACGTCTTACCAGTACATACATGGTACATCCGGTAATGTACGTTCTTCGAATGTCTCCTATACGTCCCGGGACGTATCGACGTGACTGGGACATAAATGGTTCGTCTTCAGGACGTCGTGTGCTATTTGGGGGGGAGTGATTGACCAGGACGGTATGGACAGATATTCGTCTCACAGTTCTTGAGAATGAATTCAAAATGGAATTCGAAACGTCGAACAAATTAGAATATACCTAACGGATAAAAACACAGAAAAATTCAGCTTGTATATATATATATATATATATATATATATATATATATATATATATATATATATATATTTTATCCAATCCCCGTTGTGAAAAAAGTAAGCTATTCCATTGCATGGATGACATGGTTACTGAACCGAAATGTTAATGGTTCAACTCAGTACAGAAAAAAATCCCAATCAATTTGATATCACTGAAGGAGAAGCTCTCACATCGTTTTTTGATGTTATTATAAAATATCTTATGAGATATTTCAATGTTGTTCAGAATTGAAAATCAAAATGAATCAGACTACATAACTTCTATGAGAAAAGTAACAAAGTCTGTGCGGATATATGCATATTATTAATAGAGGTTCATTCAATAAAGAAGAGAGATTCTAATTGAAACAGCTACTTCATTGTATGGCGTAACGGGCGCTGAATGGTTGGGAAGTCACTTTTTTTTATCGATTTGTATACAAACCCTACAAGATTTCAATAAAATTGATTTTTTTGTAAGTATATTTCTTCAATACAGGAACGGAAAAATGTAGAGAAGTTTGTTATTAATAATCAATAATATTTCAAACAACTCTCTCAAATCGTCTGGAGGACCAATTTATCTACACAAAAAAAGAATGTACTAACACCTGTCAGGAAAAAACTACCCCCTTCCCCGGCTTATATCACGAAGAGTTTTGAATTATATTCGACAAGTTGCAGTGCAGGATTATTCACAGAAGAATTTCCCGCACATGCTTTTCGTGATACGAATGCCATTTCGGGCTCACGGCCTCTTGTCAGCCAAGGTAGTTTCCATCATAAACTTCAAGTCGAGGATTGAGAATCATTTTCTCTCAAAAAAGAAGGATGAAGCTTACATGGAACAAAATAGGTCATCATCACACCAACTACCCATAAACGAGTTAACAACCAAAAGCAAATCCGAAGAGACTAATTCATCTTTTAAGACAAGTCACATTTGTCATAGTCGGTGAGCACACTAAAATACTGACTATGAATCAAATCATGCAAAGAAAAATTTCGTTCAGGTCAGTCTCAGTTTACCTTCACAGTAGATTAATGGAGGATACCTGCGGTGACACCGTTCAGATATAATTTAACGCCCTTCGTGGTATAAGCCAGGGGATTAGTTGTTTGCTGATAGATATAAGCCCAGAACTAATTTGTTATTTATGTTGAGACTGGCTTGAACGATTTCGGATGTTTTGATTTATAGTCAGTCTTCTCACCGAATATGAGAAACTGCTCTCTTTTCTCCTGTTGTGCAGATATATCCTATGAATACATACATTTGAAGGAAGTTCCGTGAGCGTGGTACGAAAAGTAAAGAATGAAAATTACTTTGTAGCTCTTCCTACTTTTTTTGAATGATTCAAACGTCTATAGATTCCATGCACATATCAACAGAGAGTTGTCGTTATTTTGTTGTTACTTTTTTCCTAAAAGTTTTATATTCTTTTTTTCTCGACTGGTGAAATATGCTGTTTCTGGATTGAACTTTCTAAGTTGTTTCAAAAACATACGTTTTTCGTGATAGTTAGTTATTCAATTAAACTATATTTTACAACTAACAATTTGGTTTAATTTTTTTTTGTGTAATCAGTGAAAGATAATGGCTAAATGAAAGAAGCACTAATTGAAAAAAATTCCAGCAATTATAGTTTGGAAGATTATTCTGAGATCGTCGGTATAGCCATTTCTTTGATTTCAAGTCCATAAAAACTTCAAAGGCTTTATCCTCACGATAATCTACACATTTACAGCGGGAACAACGGCGGAATAACATTTTTGATATTACATTTCCTTTTCCTGTTGTTTTCCTCTGACAATGGAAACGTTCGATAATCTGAAAAATATTCAAATTCGGCAAAATTTATTTGTGCGGTTGCTTGTTTTGAACAAATCGTTCCATTTAAAATTCATATCAATAAATTATTACGTCGAGATGGTAAGAGACCAGTAAAACTCGCGAAATCTAGCCATATTTTGTGCTCCGATGATCTCGAAAACTACGTTATAAGGGTGTCGGAGGAGCACACGAGCAATGTTGCCGCGATCTGATCTTTTTATGCTAGATTATCGTCAATATTAATAGGTCCGTTAAGTATGAGGAAAGGCAAACTTCACTGAGACTACAATCTGGATGGGTGACCGGTTTCACTGGGCAGACTTTTACTCCTTATCTCGTCCTTGCAAGGAGTCGCTCGTTAAAAGTTGAGATCTCGTTGATTCTCAGCTCGAAAAAGTTTAAATTTTCTGGGGGTTGACGTAGGTACTTATAAAGAGGTGGCTTGCTGGTTAACGGAAACTTGAAGACCTACATATCCACAAATTGTTCACAATTTGTATGAAAAATGAAATTAAAATGAAATTGAATGTCAAGTTGCAGAACGTGCACAGTTACTTACGAGCAGGACTGAAAACCTAGATGAATCAAAAAAAGTTATGATACTTCTTTATAGTTTCTTCAAAACTCCTGTTCAATCTTTTTCTCACGTAGTTTACTATTCAGTTCCACTACCTTCAACATCCAACAATAATCAGTCATCACAAAAAAATTGCGCCGCGGGGTAGGTAATGCTATATAAACAGTATGACTCATACATTTTCGTCAATCTCACGATACAACTATTTCAAGTTGTATACCTACATTCTTTCAAGTTGTGAGTCATTTTATATCATTTGAAACCGTGCCTTCATGATTTTATGAAGTTCATCTAATCAATAGTTGAACCAAGCAAACACAAACTCTGGGAATGTAGGCTTTCACGGCCGGTGTTAATACATCTCTGGTTTTTTCGGGCTTGAGGGCCGTGTAGTGGAATTTTTACTTCCGGAGCTTTCGGCTACATCTGCAGCAGCCATCTTCAGCGGCGTGGTCTTAGTTGGACTCCTCTATGTGAGTTTACTGCGACTGCCTCAAGCCCGAAAAACCAGAGATGTACAAACTCTGGGTTTTATATGGATAGTACCCATAAGCGCGTAATATTATTTTCAGGATAATTCGTTTTTGCATCAACTATCTCCTGTTTCAAGTACAGACTTTGAAGAGTTGGCCAGAAAAATCGCTCCCTGTATCCTTTTCTAACAGCACCCAGAATCTCGGGAAAAAAAATTGTATGACGGTACAGAAAATGCAATACAATACTCATATTACTTTTTTCATGGTAAATATTATCGAAGGCCTTGATGAAAAACCTTCACAATCAGGCCGTAACATGCATATTGCATATATTCAATCGTTCTTGGACCTTCCCAAAGAGACCTTGTAGATTGGCAACACTGTACCGAAATGATTCGTGAACAAATGAAGTGTGGGCGATAGTCTGACGTCCAGGAAAATTTACAGTCTGACGGTTTCATATCTGAAATCGAAAATAAATGTATCAATTTCATGGAGACTCTTCACATCTTTATGATGAAAGAGATCACTCTTCTTAACGAGTTTTCTTCGGGAACTTTGACAACTGTGAGTCTGAAAGCAATTGCTTGTTGAAAAGTAACAAGTGGGTTATCCGCGCTGGTTTGTTTCAACCAAAAAAGTATTTGAATAAATAAGAATTCTTGCAGAGATCAATTACCAAACTGATATTACTTGCAATCGACACGCGTTAGGCTAACAAGAATATCTTCTTCATGAGAAGAAAACTGATACCTACTGAACATGCTAACCTGATGATGTTATAGATTAATCTAGACTCTGGAATGCTTCGAGTAGCATTGTGTCATACACATGCTCAATGAGTTTCGGATTGCTTTCACCCACTCTGTGGTTTCCACTGTCGCCCAACAAGCTCTGAACATTGGTGGAAGCAATCTGAAACTGATTGAGGACTGCATGAGACAAGGCTACTCGATTCAATCGAGTATCCCGGAATAATAAAATCTCGAAATATCCTGAATGGTTACAACAGTTCATTATTGAGAAATCATCAGAATAATTAGTAGTAACAGATAAGTCCATATCGGACCAGAAAAGTTTGCAGGTAGTTTTTCTACTACCTTACTATATAAGTAGCTAACCTTAGTATTTCGTTTTAGTATAAACTCTTTTCTCCTGAGGATGGTAAACTTGTTAGCGAAATAAGTATCTATAGTGTAGCCGCTGAAAAGATAGAATGATCACGTTATTGAATTAACGTAACACACGTAAATAAAAATGACAAATGAGTACAGTACAGTGTAAACAGTTCTTCATTTATGTTGGTTTAGAAGGCGTGGCATCGTACGCCGCGCAGGCTATATATAGATGCAGGCATTCACTGTTCACGCGTCCGTGAATTATATCTTTTGAACGGCCCGACTATAGTGCAAATAGTATCAGTTGGGGGTGGCCTCGAGCGAAAACGTCGTTGATATTTGACCTCGATGAATAATGACCTTGAACTGTCTCCAGATGGCACCACTGCAAACAATGAAATGCAGACAGAGTTCGAGATTTGTTTCGATAAAGAATAGTTCAGGATTGGCTATCTTGTGCAAAAATAACAAACTTACCAAAATGTTATATTCAGATTGGGATATAGACCATATTTGCCATACCTCGCCAAAGATATGTTGGACTGTCGCTCTTACGCATCTCTCCATAATGCACTGGATTTTAATGCAGATTGAACTTGAAGTATCGAGGAGAGCATGATATGACACTGTGTTTCGTGGCCTTGATATTGATTATCTTCCCACTCTCTTCAACCTAATTCGTCTATATAAACAGAGGTGTAGTTGTTCCTCTTACTGAGTAGTAGAACTTTGTGTGGGATGTATATGTGCAATTCACGCCGGCACCAAACACAATCTTGTAGGGTGGCAAGCGGCATTAGTGAACCATTAGTGAACGCCCCGGCTTGAGTCCACCACCGAAAAATTATGTGAATTTCTGTGAGAGCTGCAATAAGACAGTGCCAATGGAGCAAATGGTTTCACATGACTTGAAAACGTTTTTTATAAATAAGCAGAAAATGGTTATATTATTACAACTTGTAGTGAGAATTCACAGTCGGTCAAGTTGAATCTGGAACTATTCAGCTCATACATTTCACAAACACAGGAATTATACGAAGCTGAGTGTCTCATTCAGTAAATGAAATCGTTGACCAATACATGGACCCAAATGGAGTTGTAGATGCCGTGATTGATGCAGTAATAGCTCAAAGTACAGAATTCAAACATCGCGATTCAGGTAAATGAGTGGTTAGTGTAGGTAGTGTAGTGGTTAGCATATCTGCCTATCAAGCGGAAGGCCGGGGTTCGAATCCTCGCCGGGCCACCGTGCTGGGTAATCGCACGTTAAAAGGTAAGGCCTCGTTGATCCATTGCTCGCACAAGTTTCGACTTCTGAGGGTTGACGTTCGTCAGCTGGTTAACGGAAACGAACAATTCTAGAACAAAAAAAAAATTCTAGAAAAATAAATACGGTGTTGGAAAAATTATTTGTTAGCAGGGTGGAGTTTGGAAAAATGTATGTTCACAGAAATGGATGTGATCAAGTTCAGTCCTGTTGGTGCATGTTCCTATACAAAACTATCAGAAATTGTGTGGAATTTCATTATTTGAACAGTCCAATAATTGTGTTATCAACGTTTACGGACTGGAGAAGGAATATGAGGGTCCTGAATTAAATATGAAATCGTAGGACCACTGGATGAAACACAGCAGCAGCTTGCTAGAACCATCAACTTATTACTCATCAGTGATGAGTTAGGAAGATGCCATTATTGTTGGATAGAAGATCTGTCTAGATTATTTTCTAGTGAAATTTCAGGTAATGGATATGAGATATATCTTTGTGACTGCTGTTTTTGTAATGAAGAGGCTTTGGCACGGTATGAGTTGAAAGATTGCAATCTTGTATGTACAAATGAAAAACTGATAAGCGATAAAATTGGTGAATATACACCTGAAAATATATTGAAATATGTAAATATTGAAAAACAAATGACAGTTCCGTTTGTTCTGTATGCCGATTTCGAATCAATTCTCAAACCAATGGATTCCTGTGTACCAAATCCAGAATACACGAGTCGAACTCACATTTATGAAACATAGTCATTCGTATACTACATAAAATGTTCTTTCGATAATACAATCGATAAGTATATTGCATATCGGGGGACGGATAAAGTGAAACTATTCGTCTCAAATATTCAATATTCAAAGTAACTTGAGAAGTATAAATCATAGGTAATCACAAAAGTTGTTCCAATGTGCCAGCTTCCTGACGCGGAAGAGAAAGAATACCTGTGGTATATGCGACGCGACATTCGAAGACAGTGATGTGAAAATGAAAGATCATTGCCACTCGACTGGAAAAAAAGATTCGGAGCGGCCCATTCTGTATGTAATTTCAATCACAAACTGCCAAGTTTCATTCCTATCATTTGCCATAATGATTGCCATCTATTCATCAAAGAATTATTTAATGAAGGCGATCGAGTATACTTTTTTCCACAAACCAAAGAAAAATACATTACATTCACTGAGCATCTTGTCACCCATAGCTATATGGGTGAAGATGGAAAATTGAAGATTATTTCAATCAAATTGAGAATCATTACCCGTTACAAATTTTTGTCAGAAATCTCAGACCCTTGGTGCAAATTGAACAGAGAGTAGATTCATAGATACTGAAGTGTTTTTCCGGATGATGAGAAATCCGTGTTAATGAAGCAAAAGGGAGTTTTTCCATACAGTTTCGTGAACTGTTGCGATAAATTAGATCTCACACATTTACCATCGAGAGAAGAATTTTATGATAATTTGGATGATGAATGTTATAAAAGAGCAGAACGAGTATGGTAGCTTTTTAATTGTCGAACTTTGGGTGAATATTCGGATTTGTACTTGACGTCAGATGTTTCACTGCCGAATTTCCGTAAGATATATTTAGATACATACCAATTAGATCCTACACAATACTATACCGTTCCGAGTCAGTTGAGATACAGAAAAATTGAATTAGAAATTTTGACTTATATCCATAGGATACATTTTTCAAAAGAGTTATACGTTGCGGAATAATTCAATGCAGCGATAAGAAGCCCAATTACGATGATGGAAAAGATGATTCATATATATCGTATTCAGATGCTACAAATTCATTTGATCACAGCATGTCCCAACCTCTACCTACAGTTTGCTTCACTTCGCTGACCTCCGAAAAAATACTCAATTTGAATATAATGAGTATATCTTCCGACACCTCTTATGGGTATGTTCTCGAAAGAGTAAGAGAATTTCCATTCAGATTTACCGTTTCTGGTTGAAAACCCATTTCCTGCCAGGTTCAAAATCCAATTTTCACAAGTTGGCACCAAACTTATCAGACAAAATGATTACATCGTTCATTATCGAATAATAAAATAACCAGTGGAAAACGGTCTGATTGTTGTTAAAATTAACAGAGTTTTGAACTTTCGACAATCGCGATAAACTTTGGTAATGACGCTTCATTGTTTTACATGGATACAGATTGATTTATATTGAATACAGCTAATAACAGTATCTATGAATTCATGTCCAGAAACAAAGAAAGGTTCGACAATTCGAATTACACCTTCGGAAACAAATTCGGATTTCCCGTGACCAAATCTATATTGGGAAATATGAAAGAGGAGTTTTTGGGGGCTAAATCTTAGTTCGTGTAATCAGTCAAAAATGAATTGAAGAAGGCAAAGGATTTCAGAAAGTCTGTTATCGACAAACATCTTTCCAAAAGTGATTAAAAAAAATATCGTTGAGAGAGTTGGTTCCATACTAAGGAGAATGAATAGTTTCGAAAGCGATAATCATAACACGTTCACCGGAATGAAAAATAAAGTTGCATTATCTCACTATGGCGAGAAGCGGTTCATTATACTGAATACCAGTAAAACGTTGCCATTGGGGTACTCTGACATAGAATTCTACCAAATGGATTCTGAAAAAAAATGTGTTGTGGTGTCCGAACATTGTGGAATCAATGCATCACGATGATTCTGAGAATGATTTGAATATGCTAATATCTTTTGTTGCATCGAACGGTCCAGATTGAGTTCACCACCGAGAAATTCAGTGAATTTTTGTGAGAGCTGCAATAAGACAGTGCCAATGGAGCAAATGGTTTCACATCGAAAAACACTCGAACAAGGATCGAATTATTGCATCCAGTTGGTGATGATGTGCGAATCGTTATGAGTGCTTTCGAATATATCCAGATATAGAATTGAAAGTGGTAGCGGCTATACTGACCTTGAAAACGTTCTTTCACATATAAGCAGAAAATGGTTACATGGTTATAACTTGTGGTGAGAACTCACAGTGCGTTCAAAGTGAATTTGGAAATGTTCAGCGGTAGTGATTTTTCCCGAAGGTCGTGGTCGCCTGCGCTCGCACCCTCGTATTCAATTCAATGTAGGGCTTGAGCTGTAGTACTTTGTGAGATGCTCGGGGTAATCCAGGTCGACCCCAACGTCAGACGAGTCCTAAACTCTACGAATATCCAGATCGTCGATGTTTTCGACCCATTTGAATCCGCCTACCCGCAAATGTTCCATCATGGCCCATCCATGAAGGTTGTTGACATCGAAATACATACAATACAAGTACTTGGACGGTTTCGGGGGATCGAACTCGGCCATGTACTTGTTGTTGGCTATCAAGTAGCGATTGCAACACTGGCTGATACTGACTCAAATACCTCGCTCTATGAATGGCACCATGTCGACGTATCTGAGAAGTTCCAACTTGTACTTCGTGTACTCCAACATACACGACCAGATATAACCTTCGCTCATTTTGGACTTAGTCAAACTGTAATCAAACGGCTCCTAAATGCTTTCAAAGTCCGCGTATATCACAAAAGGAGCTTTCTCTTGGAAAGTGGAATTGCGGGATTGACATGTGTAAATTTTGGAAAATTGATTTTGCATGAATTTTGAGTCCCACTGTCAGCCGACTATAGAGTTTCTCCCGCGTCGAAAAGTTATTCAAACATCGGTCGCAAATGAATTTTTTCTTTATGTTTGCTGAGTTGTAATCCGACAAGTCGAGACGAGTCTTTGATCCAACAGTCATGTCTGCGGATGTTTGTGACGTCATCGTCCGTATCGTCATCGCCTTTCTCGTATATTGTAGGTAGTGGGTCATAGTTTCATTTCTTTGAATATTTCTAACGTATCGACAACCGCCTCAACTACTGAGCTTAAGTAGGTGTACACTGTCAAATAATTTTTATATTCTGTTACATCCATACTCTTTTCGATTGATCTCTCATCGGTCACGAACAATTTTTCAGGAATACTTGTGGACAGTTCATCAACTCGTGGAATGAAGAGTGATTCGATATTTCCGAAAGGGTCGAAGCTTTCTTTTACACGGTGTTCGGAGAGATTTTGTTCCACGGTCAAATCAGCTTTCAGTTTCGATTTTTTGACCTTTGGCGTTTCATTTTCTTCTTGGACTTCTTTTATTGGTGATACATTGAAGTAGGTATCATGTATTAGCTCGGTATTTTCAGGCGATATGTTTTCTCAATATTTAGGTTTCTGTGTCATCGGAAAACCAGTTTTCAGTTCTGGAGGCACACTTTTCGTTCTCTCAATCCACATGTCATCGAACCGTTCGAAAATGGGTCTTTCAGGAAGGTCATTCATTTCCGTAGCTTTTTCGTAATCATAGCTTGGGTAGGAACTCTTCACACGCCCACTTTGGATTCTATCAACTTTTTCTAAAGCGACACATATTCTGGAAATGTAGCTACACAAGATGAAATATGCAGACGAATTATTTTCTCTATCCTTATTTTCGATCATGCAAGGTCTTTCAAGTTTGAACAATTTCTCTAGTTTCTAATTTCTGTAGTTTGTTCCCAAAGGTTTGTCCTTGAGTATGATTTTATCAATGTCATTTTCTTGTGTTTTCGATTCATTTTGAGTTTCTGGAGTGGATATTCTGGGACTGTTCAATTGCGATATTCTTTTTTTGCTCTGAGACATTTATTTGTCAAATTTTGCAAGTAGTCAAGAAGTCAAGTAGTCTTTGCCGTGATCGCTTCGAGAATATCAATGAAATAATTTCATTCCCTATTATCAGTAGTTCCTTGTTCCCAAAGGTTTGTTCTTGAGTATGATTTTATCGATGTCATTTTCTTGTGTTTTCGATTCATTTTGAGTTTCTGAAGTGGATATTCTGGGACTGTTCAATTGCGATATTCTTTTTTTGCTCTGAGACATTTATTTGTCAAATTTTGCAAGTAGTCAAAAACATCTCTCTTTCCCGTGATCGCTTCGAGAATATCAATGAAATAATTTCATTCACTATTATCAGTAGTTCCTTTCATGAGTTCATGAAAACATTTCGATTTGCGAACACTAACTTCATTATATAGATACTTTGTTCAGGTTCATACTTTTCTCAATTGGCACACTCGAACAGTTCCTTCTCAGAAAAAGTGTTGCTACCTTCAACGTTTCTTCAAATGTCAAACTTTTTGATGAGTATTCCTTTGATCAACGTAATTCTAGTATTGATCTCTAGCATTATTTTAATACTGTTCGACTCTTCATCCAAGTTGCCTTTATATACGATACCCTGCAGAAAAAGTATCACTTTATAATGGGTCCCAAATTTTTGGTTGGGTAGTGATTTCCCAACTTCCTTTGAATTGGCCCGAGGAAATTGGTTTGAACAATATTGGCAAACAAAATTCTCTTCCAGGGACAAGAATAGTTTCTGTATTTTGATAGTAAAAGGAAGATGTCATATCGATATGTAGCTATGTCTCGAAATGTATGGAATTTTTCGAATTCTTTGCAGCAGACTCTCACAGTTTTCAGACCTCCATTCACGAAATTCAAGATTTCAACAGAAGGCGAAGTTGGTATATCGTTTGAATTGAACAAAATTCGAATTTTAGTTCCTCCAATACATGAATGTTCCTTACTTGAGATAATTGTACCATTTTTAATGAACAACAATTTGGAAATTGAATAAACTTTGAACGAGATTTGTGACACTACTTGTATTTTTTGTGGTTTGTCGCGGACCAGAGCTCTTCCAGTAAAAAATGGATAATTGTTGTATTTCAACTCTTTTCCTGAAACTAGAAAATGAGCCAGATCAGGTTGATGGGGTTCTATGAGCTGAAGTTTCAGGAACATGTTTTCCAAATATATTTTTCTGTAGGAACTCCACTCCCAACGTCCATAAAGACTTCTTGTTCTTGGCATTACATTCTTCCCATTGGAAATGATTTGAAGAGTACCAACATATTCGATGGAAGGGATTTCATTTCTGTCTCCTTCGGATTTGACAATGAAATGAATAGGGTCTTCCTCGGGGTTTCCTCTGAGTTTGCCAAATTCTGTAGTGATCTTACCGTAAAAAAATATCAACTTTTCTTCGCGCACTTTCCTTCTTCATTTATGTTCATCGGTAATTCTCCTGCTGGCTTTTTTAATGAGCGAGCTAGTTTGTCTTGAATTATTTTCCCCCACTCAACCATTTCTTTCAATTTCTCAATGGACCAGACTCTCTTCCAACTCTACCTTTCGCCCTCTTATCGTTTTTATGGCACTGACAAAATTCACAACTGCTATCTGCATTTTTATACATCTCAAATTCAAATATTACTCAGATAGTTCACTGACATAATATGACATTTGAAATGTTCGAGATGATTTGGAAGAGCTATTTTGGTGAAACTGAAAGCTGATAATCGTTAGTATAGTACTTTGACTGTACCTTCCTGCATTATTTATAGATAAGGAAGTTTGCCTATGTCTGTGTAGAAATGATTCGCTTTGTTCTTGTTGCGCTATCTACACTATGTCGATACTTCCGTCCACTTGACAATGCATGACAAAGTTGCTTTCTCTGAAGGGTTAAATATGTTTGAATTTCTGAATGTCAGTTTTACAATTGTTTACATTGTTTGTGAAGATATATTATAGTTAGTCAATGCCTGCGTAAAAAGGCTTCGATGCGTTTTTGTTACGGCATCTACAGCATAATGTCGATATTTCCGTTAACTTGGCAATGTACGACAATGTTTACTACTCTGAGGGAAAAAATAGTTGCAGAGTTCTGTCTGTCAGTTTGTCTGAAATATTGCGAAAAATAATGAAGCTTCGAAAATAGAGTTGATGATAGAAGTTTATGGAGGAAATGAAACTTAAGGCATTAAAATCATCTTCAAAATATGAATGATTCTTGACATTGACAAAAAATTCCACTTTTGTTTCTGATTGCCATCTTTTGATATTATGTAGTTAGTGGTAAAGAAAACGTGTGATTCAAGCTACGACGTCCATGAGAAGAACAAAAAAAAGCATGATTCGGAAACTAAATCACTAATGCCATCTACCTATCCATCCCTTCAAATGAAATTTCCATATGGTTGACTTACTATATCTTTATAAACAATGGTTTGACCATTGTTCATCGATATGATAGCATCGTCTATAGAGATATAGTTAGTCAATTCTTGGGTAAAAATAATATGCATCATGTCAGAAACACAAGGAAATTGTCACTGTCCTAGATCACTTTTGTTTTGAAGATTAGTTCAATGCCTGAACTTTCATTTCCTTCATAAACTTCTATCGTCAATTCTATTTTGAGGTTTCATTATCTTTCTTTCAGCATTTCAGTCAAACTGACAGACAGAACTCTGCACCCATTTTTCCTTTCAGAAGAGGAAACTTCGTCAAACATTGTCAAGTGAAAAGAAAATCGACATAATAGGGTCGATGGTGTAACAAAAACACTTCGAATCATTTTCACACAGACATTGATAAACTTTATCTCTTTTTACAATGCTTCAGAATAGAAAACTTTGTCGTGAAGTAAATGGAATAATAGTTATTATACTGTAGATGGCGTGAAAAAACGATTCGTGTTCTTTTCACCTAGGAATTGACTATCACTACCAATGAACAATGGTAAAACCATTTTCTATAGAGATATACTTGAACAACTATATTGAAATTCCATTTGAAGGGATGGATGAGTAGATGGCATAACTGATTTAGTTTCCAAGTCATGTCTTTTCTTTCATTTTCTTCACAGACGTCGTGGCCTGAATCACACATTTTCTTGATCACTTATCACATAATATCAAAAGATGGCAATTAGAAACGAAAGTGGAATTTTTGGTCAATGTCAAGAATCATTTATATTTTGAAGATTATTTTAATGCCTAAAGTTTTTTTCCTCCATAAACTTCTATCATCAACTCTTTTTCCGAAGCTTTATTATCTCTCTCGCAATATTTCAATCAAACTGACATACAGAACTCTGCATAATAGTAAACATTGTCGTACCATTGTTGGTCGTACATTGCCAAGTTAACAGAAATATCGACAGTATGCTGTAGATGGCGTAACAAAAACGCATCAAAGCCTTTTCACACAGTCATTGACTAACTATAAATGTAGATGGCGCAACAAGAAAACAGCGATTCATTTCTACACAGACATAGGCAAACTTCCCTATCTATAAAAAATGCAGGTAGGTACCTTCAAAGTACTCTAACAATTATCTGCTTTCAGTTTCACCAAAATACCTCCCCCAAATCATCTCGAACATTTCAAATGTCATATTATGTCAGTCAACTATCTGAGTAATATTTGAATTTGAGATGTATAAAAATACAGATAGTTGTATATTTTGTCAGTGCCATAAAAACGACAAGAAGGCGAAACGTAGAGTTGAAAGAGAGTCTGGTCCATTGAGGAATTGGGAGAAATGGTTGAGAGCGAGGAAAATAATTCAAGACAAACTAGCTCGCTCATTAGAAAAGCCAGCAGGAGAATTACTAATGAACATAAATGAAGAAATGAGGAAAGTACGCGAGGAAAAATTGATATTTTCTTACAGCAAGATCACTACAAAATTCGACAAACTCAGAGGAAACCCCGAGTTCTGGCAACTACCACCTGGTTTGAAGAATAATGATTGTGGTGCTAGAGACCCTATTCATTTCATTGTCAAATCCAAAGAAGACAGAAATGAAATTCCTTCCATCGAATATGTTGGTACTCCTCAATTCATTTTCAATGAGAAAAATGTGATGCCAAGAACAAGAAGTCTTTTTGAGCGTTGGAAGAGGGGTTCCTACAGAAAAATATATATGGAACACATGTTCCTGAAACTTCAGCTCATAGAACCTCATCGACCTGACCCGGCTCAGTTTATAGTTTTAGGAAAAGGGTTGAAATACAACAATTATTCCTTTCCTACTGGAAAAGCCCTTGCCCGTGCAAAACCACAAAAAGTACAAGAAGTGTCACAAATCTCGTTCAAAGTTTATTCAATTCCCAAATTATTGTTCATTATAAATGGTACAATTCTCTCAAGCGAGGAACATTTATGTAATGGAGGGACAAAAATTCGAATTTTCTTCAATTTAAACGATATACCAACATCGCCTACTGTTAACATCTTGAAATTCGAGAATAGAGGTCTGAAAACTGTGAGAGTCTACTGCAAAGAATTCGAAAAATTTCGTACATTTCGAGACATAGCTACATATCGAAACACAACATCTCCTTTTTACTTTCAAAATACAGAAATTATTCTTGTCCCTGGAAGAGAATTTTGTTTGCCAATATTGTTCAAACCAATTTCCTCGGGCCACTTCAAAGAAAGTTGGGAAATCACTACCCAACCAAAAATTTGGGACCCAAATTATAAAGTGATACTTTTTCTGCAGGGTATCGTATATAAAGGCAACTTGGATGAAGAGTCGAACAGTATTAAAATAATGCTAGAGACGAATACTAGAAATACGTTGATCAAAGGAATACTTAACGACACATTGAAAAGTTTGAAATGTGAAGAGACGTCGAAAGTAGCATACACTTTTTCTGAGAAGGAACTTTTCGAGTGTGCCAACCGAGAAAAGTATGGAGCTGAGAAACGAACAAAGTATCTATATAATGAAGTTAGTGTTGGCAAATTGAAAAGTTTTTATAAACTCATGAGAGAAACTACCGATAATAGTGAATGGAATTATTCGATTGATATCCTCAAAGCGATCACAAGAAAGAGAGATGTTCTTGACTACTTGCAAAATTTGACAGATAAATGTCTCAGAGCAAAAAAGAGATTATTGGAATTGAACAGTCCCGGAATATCCACTCCAGAAACTCAAAATGAATCAAAAACACAAGACAATGTTATGGATGAAATCATACCTGAGGACAAACCTTTGGGAACAAACTACAAAAATCTTGAAAACATATTGTTCGAACTTGAAAGACCATGCATGATCGGAAATAAGGATAGAGAAAAACATTCGTCTGTATATTTCATCTTGTGTAGCTACATTTCCAGAATGAGTGTCGCTTTAGAAAAAGTTGATAGAATCCCAAGTGGACGTGTGAAGAGTTCCTACCCAAGCTATGATTACGGAAAGGTAACGGAAGTGAGTGACCTTCCTGAAAGACTCATTTTCGAACGGTTTGATGACATATGGATTGAGAGAACGAAACGTGTGCCTTCAGAACTGAAAACTGGTTTTCCGATGACACCGAAACCTAAATATTTAGAAAACATATCGCCTGAAAATACCGAGCTCATACATGATACTTACTTCAAGGTATCACCAAAAAAAGAAAAGTCCAAGAAAAGTAAGGTATCAGAAAATAAAACGCCGAAGGTCAAAAAATCGAAACTGAAAGCTGATTTGACCGTGAAACAAAATCTCCAAGAACACCGTGTGAAGGAAAGCTTCGACCCTTTCGGAGATATCGAATTACCCTCCATTCCACGAGTTGATGAATTGTCCACTAGTGTTCCTGAAAAAATGTTCTTAACCGATGAGAGATCAATTGAAAAGAGTATGGATGCAAGAAAATATGAAAAATATTTGATAGTGTACACCCACTTATGCTCAGCAGTTGAGGCGGTTGTAGATACCTTAGAAACATTCAATGAAAAAGAAATCTCCCCAGAATTGTTGAGCGAACTGATTCCACAAAGGCCAAAATATGAAGAAATTGATGAAGGATCACTTATAGAAAAACAGTATCGTTCTGAGAAAGATTCTTATTTCCACTGTTTGGTAGAAAGTCATCTGATTGATAATGAAGCCGCCAATAAATATTTCATCGGTGGAGAAACATTATCCTCTCTGGAAGAGTTTCCTGAACAACCGATTGCTGTTGAACCTGAACCAATTCCCTTTCTGTTCAAATCTCACGAATCACTTGCCATTGAATCAGTTGAATCTGGTACCATTCCCAAGTCGGTAGGGGTTCAAACGAGTTTTGAAGACAATGAATCTGAATTTAGTTCAGAGAAGGAAACATTCAATGAATCCGAATATAGCTCAGGAAAGAAATCATCTACTTTTTCTTCAGTCATGGATGAAGAGAGTTATATATAGGTACATATAATATGCAATTTCGTGATAATTTTGTATCCGCTCCAATCATATAAAAATATACACTTTCAATAATGAGATTTTACCTGACGTAATATATCCTGGAAGTGATACACATAAAACTCATACTTTATGGAAGTTGGCGTTCAGTAAAAAATTACCTCAACCCGTCGATTGACAACTCGGCAGGATGAGGGCCAACCCTCAAATCTTGAATGGGATTCAAGCGATATTTCGTTTGGAAGGTCATCAATCGATTTTTTTGATTCTCTATGAATTTTTGAATGTGATGCAGTAGATACTAAGGAAAAACGTTATGAAGAAAATCTTTCGAGAACAAATATAACCCTTTAGCGAGCACGGTGTTCACCACAAAATTGTTGAAAAATTAATATTCTGTTAATTAATAATCATTTGGACAGTTCATTCAGGCTAGTCTCAACTACTTATACAGTAGTTATATTACTCCAGTCAGAGGTGGAGAAATGCTTATTTTGGGATGTGTTATTATGTTAGGGACCCTAATCCAAGTTCAAGACCTTGAAGGGGGGGGAGGAAGGGAGTGCGCGCGATCTCACGACAAAAATGTCGAATTTAATGTTGAAGAATACAAAATTTCCTAAAATTTTTGTATCTACACTATTTTTCGTAAGTCTAACGGGTGGCGAGTTACAGCGGACGAAACGTGAATATTTCTCCAAAATATCGTCGAAGCAGTCCTCATTTTTTTCATTTTTTGAAATGATTTGTAGCTATTCGTTTCCCAAATATTGATATGTAGCTTTCCGTTAAATAATTGTTGTTTCATAGGTGGTTGTTACATAACTATTACACTACATTTTGTATATGCCACAGAGGGCATAATCTATAGATATTCTTGTTTGAATCGTTCATTTCTTCTTCTTTGACGGTCCGGGATGGTTGACGGTGTCTTCGTCATTCCCAATGTCACAGTCGTCTTCGTTTTTTGTCGTGTGAATCTATGCCACGATAGGCTGGAGTCTGTCATAAAATAACTACTTTCTGGCTTATATTATAAGGGATCTTGAATTATATCAGTCCGGTGTTATTGTGGGGTGTTTCACGTTTTTTTCACGCATATGCTTCTGGCAAAACAAGTTGCGTGATTGATTAAAAAAAAGGGACGGATCCGGGCTTAGTGGACACCAGTAGCGTGTTCAGAATTCTGTTTTGGGGGGGGCGAAGCATAAATGAAAAATATTGCCAAAAATTGTGTTCGTGGTTCACCTCGTCAAAATAAAAAAAAGAACGGAAAATTAAGCTAAACATGTACTAGTCTTTTTAATGTTTTTCATTCAATCATCTGACCCTGAACAGTCTTTGAGGTTCATTCGTCTAGGTTTACTGATATCAATATCAACTTCTTTATGAATGTTGAGTAAAGTTAAACCATTCAATCGCTCGTCTGCCATGGTTGACCTCAAATGGGTTTTCAGGCGCTTAATAGTTAAAAAGCTCTTTTCCGCTATTGCCGTTGATACTGGTAGAGTCGCAAATATCTGCATACAATCTTTATTGTGGAAAACAAACTCAAAAAACAAAGTGCTTTTACACGATTCGTGGTTCATCGGCAGCCACGTCATATCACCAATTACTCTTATTACCGATTACAAACGAACATGTTGAGATGAAAATACGACCAATAATATGCTTTTCCACTGGTCATGTATCCGCCGCAAATATGACTAACGGTCCCAACCAACGGGTTTTTCATCAAATTATATATTCATACATACATATACATACATATACTAAGAAAAAAAAAAGATCATATATTGATTAGTTATCAGTAGATTTCATTAAGCATCAATTCAGAGTGGATGGACGGAGATTTTCGTTTTTTCCTTCGAGCGACACGAGCTGCTTTGAGGGAGGGCTCTGGCCCCCCGTTTAGACACGCCACTGGTGGGCACGCATATCGTTGGCATTCTGTGACAAACACCTCGCTAGCTACTCAATGCAATGAGTCTTAGAAGTGAAAAAGGCGAAATATTCGATTTTGGAAGATATTTGTTAAAATGTTTTTTCTAAGTATATACTGTATCAAAATAAAAAAAAGAAAGCAATGGAAAGAGAAATTTTGTCCCTGATCCCATTCAGGATTTGAGGGTTGGATCGCATCTCGCTGCAGGGGTGGTGGTGACAATGTGGAAAATTTGTTCGAAAAATGGTCCCATCTCTTGTTTCGTTTTCATTGGCCCATCACCTTTTATAACTCAAATTCTCACTTCACTTCGTATTCTGGAACGTGAAAAATGGAATTTTTTTTAATGATCCATTTTCCGAAAGTGAAGAGGTTTACGAGCATTTCCTCGTTATTCTCGTTAAGTTCATCACCATTACAGGTGGTACATCGGTGGGGTACTCGCTGGAAAATAACTATATGCCATAAAGGTGATTGAATCACATCCAAGCAAGTCCATGTGCAGAGAGGTCACAAAGCTTTGGCCATATTTTCAAGAACCTTTAATGCAGAACATTTACAAATGGTCCATTATCGAGACACGACCAACCATATAGCAGTTTCATTCTCCATTAGAATCGTCAGTATGGCAAACGTACTCCAGGCAAGAACCGTTGTTCAAATTTCCCATAAGGCTTATCTGGGAGTGTCTATGAATCCAGCAGGACGGCATTAGTCTCTAATGTAGACGTACTGATTGAAATGATTTGACGTTGGCCTTTGTGTGTGTTGCGCTATAGGAAACCTGGACAACAGTTCTTGCCTGGATTAGCCACCTTAATATATCTACTACGGTAAAATGTATCTTCTATGAATATGAAAGTATTGTGTTGTTCGTTTGTAAAAAACCCGACTATTTCCTATGAATTCATGGGTTTATTTTGAAGAACTCTTTAATCTTTCAAGGTTGATGAGGTAATAAGGTAATAAGAAGTTATAGACAAGTCTAAACAAATTATACTTCGGTTGGCCCCATCCGAATAGATCAAATGATATGCGCAAACAGCAAGGGCGCCACTTGAGCGTGGGAAAATCTCTTTGAGCGTGGGAAAATCCTTATCGCAGGTGGCAACAGATCAAAGGCTCATCAGAGCGTGCCAAGGACTGTGAAAAGATTTCTCATCATTATGACCTCCGCCCGCAGCAATCAATTTCCTGTTCTGGATGTTATTGTTGTTCCGTCAAATCGGATGTTGATGTTGTTCCACCACTTGGGGCGTTATTGTTTTTGCCACTTGAGATTGTTTGCTCAAGCGTGGGAAAATATCTCATCAGTGTGACCTTTGCCCCCACCTCTCACCACTTTGGATGTTATTGTTGTGCCGCCACTTGGGAAAATTTCTCATCTCTCCGTCCCGCACTAGTTCGAAGTCCATCAGAGCGCACCACGTTATCACGTGATCTAGACGTGTCATCGTATCTAGCGCCACCAGCTACGTCATGAGTACGTAGCGCATCCAATGAATCAGTAACAGAACACATGTACATAGCATGGTCTTGAGAATTGGGCCTCTGGTCCAATCAGCGTAAGAGGCAGGTACGCTAACCACTCACTACACCAGCGGAGCATTTGATTTAATGTACGTAGAGGTAGAGGTGTGTGTTATTCCGCTTGAGTCGTTAAGAGTACAATACAATGAAGTGTAGAGGGTATTGAAAATACAACATTGAAGAAGAAACATATGGGTGCTATGACTGGTTGAAAAAAAAGGCTGAAATTGCGGTATGCAGCATTGAACAGTCATGTACAGGGTATGATGCCGTGAAGTATACAGAGTATGCAGCCGTGAAATACACAGGGTGTGAATGAAATGGACATGACTTTGTTGCAATATGGGACCTTTTTGTTGGAAGACGTGCTTCCAAATGTTTAAGTGCGATACCATGCACATGATGTTGATCCAACTCTCATATGACACAACGCTAGCTTCAGGAATTTATTGAAAAAAAAACGGAGTCGAACATGGGGTTTTGAGATTTTCAGTCTAACGCTCTAGCCACTGAGCTATTTCGGCCTTCTAGATAAATGAAACAAGTGCATAAAAAAACATTTTATTTCTCAATAATTGAAAATATTTGTAAACCGGTTGAGAGCGTAGAGTGTCCCATGAAAATCTTCATCAATTTTTTTTTTCGATGCATTTCATCTAAAATTGTTACGATCAATTGTGATCTTTCTGTGATGCGTCTTCGAAAACGAATTCGATCAATCGGAAAATACTCCCAAAATTTGCTCCCCGAATGTTTGTAAACCAAATGCCATACAATTAGTGAATTTGATTGTGGTCCTCACTGAATCTCACATACTTCTTCATATCACCGTACTTTCAATTACAATTGATATTGAGCCAAAAATTTTGAAATTTGTATCAGCGACACACACCTGTAATGAAGAATATCAGCCCAGATATTGTTTTTATATTAGAATCGACACATAGCTTGGCTGGTTGTGGCTCAATTATCCTCCAATCAGGTAAGTCCCCAAAACTACGATCTTCTAAAACAAGTCTGAACTTGTAAGAATTGGAATGAACAGGGATTTCAATGAGTGCAGTCGGAATCATAGGCACCCGTTCCGTTTCTATATCCGCTCGCATTTTCGAGGGTAACAATGAGTCTAGTCATTTCATCTGGAGAATCGATGTACAGAATATTGGAAAAAATGGTAGACAAGATTATATAATTCGATCTTAACAGGGTCATTGCAGACGAACAACTGACGTCCCAATCAACCCACACATATATTTATACAAGGAAACTCTAAGACTCATATAAAGTATTTATTTTTCAGAAATAGGTACAGGTGTTGTTCTAGTATAGGTATTATGTTGAATTGGAAAATACGTTCTTCGGTGCTGCTGCCAACGGTGAAAATCTTAGCTTTTCTGAATACTCAGATGAAGTTTTGGGATCGTCTACCATACTCATTGCTGCATCATCTATTTCCATATTGCGAAACAGTGTATCAGACCAGAACGCACTCTTTTATCTCTATGATTCATACATAGAGGTTTCTCAAAGATGAAAACAGGTAGCTAATTGGCTGTTGTAGTGTTCCCAGTATGAAATTCTTCCAAATTGATAATATATGGTGGCGGTAAAGTAATTTTGAGGAATGTCGAATTTTTTATCTCCCTTCACATATATAACATTGATATCTTCCGTCTGCCAAATGAGATTTTAATCAGAATAGTAGACATATCTCACTTGTCGTTTTTCTCCAGCAGAAATTGAGCTATATGGCTTCAGAGGCTTCAGCAGATAATGATCCGTCTGCGTCCGATTGATTATGGCAATTTGTCTTGGGTAGAACCGAAGTCATGACAAATAATGGACTGGCCCTAAGAGAGAGTAGACTGCGGAAGAAACAAAATAGAATACCTCAAGTATAACCTCTAAGCGCATTCCTTTCTCGATGTAGCAGAGAAAGAGAGGTCATGAAGGATAGAGTAATTCAAGTGTGAAATTGTCATTACAATCACAAAAACTATTCATTGTGCATATACTGTATTCCGGATCGTGTTATATAGAAAACTATCATAAAGGACAGTCCAATAGTTCTCATATCAAAACCTCGAATGTCTACTGTTACAAGCCTCATCTTCAGAGTCTCTCGGAATATCAAGATAAATGTCCGACTATTCAACTCAAAGGTCTATAACGAAAATGGTTCGCTGTTTGAATGATATATAATCAAGAAAAGGTTGCTTTCTCATTGTTCCCATACAGCTGGAGTAGAAATCGCTATAGGCCCTATGAGCCTCAACAAAAATATTCTTTCTGAAATTTATTCGCATACGTTCATGAGGGTAGAAGTCACTATTCAATGACCATCTGATATCCATCAAATTGATATTATCAAAGAATGTGAGATCTTCATACAGGTTGTATACAGGATATGTTTGAAATATTGTGATGATATATCGGGGACTCTTCAGAGTAGAACAAGTTTTGCCAGACTAAATTTTTTTCGTCGATCCCTCGGTCAATGCGGGGAGTTCATGAAGTTCCATTCCCGAAATGGGATCATCATTGAAAGATCAAGATTCAATAGAATTTCATCATTGGGGAAAATGTTTCATTTTCCAGTCAATGCCGTCGATTTTCAATTCGGCTTTAATCTTTCCAGCCTCATCAGCAGCATCTTCAATCAGTGTACTGTTGTTGTCATTGCGAGCTCTGACCAATCGTATTGTTTGTTTTCCACACTTAGCGAGTGTGTGATTGCCAAATTTATATGCCTGTGAAAGTGTAGGTGCCTGTCCAGGATCACTCCCAGGTGAACACTCTCCTGTTCATCCACTCGTTTATCTCTGACTCTCAACTTTCCGAAGATTTCCACATTAGCGAACTTCCTCGAAAAGTTGATTGCCTCCGTCTTTTTCGGATTTAGACAGATCTTGTTCTTCTCTAGATACGGCACGAATAACCGATCCAAGTGAGTCTGAACTTATTTCTTCGCGACTTCACTAGAGAAGGAATGCGCATATACTGCAGTATCACCTGCATATATAGCAACATTCGTTCTCTGGAACATTGGAAAATCGTGCGTGTATAGCGAATACAAGATCCCTTTGGAACACCTGCTTCGACTAGACGATTTGGCGATATACTTTAGTTTACTCGCACTCGAATAGTACCATTGAGCAGGTAGATATCTATCAGCTTCACCATGTGTAATGGCATGTTTGCCCTACGCAATTTGGCAACTACTCCCTCCGTCCAGTCCTTATCAATGGCCTTCTCCATATCGAGCAAAAGTATAACTGTGTTCTGATCTCGGTTGAACGATTGCTTCACCTCATGAACAACCCAGACCACCTGCGAGAGCCGTATTACGACCTCGACGGAATGCGAATTGTTCTTCTGGGATCAGCTTCATTCTTTCCTCGACTCAAACTAGTATGCTTCTACCACCTAGGCGACCACACTCAGCAGCGAGATGGGTATGTAGCTAATGATAGAAGCTTTCTCTTTGCCTGCCTTTGAGATTGGTATTACCTCAGCATGTTTCAAACAACTCGGGTAATGTTGCCATTTGAGTACAGCATTGATACTAGTTGGATGGTACACTTCTTTGGCAGGTTTCGCAGTAGAACCGCCACAACCCTGTCATGCGCGCCTTATTCTTTGGCATTCTTTTGATAGGATCAGTGACCTCCTCATGTTCCGTCATCAGTCTCGTGAATTGGTAGAGAGACCGATGCAGGCGCCATGTTTCGGATTTCGCTAGCCTCTCGGCTAGCTTCCCTGTCACTATCAGAAGAATCGGCACTTGCCTCATGCACACTCTAGAAGTAGTCCACGAAAATTTTGGCTTTCTGAAGGTCCGTAACCGCACGCTCGTTACCTCTCTATGGTAGGTATGGGTTCGAATCTCTTATCGAGTAGACGCGCCATCCTCCACAGAGAGTTGTCCTGAGCATTCAAGTTAGTAAGTTTATCCTGCCATCTTTCATTATTGAACTCCTTGACTTTGGTATTCACAAGACTCGCTCCGGGTTCCTGGAGCGTTGCCACTGTTTCTGGACTCTCTGTTCTCCCTTTCGATGAGTTCAATAATATCAGGTGGCAGGATATCCTTACTACCCTTAACCACAACCGATTTGATTGACCTGTCCCGAGCGGTCTGGATGTTCGAGATCAGCTCCTGAGTGCAACAGTCGATCTGCCTCAGATCTAGCTGGGCTCTAATGATGGTCTTCTCGTTCAGGATACGCCTAAACTCCGACCAATTAGCGGTGGTATAATCGATTTTTTTTCTCACCTCTCGGTATAGCTCTATTCACACTAACCTACCGGCCTATGGTCAGAGCTGAGCTCATCCAGAAGGGTCAGCTCTCCCAGATCTCGAACATTCTTGTTAATTATCAAATATATCGTGGTCGGCTTATCCCCATTCCAAGGAAAAAACGTCGGTTCTTCAGTGTGTTCTATGATTATATTGGTGTCCAGTGAATACTTCCATAGTGTCTTACCATTGAGATTTGACTGAGTGCTGCAGTACCCCTCCCGCCCCCCGGCATTGAAGTCACCTACCAATAGTAAGAGAAACTTGTTGTTGGGTGGATTGTACACGGCAAATACGCAGGTGCCATCAACAAGCTTCACTCTGTGTTCGATGGAGCTCCGCTATTGTGGCACCCTTGTTGAAGGAATACTACTCATTAACAAAGGTACACCCCCATCTCGGATTGCATTAGGTCTGTCAACCCTGATGGTGGTATATCCTCTGATACTGAGCTCATGATTCTGTCCGAGTTGGGTTTCGGATAGGAACATGACATCCATCTTGTGATAATTGACAAAGTTAATAATAGAGGGGGGTTTATTATTAACTCCCTTAACATTGAGCATACATGCTTTCACTTACATTTCAGCTTGTAGCTATTGGCATTTTTCATGAATTCGAAAAACGTTCTTATTAGTTCAGAATTGTCCCTAGCCCGTGACAACAGCCTATCGAGATCATCCAAAGCTCTGCACATTCCAGCCATAATTACCCTGTTCATGATACGACTGCACCTATCATAGATCTCCGCCAAGCCGAAACTTTCGGTCGATCGCTTCGCATTCTGTGCCTCCGATACCCGCTCCAGGATGGTGACCGGCGAAGCGGTTGCTCCCGCTGCTGAGGAGTATTCAAGCGTTCTTGCCATACTCTGAAGCTGGGGTGTATTTTCCTTGTTGCTTCGGTTGGGGAGCGCTATTAGCCTTAAGGCTTTGTGACACTGGATAAAGTCACGATCATTCTTCCTGAGCTCATTCTAGTATTCAATACACATCTAATAAGCTTCCCCAGGAAGCTTATCATGACGTTTATCGGCGTCACAACAATAAACAATGGATTTTCGGTCCTAATCCGCATGACTTGTGATGCCTTCAGGTCATGTCTTTCTTTCAGTTCGTCAGTTATTTCATTTGGATGAGGATCGAAATCCAAACCCCGGATGACAAACGCGTGTGTTTCGTCCTTGGGTAACGTGTACGTATGGTACTCTGCACCCGCACTTGCCATGCTTGCGTATTGAATTATCCCGCAAGCACGATTGCAGAAAGAAAATTTTTGCTGGAGGCTTTTAATTATTTTTCTGTTCAGCCTGGATATGGGTTATTTCATCCTCAAGTTGACTTGATTCTTCAACGTTCAGACCTTGGAATCTGTGGCTCGTCGCGATGGTAGGTGCATTAGCGATACTTGTCGATTTTGTTTTATTCCATGTTTTATTTGGTTCGTTTTTATTAATAAGGTTCCTCTTACCCTTACTATCGGTGGGTTTAGCTAGCAATGCCGGAAACTTCTTTCAAGTTTTGGGTTTTTGACTGTCTTTTGTTAGGAGATTTGACTACTCTGAATATATTTTCGAGTTTTTTAATTTCATGTTCGAATTTATCTCTCCTCTTTTCCAAATAATGTTCCATCATTACCTCAAATTGGCCTAGTATCATCTTCTGCTGGGTAAAATATCTCAATGCCTCAGGCAGATTGATTTCCGCCTTTCAAAATATGTTTACTTTTCATTTAGCATAATTATTTATTCTCTTTTGTATTCCAACAAGTCTGTTTCTAGCCTCATAGTAACTGGTGTATTCAGACCTGTTACTATTCAGTTCATTTACCTTAATGTTTGCAGAAGTTCTAGAGTTTTCATCTGAATTCTCTTCAATTTTTGCGTCTGAATTTTCATGAATAATTTCGGTGATGCTTCTGCGGTTCCTACCACCACGACGCCCATTCCTTTTCCTGACTCTTTTACGTTTGAGCCTTTGAAGCCTTTTGAACTAGATTCGCTATCGCCGGCCGATACACCCGAGGTGTGCTCACTCAGTACATTCTCTCCGTCCGACCCCTGCGAACCGTCGGCTTGGGAGGGTTTTGCTTGGGTTTATTTTTCTTTTTCTTCTCTCTCGGCTTGTTCATGCTCTTCTCGCTTTTTCTGTCCCAATCTCCAATTTTCCTTCTTCTTAGCTCTTTGCCGCTCCCTTTTCCTCGCATTTCGCTCCATTTCCCTTTGTGCCGCTGAAAATGTTACCCTTAGTGGGTTTGGGTTGATTTGAGTTTACTACTGTTTTGCCAGTCCATTTCCTCGTAATTTTCGATATTGTATAAAATGGCGGAGGAACCTTCAATATGATTTTTCTCGTTCTCAGCTCGTTTTTTGTTCTTCTATATTGTCCAGAATAGCAGTTGTTTCCTTGAGCTGTTTGAGGCAGGATTAAATTTCCTCGGTTTCGTTGAAAGCCGCTTCCTTAACATACGTTACCCTGTTTTTGAAGTCGGCATGCCATTTCGGCGATTTCCATTGCAATTACTGACCAGGTGAATTTGTTTTGTCTTCTGAATCACTGCTACATTCGTAGTTTAATTTATACTACGTTCTTACAACTTCGGGGAATAGTGGATGGATGCCAACTTCAGAAACCTGTTCTTTAGATAACTTAGGATTTGTTGCTATTTTATCCTGGATTCTTTGCTCGTCTGCTGGCTTAAATGCCTCTCAGGGTGTGACCCTGGTCTTCCGCTTGATGGGCATCGCGTGCTTACCTCTACACTACTAAGAACTAAATCATCGACAAAATTTGGGACCAAGAAAGTAACAACCAAAAACCTCAATTGTGTGTGGCATCCACGATCATACCTTAACCCTACTACCCAGCTACACCTCAGATCTTGAGCTGTTTGCTAAGAATTAGTCTGCAGTCTGGTGGTGTTGATTCTATTCAATTCAAAGGCCACAGCACAAGGCATGCTGCTGAATAATCTTTTTTCTTGATTCTACAATAGACCAATAATAACAAACGGTACATTTGCAAATTTCATCCACAATTATATTAAACGAGTGTAATTTTTCTGGTTGATTGAGTTTTGAAACATTCTTTTAGCATTCATATATACTATCTGTATAAAATGCTCAGTAGCTTATACGGAGCATTTATACAGTATACTCGATGATTGATATTTTTAATGTGTCTGGTATTATATGGGATGGGATATTGTATTTACATCTTAGTAATGTCTGTTATTGTATAGAAATTTGATGCATTCATAAACATATAAAGCGGGTATTGTGAGAAGCTGCATTGATCTGAAATGTCCCCTACACGATTTTTGCATGGTGGGGCAATTGTTTCAAAATCATTATAGCTTGGGAATTTTTTTATAATAGGTAACTGATATTTATGTGAATGTACAACATAATTTTAAAGAGTTATATTCCCATAATGGGTAGAATATTGTTATTTTTGAACACATATCTGCGTGTTTGCCTAAAATCCATATTGAGTATCAGTCTTATAATTTCTTTTGCGCTCTGAAGACTCTTGTCCACTCACTAGCTTGTCCCCAAGAGATTGAATTATAACTCAGAGCTGAATACACCATAGCATAGTAAACATTCATCAGAGCATGTCTACCAAGAGTATTTTCGAGAGGATAATATAGAAAAATAGGCACAGTTTGCGACAAACCATGTTAATCTGATCAGCCCAGACATTAATTCCAGAATCCAACAGGGTTCCAAGGAAATCCGCTCCTTCACTATATTTTAGTGTGTAATCATCGAGGGCTCTGTCTTAATTGGCCCTTTCCACACCTTCCGTGAACTGCATAATAATCGTTTTCGATTGATTCACTAATAAATGATTAACTGAACATCACCACTAAAACTGTTCAGTAACTGTTTTTACTTTGGATATCATTTCTTCAAGGGTTCGTCCCGAGACAAACACAGTTGTGTCATCCGTATACATGAACACCTTACCCCTCTTCTATAAAATCAGGAAGATCATTCATATAGAGAACAAAAAGAAGAGGTCCCAGAACGCTCCCCTGAGGAGTTCTCAGGTTCATTTGGAATTCTTGTGACGAGCATTGATAAATTTTCACAATCAATTTTTCAAGAAAGGTCACTCCTTTATGAATACTTTTTTTTAAATTTTCGAAATTGGATTCACAACAGATATTGCTCTGTAGTTGTAAATTATTTCCCGATCGCCCTTTTTGAAAATTCATAATCGTTTCTATCTTTCTATCTTCGCTAACCAGCAGAAAGTTCCTTTACTGACTGTAGCAAATAACTCGATCAAAGTAAAAAATCACTTCAAAACGAACTTGTGACTTTTATTCGAAATTATTTTGTTGACAAGAATGTCATTCATTTTTTTACAACTTAAAACAATTTAAAATCAATCAAAAACATTTTTCTAAATACAGAGTAAGTATTTAACATTCTCCGCCCCTCGGATGTCTTGAAATCGATTCAGTTCGTCGGTAACAAACATAATTTGTTGACTGGGCGAAGATAGCTTCCTCTTTTTGTTTGGACAGCAGCTACCCGTACAACTCCATCTTTACCAGGGTATACGTTGGTGATTTTTCCCATTAACCATTCATTTCGTGGCGCTTTCTCGTCAACGACAATCACTATATCGCCTATTTTGAAGGTATGTGACTTTGAGTACCATTTCTGTCTATTGATCAAAGTAGGTCGATATTCCAGAACCCATCGTCTCCAATAATTATTTGCCAGTGCTTCTGCGAACCGCCATTGTTTCCTACTCAGAATATCTCCTTTGACTTCACCATGGCTTCTGATTCCTCCTGGTCTCAGTAACAGAAAATGGTTAGGAGTAATGGCTTCACAGTCATTTGGATCAACTGAAACGTGTGTCAAAGGCCTGGAGTTCACCATATACTCTGCTTCAGCCAACAAAGTTTGTAGAACTTCTTCTTTAGGTTTGATGGTTTTCAAAGTGACTTTCAATGCTGTCTTAATGGATCGAACCATACGCTCCCAGATTCCGCCCATGTGAGGAGCCGCTGGCGGATTGAATTTCCATGAGATTCCTCTTGGAGACAGTTCGTCAGCAATTTTTGTATGATCGAAGGACTGCACCCACTCACGTAGTTCTCTTTCAGCGCCAACAAAATTGGTACCATTATCTGTGATGAACTGTATTGGTTGTCCACGTCTACACATAAAACGCCTTATTGCAAGAATTGTAGAACTCGTGTCCAAAGAAGCTGCTATTTCTACATGCACAGCTCGTATGGTGAGACAGGTAAATAAGACTCCATATCGCTTTTCACTTCGTCTGCCAACTGATACATTCATGGGTCCAAAAAAATCGATACCCACATAGGAGAATGGAAAAATAAATGATTCCAACCGTTCTCGAGGAAGGAGTCCCATTTCTTGACTCACTGGTTTGCATTTCCTAATAGAGCATGCTTTACAGTTGTTGAAAACCTTCTTTACTGACGAACGCATGTGCAATATCCAATATTTCAGTCTGAGGTTGTTCAATACTGTTTCAACTCCTAGGTGGGCAGCTTGCTCGTGATAATATTGTATTATCAATGTACAAATTTTGTGTTTGGGATCCAGAATGACTGGAAACCTGACATCGAATTCCAAGTTGAGTTCGTGGCTTTCTGGAAATCTTCCTTTTAGTCGGATCACTCCAACTTCATCCAAAAATGGCGATAGCTTGAATAATCGACTGCTTTTCGATACGTTTTTATTTCTCCTGAGTGCAAGCAACTCATCTGGGAAAGAATCTTTCTGGATTTTCCTAACTAAAAGATTTGCAGCTTGTTTCAATATATTTTCATCCAAATGCAGATTTTTTGGTCTCATTTCTTTCTTCTGTCTGCTCACTTTCACGAAATGCAAAATCCAACCTGTTGTTCGAAGTAATCTCAAATATTTGGAAAATCGTGATATATCTGGTACTTCTTCAATATCGTTCAACTGCAGGGTGTCTAGGAGAAGAAAACTGTTATCTAAACTCTCACAGTTTGGTTCTACTGGCCATAACTCATCTGGTAATGTCAAAAAACTGGGTCCGGTAAACCATCGACTCTGAGAACTAAAATCGATGTGTTTAACTTTTGTTGCTAAATCGGCAACATTTTGATCCGTTGGTACCCAATGCCACTGAGCCTTATCGGTATTTTCGTGTATTTCACCAATTCGGCATGCTACAAACATCGGAAACCTTTTACATGGTGATCTTATTTGTTTCAGCACTACTAATGAGTCAGTCCAGTAGTGAACTTCATTGATCTTGAACTCCAATTCATTGCAGATTAATTTTGCAACTCTGCAGGACAAAACAGCGCCTTGTAGCTCTAATTTTGGGATAGTCTGCTGGTTCAATGGCGCAACTTTGAATTTTGAAGTAACGAAGCTTGTTATGAATTTGTCGCCAGTTTTCAACCTCAGATATGCCACTGATGCATAAGCTTTATCGCTGGCATCGGAGAATAAGTGAAGATCCACTATTGGTATACAGGATAAATCGGGAAAATAATATCTGCTAACGACTATTGGTGCTAGACCATGGAGATCTTGTAACCACTGCTTCCAGTTCAAAAAAAGTTCATTAGGAATTTGAGTATCCCAATCTACGTTACTTCTCCAAATATCCTGCATCAAAATACGTGCTTTCATGATAAGGGGAGCTAAAAAGTTCAGAGGATCAAAAACTGACATTATGACCCGAAGAACTTCTCTCTTACTGGGCACTTTTTCACCTTGTGATATTTCATTTGGGATTTTGTTGAAATTAAGCATGAAGACAAATTCATCAGAAGCAGGTGACCAAGATAGTCCAAGTACTCTCTCAATGACTTCTGTGCCAATCTTAATACTTGAAGTTTCAGTTTTCAAATATTCTGGGATAGAATCCATTACCATACGGGAGTTGCTCATCCATTTTGCCATTTCGAATCCACCTTGTTCGTGTACATGAATAACTTGACGAACCCTTCGAATGGCCTCAGCTTCAGTATCACAAGAATCAAGGAAGTCATCAACATAATGTTGTTTTGTCATAGCTCTGACTATACCGGGGCACTCAGCTTCGTAGATCTCAGCATTCCTGTTCTTGACAAACTGTGCTTTGGAAGGTGATGATACAGCGCCAAAAATCATGACGTTCATTTCATAAACATCTGGGCTTCGACTTTGATTTCCTCCACGCCAGAAAAATCGTTGACTGCACCTATCTTCAGATCTGTTAACAACTTGATGGAACATGTCCTTGATATCTCCGGTGAACGCGATTTTTCCTTGTCGAAATCTCAGGAGTACAGCAAAAAGAGAGGGAACATAGTCTGGGCCTTGGTACAGAAAATCGTTGAGACTAGATCCGAAAGATTTTGCAGCAGCGTCGAAAACAAGACGAATTTTGCCAGGTTTGTTGGTATTCTAAACAGCAAAGTGAGGTAAGTACCATTCCTTTGGATTTATGGTTACCTCAGAAGTTTTCAGCTTTCTTGCATACCCCTTCTGGATATATTCTTCGATTTTAAGACAGTATTGATTTCCAAATTCTTTGTCCTGTGCCATTTTCCTCTCCATACACATCAAACGTTTCAGAGCATTGTTTTTGCTATCCGGAAAGGTTGCATCTGCGTTTCTGTACAAATGTCCAATTTCGAAACGATCTCCGACATAACGAAGAGTACTTTCCATTATTTTCACAGCTTGTTTATCCTTCACTGATTTGACATTTTCTTGGGTTTTGATACCGAAATCTTCCAATCGAAAACTGTCTTTTATCATTTTATGAAGCTCTTCGTCTCTGGAATATTCACAGCAAAGATTTACACTGCGAAATTCAGATGAAGAGAGACCTTTCTGAACCATGCCGTGTATTGTCCATCCTAATTTTGCTCTAGACATAATAGGTAGATTCAAACGTGGCTGAATAACCTCTCTTGGAACAATCAATCCACAATTGTCCTGGCCGATCAGTAGTTCTGGTGTAGCATTATTGATAGTACGAATAATATCGGGATCCAAATGAGGATATTTACGTATCATCATGTTCACGTCTATTTTCTGCCTGGGAAGACACAATTTTTGAACTGTTCTCACATTTCGTAACTTATAGTAAGGTGAATTTGCATTTCCAGCGGCAATATCGAGAGAAACAAGCCTGGAAGCATCTTCATGATGAGTGATCTCGTTAGTCCACTGAAAGCAGAGTGGTATTGTTGGCCCATTCAACTCTAGTTTCTTTGCAAGATCTTCTTCGATGATCGTACATGTTGACCCTTCATCAAAAAGTGCGAATGTATGTACTTCTTTTTCAGGCCCACGAAGTAGTATTGGTGCTATTCTTAAAAGAACAGCCTCATTTTCGTGACTAACGTTAGCGCAGAAGTCGACTGATCTAGGAGGTGCCATTTGATTGGAGTTTTCACTGTATAGATTGGACTCACTTCTCGAATCTGCCGCAGGAGCTCTTTCAACATGAAGAAGATGATTATGCTTTCCTCTACACCCATTGTTACCACATCTTGTCTTCAAAGAACATCTTTTCACAGCATGACCTTCTCGAAGACATAAAAAGCACAATTTCAATTTCAAAACGATTTGTCGTTTATCTTCAATGGTTTTTTGAAGAAATTCTGGACAATCTTTTATTTTATGAGTAGCAATTTTACAGAAAACACAACAAGTCGAATTCCTTGACTGATTGACATTCATTATTGTTTCCCTTCTCTGTGGGAATTTGTTTCTCTGAAATGGGTTACAAATTGAGGCCATCGAACTAATTTCTTCTTCATACCAAGTAGCGAAGTCTTCCAACGATGTAGGAACTCCTTGAATATCCATTTGTTTTTTCAGTTTGCTCCAACTATATTTCTGGATGGGTGGGAGTTTTTCTGCCAGAATTGTCAACATTTCTGGATTGTACATATATACAGTGGAGTTGACGTTTTTCATGGTAATGACCATATTGTTCAAAGCATTGGAAAAGGCAATACATGATTCAATTTTGTCTTCTTTCACATTCGAAAACTTTTTCACCTTATCCATCAACGAAAGTACAATCCAGTCCGATCTACCGAAGTTCATCTCGAGCATCTTTATTATTCTGGGTACATTTTCAGGGGAAGTTAGCAAAGCTTTGACAGTATCTCTTGCCCTACCTTTCAGAGCATTTTCCAAACGCAGCAAGTTATCATAGTTTGTTAAACTGTACAGCTCTGTAGATCTTCGGAACTCACTTATAAATATTGGCCAATCAGTTATATCCCCGGAGAAATGATTCAAATCTCTCATTTTTTGTTTAGCCAATAATTTTGTAGTGTTCGCAGTACTCTGAACACACTGCTTGGCAATTTGGAGCAACACGTTTTTATCTTCTTCTCCACCACCACTGGAGGCAGTTCGGTTCGTGTTATTTCACAATTTTCCACCCATTTACTCAACTGAATTGGGTCATTATAATATAGATTTTCTGACTGAACTTTGGAAGTTATTGATCCACCGTCACTTTTTCTATCAGTTTCTTCTAATAACTGATGTTTCAATTCCAATTCTTCCATTGCAATTTGTCGCTTTTTTGCGATAAGTTTCAGACGTTCTTCAGCTTCTTCCTCTTCAAACTGCTTCAGCTGTTGCAGTCTCTCCATCTCGAGGTTGAGCTTCGAAACATTCGACAATTTTGATGACACAGAATTGGTTTTTTGCAATACCAACTTCTGTTTGTTTCCTTGATCAATACAGCTAGGTCTAGTTATATCTGATTTTGCAGTAGGTTCGAACAAACAGGAATATTCTCTGTTCATTATGGATTTGACGGAAGTAGCTTTACCCGGAGCATCTTTATAACCCTTTTGGAAGTTGGTATCTTGAACTCTGATGCCATTCCCAGTTATATTCGAATCAGCTTCAGAACTATTGGCGTTACCATATCTTTCAGGTGGAATACCCTTGTTGTATCGAGAACTTCTACGGAGCCGCACTTCTTCTGTAACACTTTTAGCAGCATTGAACTGTTCCATGGAGCGTTTCTGTTGTACTCGAAGGACCAACAAATGTAGCAAATAACTCGATCAAAGTAAAAAATCACTTCAAAACGAACTTGTGACTTTTATTCGAAATTATTTTGTTGACAAGAATGTCATTCATTTTTTTACAACTTAAAACAATTTAAAATCAATCAAAAACATTTTTCCAAATACAGAGTAAGTATTTAACACTGACCATTTGCCGCCTCACCATGTGCTATCCTTTATAACCTGCCAGCTACCGTCATCTCTCTCATAGAGAAAAAACTCCAAAGAAATTCATTATAGTGATATACGTGAATATTTTAACTTCAGCACATCAACAGAAACATTTGAGAATGATGGTACGTATGTTGTACAACCATGCATCAGCTGAGGCAGACTGGGTGGCACAACACTTTTACCGGAAACATGCCGGAAACATTTTTAATGCACGAAATCATTTTTGCGTTATGAGTTTGTATTCGCGAATGGAAAGCTATACCTGTTTCTTCATGAGTTTGTTTCATTCTTTGGAGGTGTTGTATAAGTGAATTCAGATCTCGTGAATCACCAAAAAGAGCATTCAATAAAATTTTACTATGCGCGTATGATATGTGAATGAAAGTAGTTTCTGATCACTTGTATGCTATTACCATCGTGGTCAGGAATTAATGAAAATAATTCAGACAGTTTGTAAAAAGTGAAAGTGAGGAGTTGATAAGCAATTCCTGGATTGCAATAATTGATGAAGAGATTATCAATCATTGTAGCATCATTCTCATCCTCAAATCTTTCAATTTCCCTATTAATCAACTGCATCGGAAAATTCATACCTGTTACATCCAAAACCTCGGAGAAATGTGAATAAGATGTAACTTCTGACACTCATCCACCAGCATGATCTCTAGGATAAAATTTTAAGTCCCTATTTTTAACGCAACTTTCAGGGAGTTGATTCTGTCCGAAATGAGACTGAGCATTCAAGACCAATAGCTGCGGATTGAACATTCCTTTATTGCTATTCATTGCGTCTTACTGTGAAAGAACTTTCTGATGCTATTAGGCCAAAAGTGGAGGTTCATAGCGTCCCGGAAATTATTGTCGTTAATTGTTACCTTGGAAGAAGCGTAAATATAGGAAATCTTGATGACATCGTTTAACATTGACCACTTCTGGAAGAGTGAGAATTGCTCTGTCGAGTCCTTAACGGTAGTGGAACTGTATATCTTTGTGACAAGCAATTCTTTCACAGACCATTCCACTACTACCAACAAAATTCTTCTTTTTGGATTGTTTTCGTTTATTTTTCACTTTTTGTCTGGTTATTTCGGGAAGACCCATCATGAAAATAATTCAATTGCACTTTTTCCAGAGTGGTATTTTCATGTATTCTAAAAATGAACAATTTGTTCAGGCCAGCCTCAACTCACCTACACTGTAGGTTGACGGACTAACACCTATTAGAAAACAACTACTCCCCTGGATAATACCACAAAGGGCATTGGATTACATCCAATAGGTGTCAGTGCGGGATTCTTTACAGAAGAAACTCCACATATGCTCTTGGCGATACAACTACCAGTATTGATTTTCAACTATTGGGACGGGACACACTTGCACACCGGTTTCGGGCTATTTGGCCTCTCGTCAGTGCAAGGCAGTGCCATCATCAACATAAGTCGATGTCTTCCCATAATTAAAAATCATACTCGAGTATCGTCTTTGGCGTGGTGTAGAAAAATTAACGGAATCGAAATGAGATTCGTCAGATGACGAATCCATCTTTCGATTTGAATTTGCTCCGGCTCGTGGGTCCCTGCACGCTCAAAGCCCACCAAGTTAGAGCTGCTAGTGTTGCCACCAGCAGGTAACTCTGCCTCAACGCGCAAAACGCTATTGCCGAGGTTTTTACTTGAACAGAATTTCCACGTAGTAATTGTGTGGACCACTCCACGAAGAACGCGTTCCGCGGCCTGCACACGACTGGAATTAAAAATCTCGGAATTATTCTTGGTTCCCTGGAAGATATCTGTTCTGACCGAAAACACCTTCGCAGCCACCACGTTGGCCTAATGGCACGGGCTTACGAAGTTCCCTGCGATCCCTATGCTAACAGAAAAACAAGTTCGCGGTTTGAACCCCTATCCTGACTCGCGACCACGTGTCCAACGCTCCGTTGTTGGAATTGCGTTTAGAGCCGCAGCTTCTGAATGCAATGGCTCGCCCACGTAGACGAGCCTTCAGAAACCTGGTAGGCGTCCCCAAGGCGAGCAACCCTTACAACGAGGTAAGGGTGGAGGGCTCGGGGCTTCCGACGTCTCTCGTGGCCACCACCCGGACTCAGGCGGTGTGATGTCCTAAAAATTCCTGGGCACCACGAGAGAATGGCTTCTTCTTCTTTCTTGAAGTCGTACAATTTGTTGGGGAAATGAGGCGGTGCTGAGCACTTTATTAATATGCCTCTGAGGGGTCTCGTCGAATTGTAGTAGTTCCGAAAGGAACTTTTTGTCTGCTACCAGGAACACAGCTGCACAGTTCCGAAAGGAACTATTTATCTATGCGTCGTACGAATTCATTTCGAAGGCAATTGTGCCTTCCAAACCGCTAATGCAAAATCCCTTATGGTTAGTATTCGTATTGAATTTCTCCTATTTTCCATCAAACAACCAGCTTGGAATATTAGCCAATACGATTCTTCCGATTGAACAAATATCGCTTTCAGAGCTACCACTGTAGTCTCTCTCAATCTCCAATATCGAAATTATGCACTCCTGTGCTCGGAATTACTATTACCTGAAACAAGGTTTTACGTCGCTTCAAAATTTTATTAGCAGAGATACGTTCTCTCTCAAGTCTCAACGAAGAATGCTGCTGAACTGCGCGAAAAGCGCATATTTATATGTTCACGCCGGATTCTACACGGCGCTCCGCCCCGAGCCAGCGCTCTGATTGGCCGGGCGTTTGTACGAGGTCCGATCGGCGCATTACACGGCGGGAGTAAAATTTACTTTGAAAATTTTTACTCGCGAATTTGTTTCTAAATATTTTTCTATTCTTACTGGTTGTTGACACGAGCACAGTATCTTCCCTAGACCTAGGCTGATACAAACAACTAGCTAAATAGCCGTTGCTGCGCCATCTGCCCGTAGACTAGGTACTAACCAAGAGCATATCCGCATGGCCCCAATTCCTAGTACAAGGAAAATACGAATAAAACACCTATTCATGGGTATGCTTGAAGACTGGCTCAAATCAAATATTCTAAAATGAACAATTTGTTCAGGCCAGCCTCAACTCACCTACACTGTAGGTTGACGGCCTAACACCTATTAGAAAACAACTACTCCCCTGGCTAATACCAGAAAGGGCATTGGATTACATCCAACAGGTGTTAGTGCGGGATTCTTCACAGAAGAAATTCCACATATGCTCTTGGCGATACAACTACCAGAATTGATTTTCAACTATTGGGACGGGACACACTTGCACACCGGTTTCGGGCTATTTGGCAAGGCAGTGCCATCATCAACATAAGTCGATGCCTTCCCATAATTAAAAATCATACTCGAGCAGAGTATCTTCCCTAGACCTAGGCTGATACAAACAACTAGCTAAATAGCCGTTGCTGTGCCATCTGCCCGTAGACTAGGTACGAACCTAACAAACATCAATTTTGAAAGCCACATAACGTCCAACAACTGTGGGTATTGTTCAATTTTTCCCTCATTTTTTCCTCAAAATTTCAAGACTTTTTGTCGAAATTTTGATACCATGTCATGGCATGTATTCAGTTACAATAATCATATGAAACCATGAAAGTATGAGCAATTGAAAGATGAGCATGTGCGGCATATGCGATAGAACAGAAGTAGGTATAGATTGAGTCAATTTATTAGTGAAGCTACTTGTTTATTGTCGAACTCACTCATCGAACATCGTCTAAAGCAGTAAAAGTTGCCTGGGTCGAAAAGTCGAATGGAAATGATATTCAGCTGTTCGAAATCACCAACTTCAAAATAATATTTCCAATACTTTTCAGATGAATATAGAAAAGTATGCTTTCACGGCTGACATTAATTTTCTGGTCGATTTGCGGGCATTGCCATGGTCTTCTGTGGTCAAAATCTCCAAACGTTTCAACTGCAGCAGTATCGACTTCGACCACGCCACTGAAAATGTCTGCCGCATTGTATTTGATGATATACGTTTGGACTTTAAGCAGAGAAGACCCCGGCAATATCCGAAAACTAAAACAGTTTTGATTACATCAAAGAGTAATAATAAAATTATAGCTTTGTAAAGTGAGAAAACCCGTTATTTGATGTAAGTACTAACTATTAATAAAGTAACCAATGCAATAACCCTGTACTTTTGGAATTTCTGAAAGAATATCATTGAAATTAACCTGTAGATTTGAATTCAAAACATTCCGTCATGCTGTATGTTCAAAAGAGTTTCTATTCATGCAATGGGCTACGGAATTGTCTTCTTCAATATCTACATTCTGGAACAAATTGGTAGTTGTTTTGTGGCGACTACCCATATTTACCAAAAGAAGTGTACAAATATGTTCACATCAATTTAGTCAAATGAAAAATGAATTATTAGATATTATCGTACACCAAGCTGTATTTTTTCCCCCAATGCCAAGTATAATTCAACAACTTATGTATATGTGTATGTATCCTACTATAAAGTATCTCCATTTTCTTCCATGATAGTTTTACACAAACCGTGAACATCTACAACTAAGGAATATTTTATGTGATTTCATTCATCTTGACAATGTCTTATATCATTTTGTGAAATTGGAATTGGCAGTTCAAACATAATGAACGGTCTACCTTTGGGAGAAACAGATGATTTTTTCCTGTGATACGATGGGTGTTCCATTCGAAACTTGATCAAGGTCTCTGTAAAAAATAAAAATTATAAACATTTGGTACTAAAAGTATTCGTGTTCATAACATATCAGTTGTGGATACAATGATGTATTGCACTTTTTTTCTTTCGTGTTTTATATGGCTAATGACACACCAAATGAAATTAAAAAACTTTATTGGCGTTGAGAAACCCCAGAATGTGTTTTTGTGGAACGAATTCACATAGCTATTTGTGAGAAAGTTTCAGAAAGAGCTTGTGAAGACGTCATTGAAACCTTACCTGAACGATATCCATGAAGACAAACAGCTCTAATGATTCCTCAATAAATGATCCGCTGTGAAAACCATATTAATATACGCCACCAATATTCTGTCCCTTGGTTCTATCCATAAATGAACAATATACTTTTCAAACTTCTTTGTTGGACAAAAAAAGTTTGTATTCGTTCTATGTAACCATTTTCAGTGCCCTTTTCTGTACGAATCATTCTTGGACACCACCCCCTAAAGAATCGACTGTATCCATGAACCACCAATAACTGCCGGATCATTGTTTGTGAATGCTGATTTGAGCCATAATACTTGTCGAGAAAATCCATCAATGCAACCGTGGCTTCAGTTTATCATATAAACCGATGTGCCACAAGAAATTAAGCCCTTTGCTGAAATATTCTCTTCTTATTCATTACCTATCGAGAATATTTAGAGCCAGGCGAACAAATTCTTATCACACCACAAGTCTATTATGTAGGCATTTCAAATGCATCCACTTATATCCACGTAATCGTCCTGAATTATCAATTATTGTCTTCTCGAGAAAAATAAGCAGCTGACTATCGTTCGTATAATAATCTCCTTCTATATATTCCCATTGATTTCAATCGTCTATGTAATGTTCTGCTGATGATCTTGTCATGTGAAAAATGCAAAAACTTTTAAATTTAGTAATTCAAACCCGAGAAAAAATAACGCTTTATAACTTCATCGATAGTCTCCATATCAGATATCACTAATAACTAACGCAAAGCACCACAACATAACATTACAATTGTGAGTACTAATATTTCGAGAATTAATCCCGAAATATGAGAAATAATCTTAAAATTGAAAAAAATAATCTCAAAATTTTGGTAAATAATCTAAAATTTCGAGAATTAATATTGAAATTATGTGATTTTCATAAATTATTTATGAATCGTGGTGGCGCTATTACGACGTCGTATTACGGACTCTGGTCCTATTACAAGTTATAAAGCCAGTTGTATCGATAACAAGTAATTGTTAACCTCATTAAACGTCTGCATCTATGTAGTCTGCATTACCTAAAGATGTATAGTCAGTCAACCTTATTGAATTATCATTGGATGACGATGGGGTCTATTAGTAGATCAAAGATAAATGGAATTTTTGGTCATTATCCTCGCGGAGGCAATTCTGGTAGCTCTCACAACGATTTTAATTAAAAAATACAAACTGCAAAAATCAGAGAAGCTTCCGAAAATTCCACAAAAAAATCTAATTGTCATAATATTAAACATAAACAGCGGCAACTTTGCGGTGAGCGATAGGCCGCTGACGCCATCAAGCTAGAATAGGCTAGAACCGACCAGCCGGACCAGCGCGTTAGTGTTCGAGAACGATCTGGATTGCTTTGAACGGGATAAATACGCACGGCGCGGCGACATTGCGCTTAGTTTGAAACTGAACGCGTAACCAACGTCTAGTGGTTGGGTTAGAAGAGAACAACAAAAATAAAATTATGGCAAGCAGTTGTAAGAAGGTAAAGACATACCACTTTCATTCGGAATGGGAAGAACAATACTTTTTTACAGAAGTTAAAGATAAAAATGTGTGTTTGTTATGTAATACTTTGGTCTCCGTTGCTAAAAAAGGAAATATTGAGAGACATCATAAAACTGTACATTCTAATTTTGAAAAATCATTCCCACTACATTCTGCCACCAGAAAGGAGAGACTGAAACAGTTAAAAAAGCAGTTAATTGGACAACAATCAATATTTTTAAGAACAGTCGACAGAAATAAGGCTGCAACTGAAGCATCGTACCGTGTGTCCCAGATAATTGCAAAAAAAAACGAAACCTTATGAAGACGGGGAAATGATAAAACAGGCGTTTTCAGAAGCTGCTGATTCGTTATTTGCAAACTTTAGAAATGAAGACGAGATAGTTTCAGCTATAAAATATATGCAACTTTCTGCTAATACAGTGATGAGACGTGTAGAAGTAATGAGCAATGATATTTTTTTTCAGTTAAGAACTGACTTAGATAACTGTGTATTTTTCACTTCAACTGGATGAATCAACAGATGTCGTTGACACTGCCCAGATGGCCGTGTTTGTCAGGATGGTTTTCAGTGATTTTATGATTAAAGAAGATCTTTCGAAGTTAATTCCACTGAAAGGACACACTACTGGACAGGAGTTGCTTTCTCATTTAAAAAATATTATTTCTTCCGAGAAAATTCCAATTTCGAAAATGGTAGGCTTGACAACCGATGGCGCTCCAGCTATGGTGGGTTGTGATAAGTGTCTGGTGGCGTTATGTCGTAAAGATGAAACTTTTCCGCAATTTCTCTGTTACCACTGCATTATCCATCAGCAAGCATTATGTAGAAATTTCCTGGAACTAAACAACGTTATGAAACTGGTGGTAAAAATTGTGAACGAGATTAGAGCTCAAGCGTTACAAAGAAGATTATTCAGAACCTTGGCCGATGAAGTTGACTGTCAATACGGGGACCTACTCCTTCACTCTGAAGTCCGATGGTTAAGTAGAGGACGGGTGCTGAAACGTTTTAATGATGTCCAATCTGGCATAGGTCAATTTTTCAAACAACGCCATGAACCAACTCCGTAACTAGAAAATTCAATATGGCTTAGAGATTTTCGTTTTCTCGTGGACATTACAGAGAAATTAAACGAACTTAATTTGCAGCTTCAGGGGAGAGACAAAGAACTAGCGGAAATGATTTCTGATATAAAAGCATTTATCAAAAAGCTGGAGTTATTGGAACAAAACCTAATTAAGAACGATGCCAAGCATTTTCCTATTCTTTCAGAAAAATTATCTCAAAATTCATAGAGCCCTATGACAACAAATATCATGTAGAAATAATTTCTACCCTGAAGAATAACTTCAAAAATCGTTTAAATGATTTCAACGAAATGGCTTTAGTAGCGCAGTTTGTTGTTTCACCCTTTATGGAAATTAAAGAACATTGAAAAAATTATCGATGAGTCTGAGTGTCAGCCTTCTCATTGAACGTGCTTTTTTATTTTTCAATGTTTATGTTCATGATAGTGCGTTCCTTTTTTGTTGTTATCATCAACTATTTTTAAATCATACTTGACATGCCGTTGTGGCTGAATAAAAGTTTGTGTTTATAGTCGTCTCCACAATTTAATATTCGAAGGATGTCAGGAAGGTGATTCAGTACATGTTTCGAACCTACATAGGTTCATCATCAGCTGAATTAACATTCAATTATGGAGATGAAAAAATCACATGGTGAAATAATCACTATTGACTATGACTATTTAAATTTCACCATGTGATTTTTTCATCTCCATAATTGAATGTTAATTCAGCTGATGATGAGGTGCGAAACATGTACTGAATCACCTTCCTGACATCCTTTGAATATTAAATTGTGGAGACGACTTAAGAGTTTTTCTGCATCGTAAATTCTATTGTCAAGTCTATTTTGAAGCTTCTGAGCTTTCGTGCGATATTCCAGTCTCCTTTTTAAACTACCGTCTTATGATTTGCCTCCTCAGTTGTGTGCTTCGTTGAAGAGTTTTTTGTCTGATAGGTCTCTGTATGTGGTTGTTGATGGAGTATCATCTGATATCCTCCCAATAAATGCAGTGTTGCACAGGGTTCAGTTCTGGCGCCCACTTTGTTTCTGCTTCATATCAGTGATTTGATCGATAAAACATCTTATTCAGTACATAGTTTTGCGGACGACAGTACTCTTCATACTATAGTTTCTCTTCCAGAGTTCCCATACCAGCTCGATAAAAAAAAATTCAAATAAACATTCACATCAATGAAATAAACGATGACTTGGTAAAAATGATGGAATTGGGTAACATGAACTCGGTGGAATTCAATGCTGGAAAAACCAAGGCATGTCTCTTCTCAAATAAAGCCGATCTATCATTATCTAGTGTTCAGACGTCAGGAGTAACTATTCCTACAGAGTCAATTACCTCGATGCTAGAAATTACGATCAGTAATAATCTCTCATGAGAAAACAATGTGAGATCGATGGCCAAAGGTACTTCCCAGACACTTGGATGTCTATTTCGTGCGAAGAAATACTTCACTTCTCGTAAGCTTCATTGAAGCTTCTTGATTCTATTCAGAGAAAGGCAATCCGTCTTGTTGGTGTTTCTTCGCTCACAGACTCGCTTACTCCATTGCAGCATCGTAGGAGGGTCGGAGACTTGTCTCTCTTGTATAGATTTTCGTGGTTGGTGCTCTTCTGAATTGTTATCAATCGTTCCACCCTTGGCAATATCTACACGTATGACTCGACGAGTACAGAATTCCCACCCCTTTGTTGTGAACTTGGAGACATGTAGAACCTCTCTTCCTCAGATTTCCCTTTTCAATAGAACAGCTGAGCTTTGGAACTTCTTGCGGAGAGGAGATTGCTCTGAGGCTTACAAACTTCAAAAATTCAAAGTGAATGTTGATTCGTATCTCCTGTCCCTTTGATTCTCGCGGTGTTTTTTGAACATTACAGGACTCCCCTCTCGTCTGAATCTGCATGTAAAAAAACATTGTCTACTGAGACACCTATAAATCTGCATCTATATTACCAGTCAGTAAAGGAAACTTTTCGTGCATTGTCGACATGATAATATTCAGACGGCGTAACAAAAACGCTTCAAATCCTTTTTACGCAGGCATCGGCAAACTATCTCATCTTTGAACAATGGTCAAATTGCAATGTCTGAACATAGTCTGAATAAACAATGGTTGGATGCAACAATCAACAAGATTGTTTTATGCTTCCGCTCGACAGATAACATCCAAATACCAAATGTTCAGCGAACTGCATCTGAGAATCTTCAATTAACATCAAGCTAAAATTTTCGATTGAATAAAACACCAGGAGTGAAAGAAAAGTAATGCCAACTTCAATCGTTTGATTTAAAAAATGTGTATAATGTGGAGTAAATATATGACATCAAATATAAACTTAGTCAAGAAAAACTTTCGTATCAAATACATTGAGCAATAAAATACATCAATTTTATGAGTATTTCACACATTTGAGAGCAGCACCGTTTATTTTCTGCGAGAGCTAATGTCATTTAAGGTATGTATCCCTTCAATAACGCTGAAATAACAACTTGTCAAAGTATTGTAATGAAGTTACTTTAATTTTTCAGTAACAGCATGAATGAAGTAGTGATACCCTTGTTGCAAGCAAAAAAATGAATTACCCAGCACTCAAAATCTGGTAAAATAAATGATTACATGAAATACATTTCCCACTTCTGATACTATTGAATTATTATAATCAGCATGCACTTGAAATGCATTTTGAATGCAAATTAGTTTTGGTTACTGAACCAAAATAGATTTTAACTGATCATTGTAAAAATATTTCTGGGTCTAATTATTTAATCATTTGATAGAATAAAACGTAAATTACTGACAGGATGTAAAATAATCAATTCTGAAACCAGCACTTATAGCGTGACCGTCCACGTGACGTTCTGTACATTGTTCTAACATTTAAAATTATGAACGAATTCATCCGAAAGTCTTCAAAGCAACTGTTTGAAAAAAACAGGTATGTAATGGTTTCATTCAAAGAATTGTGTTCAAAAATCCACCAACTTATTATGGATGAGGCAGAAGTGCATGGTTAGTGTTTTAATGCACCACCACTATATTCGTTAGTATTGGGATTTCAAGATGCGATACGCCCTCTGGTGAAAAATTTCAAAAAAATGTTAAAAGTGGTGCTTATTAGTTGAAGTCTTGGTGAAAATGGCGCTGCGATATTATTTTGAAATTTTGGAATATGATTAAAATCATGGTTAACGTTCACATACAAATTGAAAAACCACTGAAAACTTCAATGATCGCTCACAAAAATTTACGGTTCGAAATGTTCAAACAATGTCAAAGTGTTAAACTTTTTTAGCAATAGTTGTCAAAGTGATGCAAATTAGTTGAGAGTTTTCTTCACTGTGGCGCTGTCATCTATGACTGACAGGTCTACATAAGATTTGTGTTGGTTCCATAATCAACGCCCGAACATTTTGAAACAAATGCACAGTAATGTATTGCAAAGATATTGACGATATGTGTTCATATCAATAACCATCAAACACGCTGATGACCGTAGTTTTATTCAGATTAAGAGTGGAGTTTCTGAAACGCAGACTTTCATGATGGTGTCCTTTGATATTGTCGTCGTTGATATGACTTCAAGGCTACTTTGAAATTTCGATTATTGTGAGGAAAAAGTTCTACATGTTTTTTAAAAAATTAGTTTTATTGTGAGCTATTTTTTATTTGAAAAATGATTGAAAACCATTTTTCGCTAAATAAGTTTTTGCCAAGAATAATGCGATAAAATAGAGGTATTCCATCTTTTATATATTGAATAATCTGTGCAAACAATACTTTCAAATATAGAACCAATCTCTACAAACTATATCACTAAAAATGTGTCAGAAGTGTTACGGTTTGGGGGATGTGATAACTCGCACTGGAGATAGCAAAATTTAAAAAAGGATCGCATAGTGACCATTATCACTGAATGAGTCAGCAAGAATGTGATACATATCGTACAGGGTACAGGTTACATTGATAGGGTCGAGTTCTCTCACTAGTCGCATCAGACTAATTCACAATCGATATCGTAAAGTAACTATGAAATTATATTCATGTTTCCATACAATATCCATAAAGAATTTGATAGCTTAACGAAGTTCGTTTTGAAGATCAGGAAGTGGTCGAACGAGTATCAATTGAAATGGTACTGGGAAATACAATAAAGTTTTTTATATTCAGGTATATTCTGATATTGATTGGTTATTCCATTACACATTCAAAAATTCCAAATTGTTAACTGTTATATTAGCAAAGCTTTAATGTTCCTCTTGAATTTTCTCCATTTCATGATGATATATTAAGGTCAATACAATGTTTTGAACATTTCAATGGGTCTTATGACATTACCATATCTTTCATTTATATGTACCTATTCCTGATTTCAAATCATTTACTCAAAAGAATTATTAGAAAACCATTTGCAATGGAATTAATCGACCATTGGAACTCCCCCCTCAGAGGTGGATTAATGCAACAGTAATTTTCATATCACACTTTGCAATTTCGGTGATTGGATGAAAGAAGCATGTTTTGAAATTAGCTTCTCCCAGTAGTGGGTCTTAGAGTTATAGTTCTGTCATTCATATTATTATAGAAAATGATCTAATAAAAATAGGAGATTTGTCTATCATTTTGCAATTGGAATTAAAAGTTGAATTGAAAATTATTATTGCATGAATCATTCGCAACATATACACCATATTTGATTTCACACGAAAACATCTTATCATATATATATATATATATATATATATATATATATATATATATATATATATATATATATATATATATATATATATATATATACATATATATATATATATATATATATATATATATATATATACATATATATTCTTCTGCAATTATTATGGAAAAATAAACTTTTTCTATAACAGAAAATTGCTTATCCACTACGAAATTATGATATAACTCAAGAAGTAAGTGTAGTTGATAGTCGATCGTCGCCAGTGTGATTCCATTCTTCAAAATATTCTATCACAAATAAAAATAAATAAAAATTAGCATGTATAGAAACTAAAATAAGTACCTCAATAATTTAAGCTATTTTCCGAATATCCGCCCTTTTGTCGAATATTCGAAAAAAATTATTTAAGACCCAATTCTGACTGACTAGGGTTGGAAGCTATAATAAGATTGAATATAGCTCTAGGTACGTCCATGGATTGATCATCTTGTAAAACTATGTCGAATGTCTCCATATAGCTGGGAAGAGATTCCTCGCTCTAGAAAGAAATACATAGCCAACATAAATAAGACGAAAAAGCAGGGTGACTTTGCAAAAGTAGGTATCATCTTAAAATCAACTCGTTCCTATAAATTCTAAGACGTTTTTTTGACCAAAAAAAAAGGAAAAAAATTCTGGAAGGCATGTGGAATAGACTAGAATGAAGAAACTATTTCGGTAATCGATTTGAGAAGCATTTGATTCTAGCAATACTCTTGATCATATCAAGAAAATGAATATGCGGAAATATAAAGAATGAAAAAGGCGTCAGAGATCTTTCACTTATTGAAATTAGAGGCACTTAAAATAAAAATAAGCTGACGTTTTCAATTTATCTGTTCCAACATCAAATCGAAAATTTTCAATCAATTTATGGTACTATGGTATGCCTGCTCAAAATTAAATATCTCATCAAAGATTTCAATTCCGATCCGATATTCGTCATACTATGCAATGACAAGAAAGGACCCCGCACTAATCTTATGGAAAACCGGTTTCGGTGAAAATCGCTGAAATTTCAATATGATGTCGCCCATGCCATCCTGAATAAAAGTTATCATTGCGCCAACTCTCTGAATGCCCGCGTTTGGATTCTACAGGGGGTCAAAGTTCGATATTTTGACGATTTTTCAAAAAATCCGGAATTTCATTTTCATTGTATCGATCTGAATTTTTATAATGGAATAGTCCACAATATGTGCATCAAAAAGTTCAAATGACAAAAGTTTCTAGAATCAAAACTGGCGGGTATACAGAGGGTTGAACTTTGTTTTTGGTAATTTTTATCGAACTTTTTTTGAGAAAATATTCGTTTTCCTGCAGATCCATGTGCAATTGATGTTACTTACAGTACATAAGAGGGCGATCATATTTTGCATTTGAACTAACCATCCAACTTTAAATATTTGAAAGGTACGGGGCGATCAAAAATATATTTTCAATTTCGGAAAAATGTATCCCTTTGTATAGTCAGCTTTCACCAATATATTCAGCTGATTTTTTGAAACTATGTAGCTAACATACATACAAATGTGTCAACGTCTGTGCTCATTAATCTGAATCCAAATAAAGTTGCGGCGATGGTCCAAAAAATATGGAGAAGGGATGTTTCGGAATAATTTAGAAATGATTTCTAAAATCGTCCGTGAATTTCTTTTATTTTCTGATATAATGTAGATGAGTTATTATTGATCAAAAAGTTCTACAGTGCCTACCACGCGAATGCCACGGTTTGAATTATACAGGGTTTTGAAGTATAGTATTTCCTTGATTTCTGGAATAATCAATAATTTCTTTGTAACGGAAAATAATATTGTTTACTAGACAAACTTCGAAACATTTCAATGACCAAATTATCTGAAATGAGAATTTATGAATATACAAAGGTTGGTCCAAAAAAAAATTTTTTTTTCAAAAATATAAGTATCCGTTTACTATTCATATTTTTTATATATTCAGAAACTCTATTAGGACCAGGACCACCTTGTCTCCACCCGATGTTTCAGGAAAATCCAGTATGAAAACAATATATTCTCGAGAAAGATCGTGTGCGGAAGAACAAGTAGAGAGAAATGAGTTGATTTGGTTTATATTCAGGTCTTCGCAACTGCCATTGTCTTCAAAAAATTGTGACCGCAACTGACAGATATATGAAATATGAATTAAAGTAAGTACATAACATGAATTCAGCACAATTCCAAGCATATGGGCTGATTCAGAGAAAACAGAAATGATGATGGTACTACAACAGCTACTGAACTGAGTCGAATCAATTCAGCAAGTACATTTTTTCCATGAAGACAGCCTTTCGGACGATTCATATTTCGTTTTCCGAAACGAGTTATACCGGTTTCGGGGTTTTGCCCCTCATCAGTGTAGGGTAGGTCTTATATAGATATCACTGAATAGAGCATGCGACATTCTGAAATAATTGGAAAAATCTTCCATTACAATGATTGAATCTGCAGTTAATTCAATTGCAATGAAGAATGAGGATGCAAGTGATTTCTATCGCAATAAAGAATTAGACTTCAGACGAAATGTCATGCATCCAAATTGACCACCTACATACCGGTCTTGGGTTTTTTGAGATGTTATTCAAATAAATTGTGAGGAGTTTATTCACCGGCATGACTGTCATCGTTTCACTACCCAACTATTTCAAGCGCACCATCAGGAACCATTTGCTGTGGTCTATTTGCCGCGTCCATTACTGAGTTTAGTAGGGAACTTGAGGGGTATCGACTGTTGGGGTCATGTCGAGCATGACCAAGATACCATAGAACACTGGCAACATGCGCACATGTTCCTAAAGTTCTGGCGCCGGTTTTACAAGTACAAAAATATCCTAATATGGGCTCGTTTGGTTGATCAGGTTCTTCTCCATCATTATATTTGATCCACAGTTGATATTTTGTGGCATTTCTGAACCTCGAAAAAACCCTGACTCTCATGAATCCAGGTTCCTCTTCGAAAATATCGACCTGAAACTCTTCATTTTCTTCCCTTTGCAATTTATCCTGTATATACGAAGGTGAAAGTTTAACTTGGTATATACCTACGGTCAAATCTCTTAGATATTCTATCGTAAGGCGAGGAAAGTTTGGAATCAGGTTTCCATTCATACGGACCCATTGACCATTTCTCAGATGAAGATTGTCCACTTCCACTCGAGCCTGGACGACATTTACCTCCTGTGATTTTCGTAACAATTCTTGTGCCAGCTGAGCATTGGCACCTCTCATTGAGACTGGGGGGTGGAAGCTGTTGATGAGTGCACCAGCGATTTGATATAGATCGCTAAGATTGTGTACGTGTGGCATTTCGATCGTTTTATCAAAAAACTTAAACATGCTTTTCAAATGTCCATTTCTTGCTTCAACTATCCATCTAGTTTTCGTCACTAATCGAGATTTATTTGCTTCCTCGGTGGAAAGCTGTTGTTTCCCTCGTAGAACAATCGCGGGCATTTCATATTGTATGCCAAGATTATTCAGTAAGGGTATGGCATCTCGATAACCCCGATCCACAACAAAAATGTCACCTTCATTAAACCATCCCCTCGTGTCTTCTAAGTTTCTTTCAAACTGATTCTCCAAAATTCTTGCGTCATTGTTGCGAGCGTCTGAGAAATAAGGTCCTTGAATACTCAGTATATATCCATCCGGGGCCACAATCAAAACTGGTTTCACCAGATGATGTCCCTTGTACCGGCAGAAAGATTGGCGCAATATCCTGAAATTACAACTTTTATTTATGGCGGCGTATGATCCGTCGATGTAAACGATGGCCTTCGGGTTGGCTGGGGTCGGGTTATATAAAATATTGGAAAACTCACTCACATGCCTTCTAATATACACATTCCTATCGATGGCTGCAAAGCCGATATTCGATGGAACGAATCTTTGCATCAAAGACTGTCTTACTTTAGAAATTGCTAAGCTGGTGGCTTGCCTAGAGGGATAATGGAATATTACCTTCAAGAAATCATCCGACAGACCCTGACGCAATTTACAGAGGAATGTCATAAGGTCTTTTTTCGTTATATATCTATAACCATGTTCCTGCGGAACCATATCACAGAACATAAAAAAACTACGAAATTGTTCTTTGGTTATAGGAGATATTGCCTGAAACTCATCCTCACTGAAATTGTTCTCATCTTCATAGCTGGAGTATTCAATAGCCACAAAACGAAGCCCTTGAAGGAAAATGGATAGTTGCTGTCCCTTTATCAGATAAGGTCTATTTACAAACTGGATTCCTGGTAATAGAAATGGCAAAATGAAACCGTTATCATCGAGATGATGTCTGCACGCCTTCACGTTATCCGGGATGAATATATTTCGATGAACAAAAATATTGGCCCTGCATTTATTGGATAGAGTTTGCTGATCATCGGCGGCATTGCAGATGAAGCATGTATGGCTCGATGTTTGTGTCAAAACATTAAGTCTTATACAAGTTGGATCAATCGTCAAGTCCCTTATTTCATTCATAATAGATCGATTACAGTTTAAACATATTCTTGTTTCTTCTCCTATGATGAGAGGGGGACCACCTCGTGCATCCCGCCTAGAAATAGCTATTTGACACTTTTCCAAATGTTCTTCTCCATGAAGAAGATGTGACATTCGAGCTGGTCTTGAACGGGTATCGCATACAAAGCAATTTACTTGATTTTGATAGGCCATGATGACCTGGGAATATTCAAATATGAGATACAATTGAATATAATGATTATCTCACCTTATTTAACTTCGAAGAGCAGAAAATAAAAGAAAACAGGTAATTGATGACCAAAACATCAACCGATTCTCTAATTATTAGAAAATACTAACATTTCTTCTACGTTCAACACATCAAAATATGTTTGCTATCAAAAACATCCATAACTCTGACAGCAATCGAATGACATTCCAAGGACTGCTCTATTTTGGATATGGAATAATACAGTTACTTGCACAGAAAAGTAGTAGGTACAAGTCTTGGAAACGAAAATGTTGTTATTTTAGTACAGTAAATTGTGTTAATCTGATCTTTTAAAATTGTCTTTGGCTTTTTAAAAACGTTAAAGAGGCACAAAAGAAATATCATTTCCAAATTATTCCGAAACATCCCTTCTCCATATTTTTTGGACCATCGCCGCAACTTTATTTGGATTCAGATTAATGAGCACAGACGTTGACACATTTGTATGTATGTTAGCTACATAGTTTCAAAAAATCAGCTGAATATATTGGTGAAAGCTGACTATACAAAGGGATACATTTTTCCGAAATTGAAAATATATTTTTGATCGCCCCGTACCTTTCAAATATTTAAAGTTGGATGGTTAGTTCAAATGCAAAATATGATCGCCCTCTTATGTACTGTAAGTAACATCAATTGCACATGGATCTGCAGGAAAACGAATATTTTCTCAAAAAAAGTTCGATAAAAATTACCAAAAACAAAGTTCAACCCTCTGTATACCCGCCAGTTTTGATTCTAGAAACTTTTGTCATTTGAACTTTTTGATGCACATATTGTGGACTATTCCATTATAAAAATTCAGATCGATACAATGAAAATGAAATTCCGGATTTTTTGAAAAATCGTCAAAATATCGAACTTTGACCCCCTGTAGAATCCAAACGCGGGCATTCAGAGAGTTGGCGCAATGATAACTTTTATTCAGGATGGCATGGGCGACATCATATTGAAATTTCAGCGATTTTCACCGAAACCGGTTTTCCATAAGATTAGTGCGGGGTCCTTTATGGGGAAAACACATTAAAGGTGACAAACTCTAATTAGGCAGGAAAATTCCGTTGGTTAAATACATACATATACGTATTCAGTACACATATACAGAATGCGATCCTAACATACGAAAAGGACCTTATATCTAACGTACTTTTAGGTTGAAAACTGACGGTTTGTTCACTCGGAAGAAGATGAAGTCGGCGAAAAAGTTTGCCGACGTCTTGGAACTTTCCCGACTTCGTCTTCTTCTTTTATTCTGTCCATCGGAATTCATGAATTACTCAGATCCCTTCTAACGTGTATACATCATCGCAGTTACAAAAAACGAGCTAATCCTGGCCAGTACCAAAGTAACATAAGAGATATAGGTACTCAGTTTCGTCGTTAAAAACCACAAACCTTTTTACTAACTAAAACACTAGTTTCAAAATATGGCACGTTACCGTTTTATTAGACATTTTTCCAAGTACCTACAGGATTCAGCGCTCTCTTCACTCAAGGCCAGTCCATTTTTATTGTCGAAATTACCGCTAATATTTCACTAAGAATCCAAATGGTACTATTTGCACATATTTTTATAAATTCGTGGCTACATTTCAAATTATTCCAACAGTTGTTGGCGTTGCTGATCAATATATCCAATTATCAAATATTTAGCGCTACAGTCTCCCTTCAGCCTATTTTTTTTTAATTTGTAACTGAGAAAAACTTCCGAAATTAATTAAAGCTCGCGGGAGATTCGGTGAGAAAATGTACATATAATCTGCATAAAAATCATTGACAGTTCAATTGGAATTTTCTCGTGAAAGAGGGTATTATTATAAAAATGAGGATTTTGAAGAGACCAACAGCTGATTTGAAGATGTACTGCTTGTCGTTGATAAAATACATTAGGTCAAAATCTGACCCAAATCTTTTCTGGATTTCAAAACAGTAATTGATCCAAAACAAATATATAATTCAGTATAGTTTCTAACTCTTTCACTGATATCAGACATTTTCAAAAATATTTCAAGGTGAAATTTCAAAAACAAAGTTGACAGATGACTGCAGTGACTTTTCGAGTTAGGGCTATATTTCGTCTTAATAATTTTACACCTACGTAAGGTGATTTCTAGCTGAATCGAATCATTGCCATAGCAATAAGTCTGAATATGAGCATTTCACAAGCTCAAATTCAGAGGCAAGAATTTTTCTCCACAATAGATGCATAATACTAACATTTTCCTCAGAAGTCAAAACGACATGGAACATTGAAGTTCACCTTCTTCCCCTTATCTACATTATCAACATGGTAAGGTTCTTCGTTCACTGTAGCTGGCCACTAAAAAGATTTTTTCTGCGTAGAGAGTGATAGTTTTCCAGTTTGACACAATATTCCCGAATTTACCAAGTTTGGAAAAAATCTTTGTGTTTACTCTTGAAGTGATTTTGAATAAAATGAGAAGGGTTGATGCAGATTTTCTATTATTCAAATAATTATAGAATTCATTTTTTGTTTATTTCATATATGTGATATTTTATGTATAAAAGATGGTATTGAATATGTATGATGGCAGAGTGTCATAATACCTAATTTAATGAATAATTCCAACAACACGTTCTTTGGATGATTCCTTTGATGCATCTGAAATACTTTATCATTGTGATTTGAGCATCCCCATACAATAATTTTGACTGTACTAAACCATAGTAAGCCAATAAATATGTATAAGGATGCTGTATTTTCGTACAAAAGTTTTTACTGATGAGTTCAGTATGTAGTAGATTTATGTGACTTTCCCTAGTTAATTTGTGATCAAGGCAAAAGCCTAGAAATGTTTTTGAAGTCAACCTAATCAACATCAATACAACTGGTAATTGTCAGAAAACTGAGACCATAATTTTTCTTATCTCTATACTTGAATTCAAATTTTCACTTCAACTCTTATATAAAATTCCCATCTATGAAATATAGTTGCACGAACTTAAAACTTGTGTATAGTAGTTGATATCTACCCTTTCATAAAGAAATCCAATTTTCAGAATGCTATTTAAATGATCCATTCCTTCCACCATAGAAGCATCACCGAGTGAGTCACCCAGTAAAATGACATTGTTTCTATCAACTACTTTGTTGTAGAATTCTGTGCCCTTTATTGCATATTCGTTTTTGTTGAAAACATGAATGATGGCATTTTTGAAACCTAAAATTTGGCCATCTTCGTCATATTTCAAGAAATTGGACACCACCTAGAAAAGAAAAAGATCAATTATCTAACAAAACACAAGTTGGAAGGTAAAATAATCAACAAGTGAAAAGTTCCAAAATAAAGAACTAACCTCGACATTAGGAAGTAACACTTTACAGTGTTTTAGAACAGCTACCACAGTATCACCCAATCCAGCTGAAAACACCAGTACTGGCACATTTGCTTTGTTCAATTGATCAAAGAACTCATTTGTCCCAGTTCTGAAATGATTAAAGGCTTTTCTGTCTACTTGATTCAAATATATTAGTATTCACCTTAAAGATGGGCACAGTTCTGAACAAACTTCTTCGATTTCCTCTGTACTCACTTTCAATCCTCTGAAATAGGAGAAACCAATCTTGAAATAACATAATGGCATCACTATCAATATAGGTGAAGCATTCTACCAAAAATTACCTCAGATTGGTTATTCAACAGAACATTTCACTCAATACTTAGACCTAGGGAAAGCTAGTTTCATGATTATTATCCACACCAAAAAAACACTTTTGATGAAAACATATACAAAGACTTGAAAACATCAGATACAACAACTCCTTGGCACCTCGCAATAAGGCCAGTTCAGAGGTTGATAAAAAATGGTTTCAACTTATAGGACAGAAAGATATCAAATATATCACTCATAGCTCTGCTGATATTATGCGGATGTACTGTTGAGAGATCTCTTACTTCAATGCATCTTCTGATAATGTCCACCACTCCACCATTAATTTTGCCTTTTCTGTGAATGGAATATTTGGATCAACCTCAACATGAGCATATTTATTGACTAGGTCATTTGATATTCTGATATGTTCTTCTGTAACAGAGGGGCATTTACTGAACATACCTGAAAATGTAATACTTCAAATTATTCAGAGAAAGTTGAATGAATGTCCTACGCACCAAAACTAGTTATATGTTTTTTGCCATTATCATGTTGTTTGGTTAGAGTCTTGTCAAAATCTGAAACAATCTGCAACTTATCACAACCACCATTTATCAATCTCTTGATCGTTTCATTCACACGATCTGGGTGTCTGATATAGACATGACTTCTGTTTAGTTCGTCAATTTGTTTTATATAGTTTTTCATGTTTGTTCTTTGTATGGAAACTCCTAACTTCAAAGCAGAAATTTCAACCTTTGCTAGGTTAGAATTTAGAATAGCGAAAAGCCACCTTAGAAATTTAAATCAACTCACATTAGGCGTGCGAATCGCTGAAATATTTTCATTTGTTCCAAATTGGATGTAACGTTTCATCTCTTGTGATAGACTGGTCCAAATCTACAAATCGAACCTGCCTGCAACATCACATACATTCAAAACTATTTTATCAATGGATGAAAATTGAGAGAATTCAAAAAAAGCGCCATTTCTGTGACCAAACCACAGATTCAGTGTTGCCACCAGCTGATGAAGGAATTATCGTGCAGCGCTGCCAAAATTATCGATTTCTCTTGAAAATTATGTTACAATTTTCTTTATTTTGTTGTTTTCGAAAAAAACTTCGTACTCATTCCAATTTATATATGATCACATAAAACACAAAAAAATAACACAAATACAGTTATATCTGCTTGGAATTCTGTATCACATACAATACATTTTGCACGAGAGGATTTTCCTTAAAAATATGTTTCATACTGCACAAATATTTCAACCATAAAACAGATCTTACCTTCAACAGATTTCAACCATCCTTTGGAATCAGGAATGCTTTCCCATTCACCCCTTTATTTTTTAGGCCTATTCTCTCGCCTATTCACATTTTTGAACTTTAATTTCTCAGATGATCTATCATCACGATCGTGTATTGAGTTGCATTTGCTGGTACTTGCCATATTTTTTTGAATTACTTCTGATACACAGTAAAATATTTGTCAATGAACTTTTGAACAATTTACGAACCACAGCAGAAGACAAAAAACAAGGGAAACCCCGAACTGGCCCAAACCCCGTAAAGATGTGTGAATTCCCCGCTGAATGAAGCAAGAGACATGAGACAGACACACGTTTTCCGGTATTCCAAGTACGCTTTCATTGAATAAAATGAATTAATTTAATTTTTTTAAATGGTACCTTAAAATAGGAGTTGAAAAGTTGAAACATCCCAAGACTAAAAAATTATGTTACAATTATCGATTATGTTACACATTTCGTTTGACTCAATTTTGAGGAAAAATTATGTTACAACTCGATAATTATGTTACAAGTGGCCACACTGCACAGATTAATGCAATCAGAAGAATAACTCAACGGTATTACATTTGTTCTGTATTGGGAAGTTCATCATCATAGAAATAATAGTGTTCATCATCCGGATGCGCCTCTATCGAAAAATATTTGAACTATTTCATCACGTAAAACGAAAACAATCTTCTGTAGCAGTAGAATTCTTACTGCAAGTGCAGTAAAATGCAAGTGCGCATGCTCCGTAGAGATTTTGCTGCAAATGCAGTAAAAATTTCACTGCTCCATGAAAAGGGGTTGAAAGCAGTGGTATCTGTGATTTTCATGTCATTTGGTCATTCATGCTATTTATATTTATTGGTATTTGATTATGATTTCCAGAAACTATACCAGAAACCCAATTACATTGTTTGCCTGAGAGCCAATTAGTAGATTCCCAATCAGGTCTATTCTGCGGTGGCCTATTGATTCTTGAATAGCATTAGATTATTGAAAAATATTCGAGAATGAGACCAATAATGCAATTTTGGTGCAAATCAAAATTTTTCAATAGATAATGTTACTCGAAGATATTTCAGAAATCTTTATGCTGTATATTTATATTCTTCTATAACAGTTGTCGATTATTTTCAATAAGCATTGCAATATTCAATATTGATAGTTATTCAAAAGATTCACCAGATATAGACCTGAAAATAATGACATGGAAAATCGACATAAGGTAGAATTGGATGAACTGAATTGTTTTTCTCAGCAGAGTTTTATTTCATTACTAGACTAAATCGCTATTCAATCCATAGCGATTTTTGTATAGTACCTTGAAGTACTACCTTCCAAGCTCAAGTATTTTCGTTTAAATGAAATTGTAAAAAAATTATTTTATTCATAACAAAACAATATTTTGTTCAATAAGAAATAATAACATCCTGATCCTATCAAAGGTACTAATCTCAGACTTTTTGTTTCGAATAACATTTTTGTTCAGGAGTCAATACGCTCAGAATCCGCGCAAAATCCTCACAAACGTCCTATCAATCCACGGTTATTCCGTAGCTATGAACATGCTCACAAATAGAGTAATTAGTCTAGCTTAACCTCACCAAACAAAACATTATCCACTTTAAATACCTACCCTCTAAATAAAACAAATCTGAACAATATTCAAAACTACGAATCTGAACAATATTCAAAACTATGTAGTATATAAAAACTAATTGAAACAACAAATTTAAATAAAACGTCAAAAGTTTAACTAATTTTAAAAAAATCCAAGAGCCTATGCAAAATCGACCTTATAGATATTCGAAATGGCTACTAAATTAACGAAATATCATTCGCTTTGCTGCTTTGAAGTTGATAAATTTTAACTTCTGAAGGTCACTGCTCGAGCAGTGGAATCTGTCAAAAGCTACTGTACTTGCAGTAGTTAAGGGCCATGAAAATAAACCTTTACACATTCACACACTGATTAGTCTACACATTTGTTTTACACAGAACCTTGCCAAAATTAGAAAAACGCAAGGTACAATACAAAATGCAACGTAAACCATAGTAAACGCATATGTTTTTGACAGATTACGATCAGCTGATTACGGTTTGTTACCGACATTTTTGAACAGACATCAGCGCCCTCACCGGTATCTTCCCAATTTAGAGTTTTCAGGGACCTTGAAACGCCGTTGTAGTGTAACTCTTGAGGGTGGCCTCTGTCTATTATGCACATAAAAGTTTGGACTCGTCTTCGGCATAATACCGCATCCACTGAATAGATGGTACAGATATATTGTTTAATGATGATTTGGAAATTATGTAACCATGTATATTCACATTTTCTACGTAGCTTCGAAAAATCGCACTCTTATTCCAAGAGTCATTACTTATACGAACTATTCGAATTTCTATTGGTACCGTTAACTAATGGTTTTTGTTAAGAACTACATCCTATTCAACTCGTGAACGGTAACTAACCAATATGACTCAGACAAGGCATAGAAATGTTCTGGAATCCATTTTTTTGGTTTTATCACCCCTCGTAATGAAAAGAGAAAAGCTTCGAATTCTCAAAATATATGTCTATTGATTCTAATAGCTCAGTGTTTCAAAGTCTTTTTCGTCAGTGTCGAATGCCAAAAAAAGTAATTTTACCAGTTTTCATTTTTGTAGTGTTCAACAATTGAAAAATGCATGTTATATTCAGAATTTAAAATGGGATTGTTGTAATACAATCCTTGACAAAAAAAACATATTAACAGGCGTGAGAATTCTTCGCAGCAAAACACAGTGAAAATATGGAGTGTAATGACTTGTGAAACTGGCGTTGATCAGGGTAAAATCATTCAGCATTTCCTCACAATTGCAGACAATTTGGTAAAAACGTTCGAAAGAAATTATTCAGTGATACCTTATGAAACAGATATTATTCGTATTAAAATATACAGTGTTATCTTATGAAATTAGTGGTATTAAAAACATACACCGGTTGGTGAGAGCGTCGATTTTTATCAGAATTTTATATATTTATATATATTATTTATATATATATATATATATATATATATATATATATATATATATATAGCAGAACAGAGTTTGAGTGAGAATATTGGGATTGCAACTTAAGATCACAGCCCACATTCAAGAAAATTCCAACTTATGAGTACCACTTTGACAACTATTGCTATTCAGGTTAGGACTTTGAAGTTGTTTGGGAATCCCCAAAGGTAAATTTTGGTGAGCGGATATTGAAGTTTTTAAAGTTGTCTCACTTTTTATGTTCTAAATTGTTCTAAAATTGTTCGTTGACGTTAACCAGCTGACGAACGTCAACCCTCAGGAGTCGAAACTTGTGCGAGTAATTGATCAACGAGGCCTTACCTTTCAACGTGCGATTACCCAACACGGTGGTCCGGCGAGGATTCGAACCCCCGGACTTCCGCTTGATAGGCAGATATGCTAACCACTACACTCTACCGAGACCACGTGGACGTCAACAATGATTTGTGCTTGATAAACATCGGCAATAATTTTAATCATATGCCAAAATTTCAAAATAATGTCGCAGCGCCACCTTGATCAAGACTTCAAGTGAAAAGAACCACTTTGACATTGTTCGAAACTTTTCAACAGATGCATTATAACAAAATATATAGCATAATGAGTGGTGAAACTAGTATTATTCGTATTAAAACACACACAGAGTAAAATAAAAAGTGTAATAACCAGTTGTTTAATAGAGTGAAAATGAATATAATTTTGATTATGGGGTGTTTTTCGGGTTTGTTTGCCGTGGTCCAAGGTTCACAGAACATACTACTTCCTCCACGTTTTATATATAGGGTGTACAATATTAAGGATTTTGACGAAAAATCATGGCTGCCATAGGAGCGTGCAACATTAAAGAAACATGGCCGCCATTGGGGGTTTGCTGGGGAATGCTGAACGCGACGGGGTCCTCATATTTTAACTTGCAATGCCGTTCAGTCTACCTTTTGTCCGTTCATCGTTTCGTCCGACACCGTTTTGATTTTTTGAAACGTCAGTGTTTGATTTTTTTTTCGTCAATTTGTTCATCGTTCGATTTTTTTCGTTCGTTGAGTTTGAAAAAGAAAACAATTCTATAAAGCATTTTTATTTAGGAGTTATTGAAAAAAGACGCTAACATATCAGCTATGGTGCATTTCGGAAGTGGCTTGACCGCAGAGAGAGCGAGCGCTCGACAAAATATTCGTGAAAGAAAGTGAGATAATAATAATGATGATAAATTTTATTGACGTTGAAGAAAAATGTCTACCATGGGGACGGGGTGTGCTACATTAAAGAAAACATGGTCGCTGCGTAAAAATCTACCGTGGGACAGGGTGTGCAAATGCCGTGAGGGGTGTGCAACATTAAAAACATGTGCAGGATATACATCCCAGACGGCACCCAATATTCCTGGAATATCCCTACTACATCCCATTTTCCAGTAGATATTGCAATATTTCTGGAATATTTCATAAATATGTGTTTTATCCAATATCCATGGAAAATATTCCTGGAATATATTTTTACGAATATCCATCAAATATTCTTATTGAATATTACTGGTATATTCAAATGTCATATCGAGCAGAAAGGTAGATATTTGAATATTCTGGGAATATTCAAAATGCATTTGTGTAGCATATTCAACTAAGGGGTCACCTATTTCGTCATAATGTACAAAATAGAAATCGTAAAACGAAGAAATTTACGCTATCATAACGCTACATAATAGAAATCGTAATTTATCATATAGTACAAAATAGAAACGTACAGTAACAGAACGCTACACTTTCATAACGTACTGTATCAAAATGGACATATTCAGAACGTATTTCGTCATATCGTACCTTATCATATCGCTACAATAACAGAACATCAAAATATCATAACCGTACTTCATAGAATTCGTAACTCATCATAATGGTACAAAATCAGAAACGTACTTTATCATAATCGTAAAAAATCAAAACGTATTGCGTCATAATCGTAAAGTATCAGAACGTACTCTATCATAATCGAATAGTACAAGGGCTTGCTTACAATATTAATAAAAATATATGGTTATGGGATATCCGCTGTCATTTAGGAATCCAGGAGAGATCTATGATCTTAAATATATTTGAAAAATTGAATAATAACATTATTTTTCACCTATTGTAGCTAATTTTTATATTTTGTATTCTTCAATATTCAAAAAAATGTTGCCTACCCTGATTCCTATATTGACATGACACTGTTGTTGCAGTGTTGCCAGTCAAGTGGGCACTGCACTGTTATGTGTCTGTTTGATTCATTGTTAATATTCATAATTGTTGAAAAAGTTCATGCACTAAAATAAGACGGCGATGTTAAATCAAGTGTTAAAAAGATTGAATGGCTGGTGATTACCTACTTCTCTACATGAATCTGTGCGAGGAAAAACTGATATTGCCAGAATTATCACCTTGACGATTCTTTGCTCCTGATGCGAACAATTGTTTACTTTCACTCCAGAGTCGCTAAATTAGGTATATGAACTATTATGATGACCTAAGATTCCATATGTATCCTGTTACAAGTTTTAGTTTGGTTTCTATAAGTATTTTTTTTTCAGGTCCAAGTAATATAGAGAAAGACTCCGTATTTCAACAAAAACATGTAGTAACACCTAAATACATCTGGACCTGGACTATAAAAAGTTAACAATGGAGTGTATACTCAGTAAAAACAACCTAAACGAGAAATATACCAACTGGAATTTACGGAAACAGAAAATTGCAAACTTGGCAAATAATTGAAAATCGTAATATTTGATAATAATCATCAATTGTCATCAAAAGACAACTGTAGATGCTGGCAATGGAAACATCGTAAGACTTGTTTTCAATAAGAAGATATAAGGGACGACAAGTGTGAGGTGTGCATTAAATCGCTGCAAAAAACTTGTGGTATTAGATGTAATATCTGTACAATATGGTTTCACATTGCTTGTGTGGGCTTAATTCATGAAGATATCAAATTGTATGAAGATGAATTGAAAAAAAGCAGGTGGCATAATATGAAATTGCAACTAGTGTTAAAGTGATGAGCGAGTTGGATGTGACTAATATCCCAACGACCGTCCAGATTCACACACCGAAGATGTTTTGACAGAACTAGGAAATATCATGAAAAAAAATGGAACACATGGAAAATAATAACAAATAGACACATGATCAACAATTGAAAATCAATGAAGACTTACAACATGAAGTAGTAATTATTCGAAGCTAGTTAAACGAGGTCAAAGAAGAGCTGAACAAGCAACAACAAAATCAAGGTATAGTGAACACAGTTTATCCTACAAGAAATAGGACAGCTCAATAGCAGGATAAATAACTGAATGATGTATAGTTTAGAAGAATCCTTATCAGTTAATCCAGAAGATACATATAAATTTGATCTATCCAAAAACAAGGAGATTCTCAATTTACTCTCAGTCAAGATAAATGACGAGAATATTGCAAGAATCACATTATGGGTTTCAATAGATCCAGTGCCAAAACATGTTCCACAAACGTCACATTTGATGGCCTAGAGAAAAAAACAAGCATTGAGACTTTCAAACAAACTCAAATAAGCACCTTACCAGATAAGCACTGACAGAACAAAGATGCATATTGAACACTTCAAGAGGATGAAGGATGGACTGAAAACAAAAATCTTAAATGGTGAACCTAATCTAATACAATGGTCAACCGAGAAAAGTAAACAAAAATGGTAAACAGGAAAACAGGAGTACACCCCATTCTAGATTTATGGTTACAATATTGGAGGTTTGAAAACTAAACTTGAGGAGTTATTCAAAGCAGAAGCTTATATATCTATGATATAATCATCCTGATATAAAGTTGTCTAGATTGTGACATTCCTGATGGTGAAATCAACTTAGACGCTTACAATATGTTTCTATGTGACCGTAGTGATAAAACAAGTTTGAAAATCAGAGGAGACGAAGTTTCAATTACCACTTGTTCATACTTTTCATATATTTAATGAATAAAAATTGTTGACTTGTGAGTAGCTCCATTGTTACTTCTGCCTTGACTTTGAAATTACACTGAGAAATTGTGTATCTACCCATTACCCACCTGAGGAACATATTTTTATAAATAAAAAAGACGTTTTTATGTTTGTTAATTTTTTTATTGAAACCTAGTCCTCTCTATAACCACAGTTCATATGAACTGTAGCAGAAAATGAATGTTAGCAAAAAAATATTCCACACTAACAACTACCTTATTTAATTCTTATAGACCTATACACTAATACAAAAATTCACCTGACTAAATGTTGACTAAGAAATCAAATAATAACTACTATCAGTAAAATCAAGAAATTATTAATGTAGGTCATCCTCCCAAAAGCTCCTTATTCTTCCCCACAGTAAAAACCCCATCATATGCTACTTGGTTAATTTCATCCATAGAATTGGTACTTTCTTCAATACCTTGTGATTTTTCTTCGTTTTCTATCAGTCTTATCTTTTTTATTTAAATTGAGGTGTGTGTAACTGTGTTTTAGTATACAATCACGAAAGAAACTATCCCTTCCTGGGTATGTGAAGGAATAGTCAGATTTGAACATTACATTATAAATTATATCCAAAATCTTAGTCATCCTGTTGAATGTGTTTTTCTCCAGACTCATACCTGTCCATGAGTATTTAGTAAGAAGTTGTTTTGTGAAAATGATACCTGCCAACTTGTAACAAGCTGCTTTATATGGCATTGCAGTTCCAATACATCTGGTCAGGTAAAAACATTTTGTTTATAGGACTCTCCAGCTCTTTCTCAAATTTTTCTAAGGTAGATACCATGTCAATTGGGAATATGTGCAACTCATTCTCAGTAACAGTCAAAGATGACTCCGTTTTCTTCAATATACTGTCAAGATTGTCAAGACGCTCAGAAATATCAGCGCACTTTTCCACGATTTTTTCTTTACCTGAAACAGGAAATCATATAGTACTTTATGTCTTTTTTTAACTAGTGTGGTAGTTTAGTCATCATCTTTTAAATACTTACATTCCTTCAAGTCTTTGGATATCTCATCCACTTTGAATTCCAGTATGGATAATTTTTCCATCAGTATCATTAACAAGCATATTTTCATCTCTTTCACTGATTCCAGCATCAGAGCTTGCTGATCTAGTGGTGGAGGTTGGCGTTTCAGGATCTTGGAGTACCTATACATTGACATTCTATTGGTTTTTCTACTGCCTTATGTTTATTTGAGCTTAATTCATAAGCAGGCAATCCAGATATTTCATTTTTCAGAGCACTTGCTCTTTTGCTGAAAGTAGGCAAAGATTTTGAGGGTACTATTTTTCCTTTTTCATCAGCCCTAGTGTAGTCAGGTAATGAATTGTCTTCAATTGCACATATTTGGTCTGTCTGGGCCAAAGCATGCATAAAGAGGAGTAGTTAAAGGTGTAGAATGCATTATCCAAACCGATTTTGAATTTTCGGGGTGATTAAAAACGCCATAAAACGAGTATTGACATTGAAAATTTTCCGCGGAAACGATGGAAAAAAGTTTTTTTTTTATAAAATACACATTCGAGATTAAAGAATAAAAACAAGAAAGTAGAATATTGAACGCTGTCAAATATTGATGTTTAAAATATTTGCAATATTGTCACATTGCAAATTAATATCTAGATTATAAGATATTGAAAAATTGAGATCGAAATCATCATAGATTATATTATTTGGTGGCCCTAAAAAGGTATTTTGTGTATCTCAGCAAATATAAGGCAAATTATACCTTCTTCTCATTCGGGAAATTAAATTCCCTTCAAAAGATAGGAATAATTTGCCCTTTTCTGCACTATAGATCTATCAAAGACACATGATATTTCCAATACGTTTTTTCTGAAAGATTCCAGCTGTTTGAATCATGCTGTTCCAGGTTCAATTTTTTTTTCTATTATACGATTAAAAAAATTACAAAAAATTTATTGAGAATATTTTGCTATAGTTCAAATTGCTAGTAATATCTTCAAATGATCTTCAATAGAAATTTGTTCTATATAAGGAGCAAGGATTCTTAAAATTATTAAATTAATTTAAAATCTGAAAAAATGAAAGGTCGTTATTCCTCGATCGTACTTGTTTTTTTTTAACAAGTTTAACATATTGCATCCTGGATTTTTTTTTGTTTTCTGTCCCCTGGAAAAGAAAGTTTCAAATTCTTATACTTAATATAAGCATGTTACGTACGTATCGTATTTTTTATGAATTTGGAAATTAAACAAAAAAATATATCAAAAAATGCATATATACTTCCCCTAGGCGACGTTTCGGGTTATTAGAACCCTTTGGTGGCTTAATAGCATATGTATATGTAGCATAAAATGTATGTTAGTTGATGCAATAGTTATGCAGCCGCCTACATGACTTTATTTAAACAAATATAAGTATATTAAGGTCAGAAATGAATATATGGCTGTCACAAAAAACTGGATGTGATTGAAAAAATTATTATATATTTATGACACCAACAAAAAACTTCACAAGGTTTATGTGACAAAAACAATGTTGACCAGTGTTATCTGTTTGGTGTTCTGAGACTCAGAAGTTTTGTTTGAAGTCTTTAAACAAACAGCACAACTAAGTTATTTCAGTCGTCTCATTTTTTACTGAGGCTGAATGGAAATATACTAATCATAATTGTACAAGATATATAGTGAAATGTAGTTACCTATTACCAACAAAATTCATTAGTAGAAATATATTTATGTAATCTCTCTCTACTTTGGGTGGTCATATAGGTTCCTGCTTCGGTAAGGCGCATTCGACCAATATTTATTGTTATGGTTTACTTCTTATATTTTATTTACACCCTGTGTTTTTTTGTTGACAATTGTAATGAAAATCCAGGTTGATATGTTAAAAAAAATGATTGTTGTTGATGAATAAAAAAATTTTTTTTGAAATAGACATCTTAGACTTTTCCTAAAAGAACAAAAATTCGTTCTTCGACTCGGATTAAAGCATAATTTGCAGGTATTCAAATAACATTTATTTAATCAAAAAGACAGATTGGGATGTGTCTTTCAGCTAAATTAGTGTTTCTGATAAGAATGGATTTTTATTCACCTCAATAATTACAGAATGTTTATGAAACAGTTTCAAAAAAATTTATGTATAGGAACGGCATATACATTCAAGAGCTTGAATGAACATTCAGATACACAACATACCTGTGAGTTAGATATTTTCGATACTACAGTGTGCAGAATTTGATAAATCACATTCTGTTAATCATTCTGGAAAATATTATGTTGATAAAAAAACAAATATTCACAAAGAGGCCTAGTCCAGTGTAACTTCACATCTTGACCATTAACAAAAAAAAATTGTTGCCAGAAAAAATAACATTTGAAAAAAAAGGACCTCAATTGGAATTCCAATATCTAAATCACAGAAATCCAGGAGATCTGTGAGCTGAGTATGTTCATTTGATTTGAAAATGTCTGAAATATTTTGAGTACAAAAAAAGTCACCATACAAAATGTCAATTTGTCTGGCTCTGATATTTTATATGAATATCTGGTATACTATATAGAAAAGTGCTTATATTTCAACAGCACACATTTTTTGAAACAATTTAAAAAAAATGGAATACTATACCTATAGAGTGTGGAAGAGCACGTTGAATCCGTTTTTTTGGCGACTCAGAATTTTAGAAGAGTCAAGTCATTGAGCTATTTTATAGATCTACAACTCAAATAATTCTGCCAAAAGCCATTTTTCCATATGATTGGTGCAAGATCCTGTCATGAATATATTTTATGCTACTTACTGTACCTCTAGATGAAAATGCTTTTACCTTGGATTGTACTGGAATGTAAAAAGTTCTAACAAGAATATCGAAAGGTGTTTTTTGTGATCGGTGGAATGGGACATTAAAAAGACAGTCTATCTCCAGCCGTCGTTTTATTTAAAAGATACATACACAACAGATCCTATTAGTGAATAAGTTCAATGCAATACTCCTTGAAACAAAATCTGTCATGAAGCATTGAAATCTTGAGTTTTTCTTTCTTCATGTGCCGTTTATTAAAATTAGTAAGCAAATATCAGTCAAAAACTGAACATTTGTACAGACACTTTGAGTACATTTTTTATGAAAGTGTTTTTATTGAGAAAAAAAAGTAATACAAATTATGAAACAACAAAAATTAATTGGCGATCCGGGGCGACTTGATTGATTCTAGTGGCACATTTTCTTTTTCAGCTGCAGGAAAACCCAGAAAAACCTGCAGCACCACATCACCTGAAAATCTTGATCTGCCAATGTCCTCTCATTCATAGAATAATATGTAGGGTGTCTCCTGGGGCTTCAATAAATCCAAGATATCGCCAGAATATTTAGTGACACAACTATCGTTAAACTTAAACCAGTCCGTTTCGTTTTCGACCAATTAGTAATAATGGCCAGATTCAATGCCAGAACCACAGCGAACAATGACTGCATGAAGATTATAATAGTGGTCTGCTAGATTGAAGTGTTCATCTATTTTGAATCTTCGTAAGAGTTTGGTGCTTCCTCCAGAGGTTGAATCATGTTTGAAGGGCATCAGTGTTATTATTAGATTGACTGGTGCCTCAGCTATACTTGTTGTCTTATAATGGTAAGTCAGTTTGGCACATATTTGGCAATACAGTTGATGATCACCTGTTAAAAGTTCTTTCTTGAGATGTTTCAACAGTAAGCTTTGCAAGGATTGGTTATCAGTCTTATTGGGAAACGCCACTTGAAGTTCCAGAAAGTCACAAACGTTTTTGCCACCTCTTGTACATGTACTACAACGTAAAAAAGTGGGGATTTTTCCAACAAAAGTTCTAGAAACACAAGACAAGATGGACTGTACGGAATCATTCAATCCAGAGCGGTCAGGAGTATTGATTTTGCTATTTTCCTGCTCACGAAGAGTATTCAACAAGAATTTGGAGCAATCCTCTTGTTGTCCTAAAGAGTATGTAGTGGACTTCAAAGACTCCAGGAAATCAGTTGGTGGGAAAGATGATACATTCTTTCGAAACTGCAGCTGTATGAACAGGTCTTTGAGTTTGGTGAATAAGTAGGAAACGTTCTCGTTCATCGTTAAAAACTTGTTCTCGAAAGTCTTCGTTATGAACAACACTTGTGAAATGTCACCTCTTTTTGTCATTGTTTCACTTGGTGCTCGCCATTTCAATATTGGAATTGTATCTTCAGGATTCAGGAAAAGAACACCATCCGATTTCAGACGTGGATTCTTGTTGATTATCATTGTCATTAACCTGCAAAAAATATATTTTGAATTATTTTAAACTCTTGTATTGAAAGGTAAAAGGAATCAGAGAAACTCATGTTAAATATTACATGCTATGGTGCTAATTGATTAACACAATCAACATACTTGAATTTATTTTTGAAGAATCCTTTGACACGTTCAACTCAAATGAATTTTTATTTGTCAACCTCGTGCAGATACTTACGAATCATGTGTTTCTTGAAGAATTACGTCCCACCGATATTTTTTATTAATAATTAATTATTAAATTTGTTAGCATTCTAGCATTACTTTTTTATATCTTTATAGAGATTCGGTTCATAAATGATGACATAAAAAGTATCAGGTTTTTGACAGCGGTGCGGTATTTCTTTCTGGTGTGAATAAAACAGAGAAAGCAATAACCGCTTGAGTGATTCCAAAATGAATCGAGAACGGCTTAGCCCCTTCGAATTAGACTATTTTCATTGCACGTTGCCAAAATTATTAAGATTCTAACGTCAGCCCATATATTAAATTTTGAATGCGCGCGCATCCAAATTATGATAGATTACGATTCTGATAGAATCCGTTATGATATTTTACGAATTCTATGGTGTACGATTTCTATCCTGTACGATTCTGATGGTGTCCCGTTATGATATATTACGAATATGATTTTGTCACGTTTCTATCGAATACGTTATGATAAAATACGTTATGATAAAATACGTTATGACGAAGTACGTTCTGATAATGTACGTAATGATAGTATACGTTTCTATAAAATACGATTTCTATAAAGTACGATTCTGATATTATACCATTATGACGCATTACGATTTCTACCATGTAGCGTTATGATATGGTATATTATGATGCAATATATGGACCCTTCAACTAATATAAAAAACTAGTCAATTGAAAATTTAACACCGGAAGTTTTTCTTTTGTTATCATATACGCATTTATCCTTGTTCCTAGTTCAACTGGGATCTGGGATGGTACCTATTTCATGTGCCACATAATTCTATTCTACCTTTCATGCAAAAAGTGAAATAGCACTATGCTTGACTTCATGGGAGAGAGAGAGACACAACTATCAGCAAGAGAATCTTGTAGTACGAATTTCAAGGTTCGTAGACAAAATATTAAAGTTGAAGCATGATTAGATTTTCCAAGTACGACATCTGATGTGTAATTTCAACCAATTGAGATATTCAATTATCTACGCCGAACGCCGCAGCTTGAGAAATCGAAAGCTGATTAGTCGTTCCGAATATTCATGTTTTTTTGACAAATGACATTGACATGTGATCTTGTCAACTGTAAGTGTTTTGATCAAAAATTCGCAGCATTCATTTTGTGTGTTGCTCCGGGGCTTCTCATTTCAGCTTTACCATTGGTTGAAAAATGACAAGTGTCAAATTCCACCAATAGTGAAATTAGAATTAGGAGCCCTGGATCATTCGGAGCGGTGTAGTCCGAAAGTAAATCAGCATTCCCGCTGCCGCTATCAGTTCAGTTTCACGTGAGAAAATTAATAAAGTTTTTCACATTATCGAAGAGAAGTAATCAAGAGGACTGACTCATTATAAAATATTTGGGTAAAATTCTATTTATCGGACGCCACCTGTTTTTTGAAAATTTTTTTTTTCAACTTACGTATTTCGGTCTCCTGAACAAAATATTCTTATGAAAATTTTGGCGGTCTCAACTAGTTTCGGAGATACGGCCCCCCAAAGACAGGAAAACGGGCTTGACGCTTATGTTTGTTTTTCAGCCAATTCCGCTCGAAATTCCTCCTTCTTTATATCAGCACAATATGCACATTCTGTTCCACCTTCCTCATCACTTTTCAACCGAATTAATAGCATTATTCGATGCAAGATTGAAAAATATATCCTGATAGGAAAATGAGGTTAACAACATGCCTTGCGCGTTCGACTGTTTTGTTAACCTCACTTTCCTATCAGGATATATTTTTCAATCTTGCAGCGAAAAATGCTTTTAATTCGGTTGAAAAGTGATGAAGAAGGTGGAACAGAATGTGCATATTGTGCTGATATAAAGAAGGAGGAATTTCGAGCGGAATTGGCTGAAAAACAAACATAAGCATCGACCCCGTTTTCCTGTCTTTGGGGGGCCGTATCTCCGAAACTAGTTGAGACCGCCAAAATTTTCATAAGAATATTTTGTTCAGGAGACCGAAATACGTAAGTTGAAAAAAACAATTTTCAAAAAACAGGTGGCGTCCGATAAATAGAATTTTACCAATATTTGTATAAATAATTATTTTTTAGTAAGTGAAATTCTTTGTTTGGGTGAAAAGGTGTGTGTGTTCAGTGTCGTAGCACTTTCAACCCCCTCACAGTGTTTGAGAATAAATATTGTCCGATCAAAAAGAAGTAAAGGAACTCATTCACCTACAGTCTCTGTTTTGCCCTGTAACACAATGAAGAAATGTTTTTTGAGAAAAGTGAAAAGATTGACTGACCAAACATTATTGATTTCTCGAGACAATTTTGCTGAGGAGCGGAAAATTTCTGAATCGTCAAAGAATGACCAGAGCGCTGAAGAAACAGTAAATAGTTCTGATACCGTGATAATGCAGTCCTTGACTCTACCAGCAAACCAAAGAATCATTACTGAATTGATGCATGATCATCACTCACCAAGTAATATGGTTGGGAATACTTGTGTCTCAGAAGATGAGTCCAAAGTTCTTGGTGATATATCTAGAGTTCCCATTTACTTATCTGTTTTTGATTTTTTCAAATAAACATTTTTCTGTTCACCTATATTTTTTTATTCTTGGCGTGTGTTTTCTTTCTGCTATTCCGGTCAAAAAAAGCATATATGCTATGCAGTACAAAAAATATATTCCTGGCATATATTTTAAGGGCAAGAAAACATATCTGTTGCATATGCTATGAACATATCTTGGGATATCAAAATATATTCCTGGAATAAGTTTCATGGTGACTTTGAATATCCATGGAATATGCATATCATATGTTTTGGGGGATATGGGATATTCCTGGCATATTCCAATATTCCACTGGGATGTGCATAGGATATTCATGCAATATGATTGTGCCGTCTGGGATGGTGTGCAGGATATACAGGGTATGCAGGACGGTATGCAGCAATCGATGTCTACCTCGGACATGTTCAGTGACAGGTGGCGTAGTGTGGCGCATAATCAGCTAGTGACAGATTGCGTGTGCTACAGGGGCTGTCACACCGCCGATCGATTAGGAGGGGTACAAATAAAAAGAAAACAGCACATCAATGTTTTATTGAATTGCGAGTTCATTTTTATGAGCAAGAGTGCAGTATTTTCATTATATAAGGTTTGATCGACAATTTGTTCAACATATTCATTGGGTACTCGATTCTCTTCTTGTCGCACTCGAATCTTGTTACCGAAGGTATTGAATAATTTCTCTTTCTGCAAATGTTGCTTGATAGCATTTCTGAAATCAACAGGGTGTGAGACGTTTGTCCATTTTTCCACTGGAATCATACCCCTTCTTTTGAGACGTTTGTCAGCATCATGTCAACCATCTTCCTGACGTCTCATCAGATACCATTCTTTTTCCGGTTCTACTTCATACAAACCGAGACTCCTACGCTTTCTCACATTGATCGGAGGGGGTGTCAATCTTGGTGCAATTGATTACACCAGAATTTAAATGTTCTTTTCAATTTGTGTGTTGAGCTTCCGCCGACTGGTTTCCGCTCTTTGTCGCTCTAATTCAGCTGCTTTTCCTTCGTTCTGCTCCTCTGCAAATCTCTGAGCAGTTAATTTTCTATCTATCTCAGATTTTTGGGCTTCCACCGATAAAATTTCCTTCAACTCATTGACAGATTTGAGGAGTTGAAATCTATGGTATCCAGAATATAATAACTTTTTTGAGGATTCAACTCATCGTTAACTGTTCTGTATTCAACATGTGCATTTTTTTTCAATAATAGTGTCACATGCCACTTTATCTGGGAATATGTTCCAGTATAGCCAAGCCAATCCAGCTAATCTTCCGTCAATTTCACATGCTTGGTCACATTAATATTCCAAAAGAATGCATTCCGTTGATCATGTTCGATATTAATGTTGAATTTTCAGCAAATATCTTTCAATTCAACCTTCACTAAACTTTGAAACAATTGTTTCACATCAAAATCACGAATTACTTTCATGAGAGAAGACATTGTTGAGCGAAGCAATTACTGAATATTATTATCGCAAGTAGGTATGTGACATAAAAGTTTTCAAATTTGGTGGGGGGAAAGTCAGGTGATTGCATATACTTCCACCGTATTCTGCCAATGGTTGATTTTCTTGGTTCGAGCCTTCATCTCAAGTATATATGAATTGATTTTGGTAATATCGTTTTTATGTTGAATTAATGTTGCTTCAAGTTTCGAATATGCCCCATTATAGTTTCGTTGCAAACTATTCACTCTATCGGCCAGAGTAGTTGCATCCATTTTCATTGAGATTATATCATCGTCATGTTTAGTCGATCGAGCCTGAATCTGCTTCAATCCTTCATCGAATTGTTGCTCGATACTATTCATCCGATTATTTAGGATGACTTCTGCATTTGCTAATATTTGCGTGTTTACCAAATGTAGCTTGAATATTTCTCATGTTTGCAACCAAAATCGTGTTGAAGGTGATCTATTCTTTCTGTAATTTTCCCCTTGTGTCCAACGAGTTTTTCATCGATATTCGTAATTTTCTTCTCAACAAGCAATATGGTTCCTCGAAGGTTTTTACCCCTTATTTCGAAATCATTCTCTACATATTTTTTTCTCTGAGCACAAAGTGAAGTGACTTCACTTTTGATTTGTTCAACGAACTTATTCGAAGTATTATCCACATATTGCTTATTGGTCGCATCCTCAGCATCTGTTGGCATCTTCACATTATTCATTTTCAGAAAATCTTCATCAATATTTTCATCGTGAGTATAATTGAGGACTATACCGGAACAGTCACAAGACCCTGGCGGCTCATCATCAGCGTCTGATGTTGATTTAGCAGTGTAACCGAACTTGATGCTCATGATTAAATTGATGCGGTACAGCTGAAACATTCAAATTTATTGGATGACACCAGCCTCTTTCAATTCCTCAATTATTGCCACGATCTATTTCCTGCTGATTCAGATGCAACGAGAAGTTGTAACGAACGGTAGGGTTTGTAATTGTTGTTTTACTTTCATTGCTCTTCTAGGTACCCACAATAATCCCTCAATATGTTCTTTCTAACACTGTACCTCTATTTCAACCTATCTGTATCAGTTTATGTTTACAGAATCAACAACTTTACAATTTACAATCCCACCACTCTGTTACTAGTGTGGTAATTGCTGAAAGGGTATTATTTTTGTATTATTTTACCATTAACACTTTCTCAACATTTCTCAACTAGATCACGCTTTAGTAAAAATAATCCCAACGCTAGATCACCAGATGTAATGGCCGCGAGAGTTATTGTAATTCTGCATGAACGCTTCTAGTATTTTATTTCTCTTTATGTAAATAATTTATCAACAATTACTTTATGCTTTCTTCAAAAAAGAAAAAAAAATCATATATTCAGATTACAATACCTCTGCACCTTACTAGATGGAATAATCGGCTAAAGGCTTTTGAATTCATTAAGGCAGCGACTGTCACCAGACGTAGATTTCTCTACGTCAAATTTTGGATGTTATGGCAATTTTCGAAAGAGGCATGAATTCGGCCCTTTGCACGAAGAAAGGGTCTTTAGTGAGAAACCTAGGGTTTGATTTCTGCTTCCTCGTATACTCTAAAATCTGAAAATAGGGCGGCTTGTAGGAAATGGAATCCTCTAATAACTTTAAGCAATATATTAGCAACGAAATGAAAACAGGAACTTACAAAATATAACAAAAGAAATATGCAGTGAAGACAATTTATAACAAAATAATGACATTAACCGTACTATTTAGTTTACTAAAAATATTGAAAAATGAACTGAGACCGGCAGAGGTCTTCTCTATTCATAAGAATGATGAAAATTCCACAAACAGAAAAATGAGTACTCAGAACACAAAAATCTGATGTACTTATATCTATAAATGCCTATAAATTTGCCCTACTAGCTAAATGTATATTATAGGCCGCCCTACGGCCCATCCCAATACCCACTCGATGTCAGAGAGAGTCAGAAAGATTTCTCAACTTGTGATTCAAACAACAGATAAAATTTATGACGGTTTCTCTTCCCAAAAGTGAATAAAATGGTTATTTACGTTAACACACATCAAAATTGGCATACCAGTTGGTCTTCTGTCTTGTATGGCGGTTTCTTGGGCGACTCCCATTCCATATTTTTTCTTGGTTTCCAAATACGATTATATTCAAAGCCAACCGACACTTATGCACACGAATTACTAATATTCTTATTTTTCCTGATTGTAATCAACTTCTACCCCCGTGACTTGAGACGCGACCCCATAATTTAGGGAGGGACTACGAATCTCCCCCGCGCTCAACGCACGATCTTCTTTCTAGCGCGACCTACGTTCAACTCCCTTCGAGACGTTTTTTTCGACCACGCCCGTCATTTTTGCAGATCTTGCAAAATCTCGCCCACGCTGGATGAATGGAACTATTCGTCGGGCTGATCACACGCGAAGGCGATGTTATGTCTATCAATAAGTTTACACTTGAAATCTCATATCTCGTCTAGACACTGAAACAAAGACTTCTTTCATTGGGTGTTTCGTGAGAGGAATTCTCAAATGAATTTTGATACATTGTATATGACTCTTTCATATACAGGGTGCGAATACTTGAGTCCACTTAAAAATGCTCAGCATTACATCACTCTCCCCTACGAAAAAGTTCTGTGCATACCCAATGCCATTACTTTTCCAACAAAGTAGACAGTCAACCTCAAACAAAAAAAAACAAATGATTACCTAACGCGGTGATCTCCATCTAAATATTTTCTGACTCTCCCCCGTTTATTGAATTCAAAATTCTTGATTACATCCAACTATTTTTATAAATTTCCATTATATACCTTATGACTATCTCCTGTATAATAATTCCCGGGGCGTACAATTTCGCGCTCCCACATGAACACTGTACCCCGGTACCCCTGTACATATTTTCCGCGGCGAAACAATTTTCGCGCGCCCGTTCCCCGCACTACACTCGCGTCGCATTAAACCGCGCACGATCACAGGTGGTCGATGGCAATGATGACAATGAGAGTAACCTATTTCATGATACCGGGAACCCAGGACTTCGACGCTCTCGACGCCCCTGCTCTGCTGCCGTCGTTACTACAGTCGACTTTAGAGGCTATGACAATGAGCTCTGTAGTTGTCCAAACCGTTCATTTGGACTTCACACGCACTAATTCGCGTTAACCAAAAGAAAGTCTATTAGGGGAATTCAAAGTCTATACGAATTTGCAGAGTGAAAACGTTTAAAATTTTCTGCAACGTCCGGCTCACGGTGCCAGAATTGTTTATTGCGGGATTTTGACTCGCACTATATTGTCTATATGTCGCGTGGGGAAAAATTGTATTGTCCACTCCTCAGGTATAGGGTGGACACATAAACATGGATTTGTGGAAAGCTAGCCTGCTCTCCTGGTACCGGTTCCTCAGCTACTCGAACGTCCTTCATCTCGGTTGGGTTGCCATCCGCTTACGATGGACTATCTGCATGCCAATACACGGCTGATACTGCTACCCCACAACTGAGGGTTAAAACCAAACTGACTCCCTATCAGGCGACATTACTGGTACATGCCTAGGACATCCTTGTCCTTTTACATCTGTTATCTGCGACTGGGTTACTCCTTCCATGGTGCTGAAACTGGTAGGCCACTAATGCCTATATCTCTCCTTCCCCTGGTAACTGGTTAGCAGAATGACACTCTGCGATCTCAAGTGGTATGTAATTCAAAGTTCCCCAAAAACGCTTAACTGGATTACTCGCGTATTCGTTTGTACTAAGGCGCGACTTATCAAAACTGAAATACTTTTACTTGCCCGACTCAATTTTACAAAGTCTGAGTTTTCGAGCACTTCGCGAACTGCGCGATTCACTTTCGTCGACGTTTCGATACTTTACTGGAAAAACTTCACCTGGATTGGAAATCCGGCCATCATGATCAAGGTTACCTCACGTGATGATGACGATGACCCCAAAGAAGGTCTCCCATGTTGACCTGCCGTCTTCTTATAAAAAGTCTGTAGTTCGTAGTGCGATTCACGTTACCTAGACTAGACGCAATTGATTATATAAATTCTTAACCTATCTAAATCATATCTCGGATAGGGCATCTAAAGTTAAGTAACGTAATCTGCGCAGGATTTATGTACATAAAAACATTACTATCTATGAGTATAGTCTATAACGAGAAAAAAAAAGTTTAACTATATGAAATAAGAACTTCTATCCTACAAAAAAAAATTGAACTATTACAATAGTCTCTGATACAAAATAAAATGTACATTTTCCCAGTCAGGTATAAATACCTGGTAGGCGTTGCCTTCGATATCTCACTCACGGAAAATTGGTTGGTGGTGAGACTATACCACTCACCACTGGATTCTTATAAAGGAATTCTGTGGCCTCCTTTATAGACAAAAAAAATCTTTCCAGAACTCGTCGAACAATATATCGCTCTCGACAGCAACGTCTCGCACAAAATTTCTCCTACAGAAACTCGCCAAGTAAAATTCGCATCTCTATGCCTCTCTCTATGTCTTTCCAAGACTGCGCCTCCTCGGCGTCTCCAAAATTGGCCTCTCTTCGGGCACCAAACCTCCTATAAAAAAAATATCTCTAGAACCTCAAAATAATCTGCTCCTCCTCGGTAGCTCCAAACTTGGCCTCTCTTCGGGCACCAAACCTCCTATAAAAAAAATCTCTCTAGAACCTCACATAACTGCGCCTCCTAGCGGCTTCAAACTCGGCCTTTCTAACGTCTCCTTAGACTGCTCCCTGCAGCTCTTTCATCTTGTCCCCGACAAGGCTACTAAACATCTCGCTATCATCTTGTCCCCGACAAGGCTATTACACATCTCGCTTTCATCCAGCGATTGTCCTCCGCTCTCTGAAAAAAATTCAACTACTCTCGGCAGAATATTCCCATTCATCTTGTCCCTGACAAGGTTATTAAAACACATCGCTTTCTCCCAGCGGTTGTCCTCTCGCTTTTCTGGAGCCTATAAACAATACCTATATCACTTTCGCATTGGCCTCATCAGTTAAAACTGGTACTATTGGTCCTCACTAGTCGGTTTGGCTTCGGCGGTAAGTACAGCACATAATACTACATACTTTCAACCGCTTACTAAACTGCTCCTTACCAACACTCTGTGTTGAGGGCAAAACCTGACTGTTGCCACCTAGGCTGTCTTGCAGTTTTCTAGCGTGACACTCGGAGGACCGGCGATTATCCATGTTACCCCTTGACATGGTTCGCTTCGCACAATTAGAGTCCGACTCCTCTAATCGCGCTGTATATCGGCCTACTTCAGCTACCGGCATTCTCCTCTGGCCGCTTTCCTGAAAAATAATAATTCTGAGCCACGCCCCATCGCTCTAGCGTGCTCTCAACAGCTTTTCCCTGCCTCGGAAACCTGGAAAAAAATTCCCTACCCATTTTCTTCCCCCTATATGGTCACGTCTCATTACGGTCTTTCTTAAAAAAAATTTCAATGTATCTGAATTCAATGAGAGTTGCTTGAATAAAAAAATTACTTGACTCCAATTATCTAGAAAATGACCCTACTCTTTTCTTGTTTCTTCGTAAAAAATAATATTTCCACCTTGTATAAAATGATCTCATAATTTTCAGTATTCGGAAAAAGTCTTAGCAGAAAGACAACACGAGCTATATTTCTCCTGGACAAAATATTTCAAATCACACCGTATATTCCATAAAAAAAATTCAATTCGTTAATAAGTTACTTCTCAAAAATACTGTCAACCGATGCAATTCAATTTACAAAAAAATTATCAGCTATTTTTCTCACGCACAAAATATTTCCAATCACCTTGTATATGTTATAGAAAAATTCGAATTATCTAGAAGCTACGCCTCAAAAAAATACTTTCAACTGATGCAATTTAATTCACAAATCCCCTTTTATTTTTATTTCCTTTGTGAAACGAAATTTCACAAATTTTTCTCTTCACTTCTATTTGTTATTTTATGTATGAATCTACCCAGATTTTTGGAAGGCCTTTTACTTCAGGCCCAGAATTCGCTTTCCATATACAAAGCGGACGCTTTGTCACTTCATTTGTAGGCATATACGAAAATATGCTCCTGCTGTCTTCTTTCTCGCTGGATCTTCTTGTCGAAATTGTGTTAGTATTTTTGGGAAGAGATGGCCATTTTCAAAAATAAAATCTCAAAAAAAAACATATCCACCTACCTTCATTAGCTTCTTTTTCTATACCTGAAATGCAGTCTGAAGCGGTATTCTTTTTATTGAATTACATTGCGAAATTCCATGACCACGAATTATTTAAAAATTTTCAGCTTCGGACAACAGTGATATAATCCTGCAACTATATAAATTTTTCTCTACCCTTGTTTCAGATAACTTTTATCGCTTTATATTCTTTCAACTAGATTCAACTTCTAATCAACTTCATAAACACTACCAAGAAAAATTATCGTTACTTCGCTCTCTATTATTATTACTTCCAACTAAATACAAAAATTGAAATCAACTTCATGAGCACACAACAAATTATCATTTCTTACTCTGTAATTATATTTACTACAACTGAATGAAAACTTACAACAATAAAAATTCTATTTTCTATTCATCAACAAAAATGTTTTATTCCTCTGATTACCTTTTCCAGCAATTATTAAAAAACAGAACAGTAATGAAATTTTCAATCACTGTTCTCAGAATTTCTAGAATATTCAATATTACTTTTACTTTACCACGAAAATAAATGTTTAGAATGCCACAGGTAAATTTATTCGCTAGTATTCTTCATCTCAAATGTATAAAAATCGGTTCTCAAGATTCATTTTTCTCAATTTCACCTAAATACTTCTAAACGAGTCTCAGCAACCTTTACAGTGGAATGATTTTCTGATCAGCTGGCGAAAAACAACTACTCCCCTGGCAAGTACCTCGACGGGCATTGAACTACATTCAACAGACGCCAATGCAAAGTATTAACACAATCTGTATGTGTCACATACTCTTCGGGAGAAACAATATCCCGGTTTACGCTATTTTTTCGCAATAGCCTTATTTCTGACACAACCCCTAAGTCTCACACAATTTTCCGGAAAGCAATATCCCTCTGTATACGCTATTTTTCGCAATAGCCCTATTTCTGAAGCGCCATCTCCGGGCGCTTCTGGATACGCCAGCTGGATTAGGCGTCGAACATCTGCTTCAAATTCTTGCAGACTCTCACCTGATTTTTGTGTGCTAGTCTTCATTTGGGCCCGATACATTTTGGCTCGGTGTTGATCACCATACCTCAACTCTAATGCAGAAATCAGGTCCTTATATTTCTTTCACTGTTCTATGGGTATCGTCTGCAATACACCCAAAGCTGGCCCTCTCAAAGCTACTATGAGTGCCGTAGCTTTTTCTACTTCGCCCCATCCATTGGTTTCTGCCGTAGCCTAAAATTGTCGACGACACATGGACCAAGACGACTGTCCATCACAAGTCGGCGGTTTTACGGACATTCCTAATGTGGCAAGCCTGTCTTGGCGATCTTGGTTCCTGAGAAGGGCTATCTGCTTATCGACTCTCTTTTCTAGTCCTTTCATCTTGTCTCGCACTGTTTCTACTTTCTTATTGAATTAATCGTCGATTTTCTTGACATCTTTCTTCAGTTCTCCTTTCAGGTAGTCTTTCAGTTCTTCTTTCAGTTTTCCCATTCGTACTTCGGTTTTATTCCATTCTGGAAGTCTGCCTTCCATTGTTTTTCTATTAGAACTAATTCATTCTTTTGTTCTTCTCTCACCTTCTTCTGTTCTTCTAGAATTTTCTGGAGTGCTTCTTCTCGATCTTTCTTTTCAGTTTCTGTTTCCCCCAGCAGTCGCTTTTCATCTTCCAGTCGTCGTCTTTCCGAATCCGCAAATTGGTTTTGGATAAATTTCATCATTGCCTCCATCGTATCGTGAGATGTACTTCTCGTATTCACCATAAATTGTTTTTTTTTAGCACCAAAATTCCACTTTCGACACCACTGTTACGATATTTCCTCGGGTTCGTCGATTAAAACTCCAAACAACACTGAACTACTACTACTACTCTTTGTCACAACACAATACAATACGATCACTTAAACTGTTCCGCTAACTTTTCAATGCTTTATACTAAACACTCTGATAAACAAACTCTCTGTTATACAAATTCTGCCGTCTCAGTGAGCGACTCCCGTTTATATAGGCGCTCATACAGTGGAGAATCATTCAGACAAATCCCGATAATCGATTGTTCTGGGTGAGCCGCGATCACGCAGGTGCAATGTTTCCTCGAACTGTCGTACCAATTTGCATCCATAGGCGGCAGGGCCATGAACACTTCCTTAGCTTGGGGTTATCCGCCTCATATCAGTATTCCGTGAACCATAATACTGTGGAATAATCCAAAATAAGCAGTACACAACGTCTGCAATGATAGTTTTTGGGGCAATTGTCTTATGAGGTACAATTTCTTCGAGAGATTTGTGCATAGAGTGTCAACGTGTTTATCAAGAGATAAAGTCGTATCAAAATAGATACCAAGTGCTTTGACAGACTCCTGATCCTGGTAATTTCTTCCTATTTGAAACTTGAGGTACTCTGTTTTGCTTTCATTTAATGTAAGGTAATTCGCACTTGTCCATTCTTTAATAAATCTATCAGAACTCTCTTCATCATGAAATAGATTTTCAGAGGTATTTATATGAAATGAAGTACAATCATCTGCATAGGATACAAATTTTAAATTCTATCATACAATAAATCATTCAAATATATGATGAACAACACGGGCCCCAAGATAGAACCTATAAGGGAACAAATTTTACGTTTTTGTTTTTCGATATGTTAGCATTTCATTCAACACATTGCTGACGGGGATCTAGATATGAAATGAATAGATTTAACGGTTTCCCTCGTATACCATGGTACTCCAGCTTGTCAATTAAAGTCCCATGGCACACAGTGTCGAAAGCTTTCGACATATCGTAAAATTTTGCAGAGCAACTCATTCTATCCTCAAAGGCGTCTAATACGCTGCTGACAATGTCGCATATTGCCGTCACAGTAGATTTACCAGACTGGAAACCAAACTGAGAGGAATTTATTAATTTGTTTATCTCAAGATATTTCACTAACAGATTTTTCAACACAATTTCAAACACTTTTGCGATGACAGGAATGATAGAAATCGGTCGATAGCTCTCTACAGTGTTCTGAATCTCCTTTTTTATAGACTGGAGTAACAATAGAAATTTTAAAAATTTTTGGATAAACTTCTTTGTCAATGCATAGATTTATTAAAAACCCAATGGGTTCGGCAATTAAATCGGCCACACTTTTCAACAACTCACTGTTCAAATTGTATACATTTTTCGATTTCGAGCCGAGATTGTTAATTGTATCAATTATCTCATTTTTCACAACTGGCGATAAAAAGAAAGAATTTTTTATTCGGTGTATAGTATTTATAGAAATTTTTTTGACGAAATATTGTCAACTTTGCTCGCCTTAGCCCTCAATTGATTTACAACGAAATAGAGAAATCCTCAGTCGACAAAGTGGTGTCATTTGGTTTATTTTTACTATTACTTCTATTTGAATTTATAAGGTCCCAAGCCGCTTTTTGTTTATTTTTTGCATTTGATAAGTATTCTTCGTTAGCCCTAAATTTTGCTGACTTTATCATTTTTTTATAATCGTTTTTTAAATTCGTATAAAGTTTATAGTCATCGTCTTTTTTTGTACACATCGCAAGAGTTTGAACTGCATCTAGTGTATTTTTCAACTTTTTTTATCATCACTGTAAAAGAATGTAACAGGTTTGATCTTACTTCTATTCAATATTTTCTCTTTGAAACTATGGAAATAAGATGTTTCTAAAAATTTTGTCAATGTATCAGCCGCATTTTCAGGATCATCCAGCATATAATAATCATTTTCCCAGTCATAATTGTACACAGTTTCCGCAAAAAATATTTTTCCTCTTTTCGTCATTTAATGCCTTTATGGTCCGAGAGATGGGGATCAAGAATATTTACATCTATATCAGAAAAATTTGCAAATAGGTTATCAATACGTGTAGCGGATCTTTCACTGACCCTTATATTTTCGAAAACTTTCTCTATGCAGTTGAAAGATTACACGCTGCTACATCAGCATTGTTCGTATTATTGAAATTCAAATTAAAATCACCAACTACAATTATCTTCCTACTAAGATGCATCGAATTAAGACTCTCAGTCAATTTGTCTAGTAAAAAATTAAGTGCCTGAGCACCAGGATGGTAGTAGATTTTTTGAAAGTGTTCGATAATCAAATAAGTTGAAGGATGTTTACTAGAAAAAACAACTTGATGTTTTGTGTTATGTCTTCCGACATTCAAATGAAGTAGAATGTTTCCGTCTACGAATTGGGCATCCTCAGCGAAACCCTCGTCCTCTTCTGAGATGAACCAGTGCACATTTGTCAATCACGAATTCCATACCGACAGCATGCGTGAACTCCTGCACCACCCTGAGGGATTGCTGTAGGTTCCTTTCTTCAGAAGCATAGAGCTTGAGGTCATCCATATAAAAAAGATGGAATCTCCTTGAAAAACACCTCTTCTTATGATGACCGGCTCTTTTTGGACCCTGCTTTCACCTGATGTTATGGTGGAGTCGGTCCTCCAAAGCGGCATCAGTTGTTCAATGCATTTCTATTTGATCGGGTACCACAAGACACTCGAGTAAGTACAACAACAACTCATGTGATGTTGTATCGAATGCCTCACGATAGTCGATCCAGGCCATATAGGGATTTCGCTTATACTGCACGTAGTCCTGCGTGATGCAGCAAGTTCTCCTTAAAGCCGGCGGAACCCTTTTTCTTCTGCCCAAATAGTGACAAATTCTTGAAGTTATATGATTATTTCAACGAGGAAGTGAAGAAATCTGTCTTGAATGGGACTTTTACAAGAATCAATTTGAAAATGCTACTCCGAAATCTATGTGGAATATCTTGAATGGAATTTTGCGTAATCAAATCACAGTAAATAAACAGACAATCAACTCTATCAAAATCAATGACCAAACAACTGAAAATGAACAAGAAATATGTGAGGCATTCAACATATATTTTACAAGTATTGGAGAAGAATTAGCTACACATATTCAATCAGACACTATCGAATACACAGAAGATAGGAAATCAGCATCCATGTTCCTGGAACTTTCAACAGAAGAAGAAATCATATCATCATTAGACCCAAGAAAATCTCCTGGTCACGACTGTATATCAGTTAAAAGTCCCTGAAATCAGAATTAGTTCCCATTTTGAAAATAATAATTGATGAATCTTTTGAATCTGGTATATTTCCCAATGAGTGCAAAATTGCCAAAGTGTCTTCAATTGTCAAAAATGGAAAGAGAGATGAAATGAGTGATTACTGTACAATTTCAGTTTTGCCAGTGCTTGCAAAGATAATTGAGAAAGTAGTGAATATTAGATTAATGAAATATTTAGATCTTTCAAACATGTTTTTGATGGACAATATGGTTTTCGTGAATCTGATGATACAGAGGCAGCAATTTTAGATACAATTTCTTATATTCAGCTCCAACTAGATACAAAAAATATATGTGGACTACTATCACTTGACTTACGTGAAGCTTTCGATACAGTCAATCACGAAATTTTTTTCAAAAAACTTGAAAACATTGGTATCAGAGGTAATGTCTTCTTGTGATTCGAATCCTATCTCACTAACAGACAGCAGTATGTTTGTCTAGGAAATAAAAAGAGTTCTTTGAAAAACATTAATTGTGGAGTTCAACAGGGCTCTGTGTTAGGACCAATTTTATTTTTCATCTATATCAATTCAAATTCAAAACTGAATCTTTTAGAATCCATTAAACTCTTTGCTGATGATACAACTTCAATTAACAAATCAAAGAATACAAAATCAGTACAATTATCTATGACACATGACTTGGAACAAATATCATCCTGGTTACAGTATCACAAATTGAGTCTTAAATTTGAAAAATCGACTCATATGTTTTTAACAAGTGAATATTTCAAAATTGACCACTGTGACCCACTTAAATTTAAAAATAATTCGATAAATTTCACCTTTACTTGGAGTCCTATTCAGAATGAGAAACGAAATTCCATTCGAATATTTCATATTGATATATTTCTGTTTGGTATATTCTAATCTACAATATCTCACATCTATATGGGCAACGGTAACCGCTTTAATATTGAATCCGCTGAAATATTTATAAAATAAAATCCTCAAATGTATTTATAAATTGCCTTACAGGGAGCCTACTGTGGATCTTCATAAACCACATAATCTTCTTGACATTAATTCTATATACCACTTGAAAACATGTACTTTTATTCACTGTGTGAAACATAAGATGAAACACTCTGCAACACTTTTCAATGAGCTCATTACTACACATTCTCACGGCACTAGACAGGCTCAACAACTTGTGGTACATTCAATACATACCAGATTCGGGGAAAAATCAATTTTTCATGAGGGAACAAACTTCTACAACAAAATACCAAATTCAATTGAAACTATTAAAAATATCAAAAAGTTCAAACACAATCTCAAAAAAGATATTTTATCATCAAAATGATATATTTTATAATTCAATTATATTTATCATTGATCAATTCAACAGTCTTTTTTCCATATAATTCTGATACATAATCATATTGTGTTCTATTTCACTTTTTATATGTTCAATATCCCTATTTATAAACTGTAAATGTTTCTTGGGATGAATGTTATTATTATTATATCCGTTCGACAAATCTCCGATGTTCGGGATTAGCACTGTTCGCCCCTCGACAAACCATTCCGTAATCAGCTGCTCTCCATTCAGCCAAGAACTGAATATTCTGGCCTAATGGTGGTGGGTGCTCGGTAACTTTTTCCACCAATATTCATTGAGGCCATCAGGGCCTGGAGCAGCAAAGTTCTGGGAACCCTCGAAAGCTCTCCGAACTTCATCCCAGGTTATCGGTTGACGCAGTATTTCGGGATCAGGCTGTTGAAGCCTTCTGCAGGAAGCTTCAAACTGTCTCAGGACTGGAGTGTCTCAGTTAAGTGGTTGCGGATGCTCGTAGATACCCTTCTAGAAGTATTTCACCCGATCAGCGGCCGGCGGATTATTCACAACAAGCTGAGGCAATTGGAATAGGAGAGAGGGTTTCTCGCAGAACTGTTTTTTCTCTGAAAAAGCCCTCGCCTGCCTCACTAGTGACTTTTTTGTAGTCACCAGCATTCGTATCCTCTCGAGGCAATGCTGCTTAAAGGTGAGCAGCACCCCTCGATTCAATGTGTGATGGGATGGGGGTTGAAAAATCGAAATGTATTCGGGCGAAAAAAACGTTAGAGATTTTGGGATTTGATCTTTGAGAATTGGGGAGGTTAATTAGCACCTACACCTCCCGCTGCGCCCGCCACTGATATCAATATGCATTGGTGGATAAAACCACAAGAGCGAAATGAATATCGGTTTTCAAATTTTTCCGAATAGTTTTTCGGTTATTACATAATTGTAACGAAATGTCCTGGCGCTGGCCCTGCCGCCTATGGATGCAAATTGGTACGACAGTTCGAGGAAAGATTGCACCTGCGTGATCGCGGCTCACCCAGAACAATCGATTGTCGGGATTCGTCTGAATGATTCTCCACTGTATGAGCGCCTATATAAACGGGAGTCGCTCACTGAGACGGCAGAATTTGTATAACAGAGAGTTTGTTTATCAGAGTGTTTAGTATAGAGCATTGAAAAGTTAGCGAAACAGTTTAAGTGATCGTATTGTATTGTGCTGTGACAAAGAGTAGTAGTAGTAGTTCAGTGTTGTTTGGAGTTTTAATCGACGAACCCGAGGAAATATCGTAACAGTGGTGTCGGAAGTGGAATTTTGGTGATAAATAAAAACAATTTATGGTGAATACGAGAAGTACATCTTACGATACGATGGAGGCAATGATGAAATTTATCCAAAACCAATTTGCGGATTCGGAAAGACGACGACTGGAAGATGAAAAGCGACTGCTGGGGGAAACAGAAACTGCAAAGAAAGATCGAGAAGAAGCACTCCAGAAAATTCTAGAAGAACAGAAGAAGGTGAGAGAAGAACAAAAGAATGAATTAGTTCTAATAGAAAAACAATGGAAGGCAGACTTCCAGAACGTTCTAGAACATCAAGGCAAGTTCTTAGAGGATGTGTGGAATAAAACCGAAGTACGAATAGAAAAACTGAAAGGAGAACTGAAAGACTACCTGAAAGGAGAACTGAAGAAAGATGTCAAGAAAATCGACGATTAATTCAATAAGAAAGTAGAAACAGTGCGAGACAAGATGAAAGGACTAGAAAAGAGAGTCGAAAAGCAGATAGCCCTTCTCAGGAACCAAGATCGCCAAGACAGGCTTGCCACATTAGGAATGTCCGTAAAACCGCCGACTTGTGATGGACAGTCGTCTTGGTCCATGTGTCGTCGACAATTTCAGGCTACGGCAGAAACCAATGGATTGGGCGAAGAAGAAAAAGCTACGGCACTCATAGTAGCTTTGAGAGGGCCAGCTTTGGGTATATTGCAGACGATACCCATAGAACAGTGAAAGAAATATAAGGACCTGATTTCTGCATTAGAGTTGAGGTATGGTGATCAACACCGAGCCAAAATGTATCGGGCCCAAATAAAGACTAGCACACAAAAATCAGGTGAGAGTCTGCAAGAATTTGAAGCAGATGTTCGACGCCTAATCCAGCTGGCGTATCCAGAAGCGCCCGGAGATTTCAAGGAGCAACTAGCAGTGTAGATATTCATAGATGGACTGAGAGACCCAGAAATCCAAAGAAATTTGATGTCGAATTATTGGGATTTCAATCTGGTGGCAGTTGACAAACTGAAGTTGTCTATTGACAGTTGTGTGTGAAGGTCAAACATTAACGTAATATACGTCATTGATATCAAATGTGTCCTGTTTATGTTTACGACTTTTACAAACAAGCTATCAAATTTTCATCTTCGAATTCGTGAATTCACATCTTATTCAAAAATATCCACAAGTGGTGCAGGAAACTTATTGATATTGATGGAAATACTTCAATAGAGCCGTGCCCATCCAAATTTTTGAAAAACAAACTGTCCCTTCTCATTACCCAAACATTCCTAGAGATATGTCTACCAATAAACCTTCCTGGAAGCGATACCTCATTATAAAAATAGCAGTCAAGTACTTTAATAGCCAATTTGACGCTTCTCGCCGATCCCAGCTTATGAAGAAGATACAAGAACTTAGCTTTTGACACTGAAATATGTCTTGAATCGAAAGAAATTTCAAGTTCTTGTCAAATAATGTACCAAATAACATAGTGAATACTTTGGACATGATGGATATCAACGTTGGTATATGGGATGAAGGTTACGAAATGTCATCATACCGATCCCTCCATATTACCGGGGCGTCAATGAGGTTAAGGTGAAATTCCACTATATACTAATATGCAATTGGATTTCAGTTTCTGGTATCTGATTGGTAGGTAGCAACAAAAAAATACCTGTTTCCTAATAAAGTCTATGAATATTCGAGAATATTGAAAATCTAACTTTATGGTGTTCAAGACTAAATATCAGTTGAGAAAAGGTATGGATATTCATACTCTTCGTATTTGTGTTTGAATGATGATTCAACTCGATCTCGATATATGTGAAAATTGAAAACGAGAGCAAATGAAAAATTGATGAATGTCTATGGTTGGTGAAAATCCGAAAGGAATAATATTGTTTTTAAAAAGTGGGACTGTTCCTCATGCAGCAAGAAGTAGTTTGCCATAGTATGATATTTACTCGTATATGAAATGGAAAGTATTTGGGTTTACCAGT
>JAVJAQ010001480.1:112500-306906 GCA_032362365.1 Zygogramma bicolorata | reverse complement strand
CTATCCGACAAATTAAACGTATCTTCGTTCTTCATAAATACCTAATTTTTTCACCAGAATTTAGTAATATTTTTCCTCTTGAATTATCACAAAAATTCCACTCAAAATAATGAAATTTCAACCCTAAGTTTTCACAAAAATCCCACCGCTGTCACCAGATGTAACTATCGGTAGTGGTTTGTAATTGTTGTTTTATTTTTTTATTGCTCTTCTAGTTACCCACAATTATCCTTCAATATTTTCTTCCTAACACTGTACCCCTATATCAACCTATCTGTATCAGTTTATGTTTACAGAAATAGACAACTTTACAATTTACAAAACCACCGCTCTGTTACTAGAATGGGTATTATTTTTGTTAATGGCAGCGTGTCACCAGACGTAGATTTCTCGACGTCAAATTTTGGATGTTAAGGCAATTTCCGAAAGGAACATGAATTCGGCCCTTTGCACGAAGAAAGGGTCTTTAGTGAGAAACCTAGGGTTTAATTTCTGCTTCCTCGTATACTCTGAAATCTGAAGATAGGGCGGCTTGTAGGAAATGAAATCCTCTGATAACTTTAAGCAATATATTAGCAACGAAATGAAAATAGGAACTTACAAAATAGATAAGAAAAAATATATAACAAAAGAAATATGCATTGAAAACAATTTATAACGAAAAAATAACATTTACCGTACTATTTAATTTAATCAAAATATTGAAAAATGAATTGAGACCGGCAATGGTCTTCTCTATGCATAAGAAAAATGAAAATTCCACAAATAGAAAAATGTGTACTCAGAACACAAAAACCTGATGTACTTATATCTATAAATGCCCTACGGCCCATCTCAATTACTACTCGATGTCAGAGAGAGCCAGAAAGATTTCTCAACTTGTGATTCAAACAACAGATATAAAATTAATGATGGCTTTCTCTTCCCAAAGTGAATAAAATGGTTATTTACGTTAACACATATCAAAATTGACATACCAAGTCTTCTGTCTATCTTGCTTGGCTGTTTCCATTCCATTCCATAGATGTTTTTTGTATTCCAAGATATGGCACTTTGCACACGAATCAATTTGACATTATTTATTTTCCCAAAATTTTCCGACCGTTATTAGATTTTCGTAATGAGACGCGCCCCCATAATTTTGGTAGGGGACAACCCACGAAAGGCAATCCCCTCGCGTTCGCGAGTTTGTTTCTTCACCACCGTCTCCGGATCAACTAAGTAAGAGCGACCTTTTCTCGTCCACTCTCATTTTTGCATATTTCGCAAAAATCGCCAACGCTGGATGAATGTAAGTAACCATTCGTCGGACTGATCCCACGCGAAGGCGATGTTTTGTCTATCAAGAGGCTTACACATTTACATTTCATATCTCGTCTAGACTGAAACAAAAGACTTCTTTCATTGGGTGTTTCGTGAGAGGAATTCTCAAATGAATTTTGATACATTGTATATGAAGTTCTCATATACAGGGTGCGAATACTTATATTGAGTTCACTTAAATGCTCAGCATTACAGTTTACCATCTTTACAGCCGGGTTCCTTCAGATTTCAGAACACTGTCAACTGCTAATTTCAGAAAATGTTATAGAGATTTTCTTCTTCAAGCCAATGACTGAATTGAAACAGAGTAACAGTGCCATCTTCTTTATATCTATTCGCATGCCAAGATACATGTATTTTTTTTCACACTAGTCACCAGGAATGACACTCGTATCAGTTTTACTGCCTGCCATTCCTGTTTTGCAGCTTGATTCATATATTATTGAAATGTTGATTATTGTTATTTTTGTTTTCTTTCTGCTCATTCTGCAAATAAAATTATTATTATTAATAATAGAAGAATCAGAGGGTGAGGTTATTCACACAAATATTTGCTAATTTCATTACTTACTGATGAATGAAAATGAAACAGGTGGAAACAAAACATGAACAACCCACCCAAAATGAGAAAACATTTTATTCAAACAGAATCGTCTAGTGGTGAAGGACTCAACTTTATCACCGACTTTTTTATCAACCTATGAGAGGTCTCTACTGTGATAACCCGTACAACCTCATCGGCATCGAGATGAAGGTAGAACACTTCACTTTGTCAAGATGAGAGCTAGGGGTTAAGGGGACTTAGGCCTCGTCATTAAGTCACGAAGAAGTCTTGAGAATGTGGGAGCCGAAACGTCAACAGGCGAACGATTCCAGACACGGTTAAACCGAAAGTTCCAATCATCATATATCCGACCGCGGAAGCCTATTCGAGTACACAGACATATTCTGCCAGTTTTTAAAAACTGTCAGAAGTGTTTCAAACAACAGTTGCTAGCACCAAGTAGCAGCAGTAACATTCTTGAAAATGCCAGAGATGCCTGAGATGTTGGCAAAACTTCAAAAGTCAATACCGACAAACCAACGGATGTATATATAGGAGAAGAATTAGTGACTGGCTATAATATAATTCGATTGATTTCGTGAGGTTGCAGTCAAGTTTGTGGGCAGTTACAAAGAGGACTCTTTGTTATTAGTCAAGCTTTCGGTAAATTTATTACCCATTTTTTGTACCGATTTATATTTTATTCTCACGTTATTGTCCTGACGAAGGTAATAAATTTACCGAAAGCTTGACTAATAACAAAGAGTCCTCTTTGTAACTTCCCACAAACTTGACTGCATCCTCACAAAACCAATCGAATCATTTATATATATATATATATATATATATATATTATCTCCCTGCTGGTAAAGTGAGCCATTCGTTAAGGGAAATCACGGTTGAAGTGAGGTCCGGTACAAAGTGAGGACCGTATACGGGCCTCACTTTGTCGAAGAGCGTAAGATTTCTTCTGACAAATGTATAGGTGGTGGGAAGCATGTTCTACAAAAATTAAACTGGACCTCATTTTATGCAGTATACTGTAATTTTAGTTCATTAAATTTCCGTGTGAGGGCGCTGACTCAGATGTATACTTTTCAACCATGTATATTGTATCTAGTATAGAATAACTTACGATACACAGAGTGAGGACCGTAAAACTGGCAACATGTGTTAAGACGGATCTATAAGATACCGTTGCGGAAATCAAACATGTCCTTACTATTAGCCTGAGAATTCATGCAAGTATAAAGAAATTAATTGAGTACATTTTTTTTTTCGAGAATTGATATAAAAATATAGAAATAGCTATATTTATATTGAGACCCATTTTACATCACAAACAGCGAAAGCTCGGGTCACTTCTTCCACTAACCAAAACTCTCAGAAAAAAGCAACTATTCAGACTCATATATAATAGAATAAATTACTTAATAATAATTGAAATGAACATCATCCTATCCTAAGGCACGGGAAAAACTTTCTTTGGCAAGGGATTTCGAAGCTTGGAGTCTTTGAAGAGTGACAGTGCCTACAAGAAACACGTACGTACGACACGTTTCCAGGCAACATGAGGGTGGAGAGATTGCACTCGTCTGATCAATTGCGATGGAATTGCCGAATGCGAAAAGTTTGACGATATTGTAATAGCCAGCAGAGATATGTATCGTAGTTTTTTTTCAGAATAGTAATATTCATGATTCTGAGAATTTAAACGTCGGACCTCGTAAAATTAGCGCTAGTTTTAAGTTATTCTGCGAAGGGAATGAATAGTGTTTGAAGTCGAGCGGATATCGAGCAGTTCAAGTAAGAAATCATTGATATAAATTCGTACGCCGTAACCAAGAAAAATAATAGATTTTCCGTGAAGTGAGCTTAACCACGACAGTTTGATAACTTGTAGGGTTATTAGTATAACTACTTCTCTTCGGGCTTGAAGGCCGTCGTTCTTTGGAATTTCTTCCTGACGTTTCGCTAGCGCGAGTGGCCAGCTTCTTCAGAGGCTTACTCATCTCCGATGATGTAGGGTTACCCTGATGAACTGGGAATACCAGCCCAAGGATTAGCCGAAACGATTTAGGAAGGCAGCGGTGAGAATAATGTACGTATCTATTCGAATTTTAGGAAAAGGTAAGCCAAAAATAAGTATACACGGTGGCTCTAATATTTTTTAAATTTTATTCTAGTAGTGGCCGGAAGGCGTCGGCCAAGCTACGTATTGCAATCATTCTCCGTATACTATAGCATTACGGCGAAGGCACGTCCATTGACTTTGTTGTTAGGTAAGCAGTAGATTCTTGAGGACTTGAAAATTTTTCATTCCATTTCCACGTATACTTAGTACCTTCAGTACATCGCGTTATTTCATTTCCGTTAATCAGTCGAATTTCTTTTTTATTTTGTTACCGTTCCCTTTTATTTCTTTCATTGTTGAATATAGTATTCAAGTTAAGATTCAGTTTTTTATTTCAAAACCTCAACCTCATAACCTCTTACAGAAATTTCTGCGAACTCTTAATATCTCTCAAATTGAAGGCCTCTCCTTCGCACGAGGGGAATTCAAGCTTTTTCGGAATTGCTTTAACATTGAAAATTTGATGTGGGAAAGTCCAAGAACAATAGCTTCAGACCTATTTGAAAATGGTGACTTGGGATTTTTTTCCTGCAATGTGAACTTGATGATAAAAACTTATGATAATACGTATCATTTCAGAAATATTTTCTAGATCTCTCAAAAAATCATAGCCCTCCTGAAGACGATACTAATATTTCAACTGAATGATGCTACAATATATTTATTTCTACGTGATTTTCCTTTGAACAGAAGTAGCCCAAAGTAACTGGCTACCGAAACGAAAAATCTAGAAGGACAATATAACTTTACCTAATGAAATATGTCGAATGGCGGAGTCGGAACCATGTTGGTTTGGATTATGCCTCACAAAATGACGTAAAATGATAAAATATTTGAATTGTATCCTTGTTATATTTACCAATTCAACATGACTGAAATGGAAGTGCGATTAAACGTGGTGAACATATCGGGCATACCTTTTCTCCGAACCTTTTTCTATATAAAATGTTTCAACCTACTGAATGCAAAATGATGGATAAATCGTTTCACCACACTAACTCGATAGGCATGAGAAAACACATTTACACTGAAGAGGAGGAAAAGAAGAAAAGTTCGCTCAGTAAGCATCATATTCCTTGCTAACACTGAAAAAAATCCGTGGTTTGACTTGTTTCTTGTTCCAAGTTGTTGTTGTTCGTTCCGTTAACCATCTGACGAACGTCAACCCTCAGAAGTCGAAACTTGTGCGAGCAATGGATCAACGAGGCCTTACCTTTTAACGTGCGATTACCCAGCACGGTGGCCCGGCGAGGATATGGCAGTACCCCATAAATTTCTAAGGTAAGTTATTATGTGTCATTGTTATATTACTTTTTTATTTCATACTGTATAAAAATTGATTAACAATAAAGACAAAAACGGTTTGTATATCACTGATAATTTTATAAATCTAATTTGTATTTGAAGATAAATAGATTTTCCAAGAATGTTAATTTCACTTCTGACAAAAGTTTAAATTTGTCATAAAAACCTATATCACTCGATACTTCAATAATTATAGTCATTGCTTGCTCTGTAGAGTCAGGGGTGCTCAAACTTGAACTGTTGGCGATCTACCTCAATATTGTTAGACTACGATCGATCGACTCTGAGTGTAGGTCTACTCTAAAATGTCAATGGAAAAATTATTCAAAATTGCGAGTTTATTGGTTCTTAAAAACAAACGAGTTGTAGTGTCTAAACCTAACTAAAGGGTGACTTTGGATATTGAAGCGTGACACTACATGTCCTCAGCATACTTTTCATAAGAGGGTACGTAATTACCGAGTGCAAATCATGTTCGTCAGTTAGTCGATTGCGATATTTTGACTTAATTATCTTCATATCAGAAAATGCAGACTCGCACAAATAAATTGACCCAAACGCGGCTTTTCTTTGACAAGTACCGCCGCCTTTTCCTGCTAGCAGGGGTTTATTACGATGAGAGAAAGTGGTGAGGGTGTTATTCTGGCCTAATTGTGGATCGAATAAATTTTGGTAGTTTCTTAATTTCATTTTGTTCTAGTGACCTATCTTCTTAAACAAAATCTGTGAATAGATCTATATCGGAAATTTCTTCTCAAGATCGACTCAAAAAGCACTCGCGATCGACTAGTCGATCGCGATCGACCGTTTGAGCACCCCTGCTGTAGAGGATCGGGATCTGGTGAAAGGGAAGGGGGATTATTGTTTCTGTCGGCATTCACTTGAAATACTTTTTGTTTAAGTACTATTTGAATGTCATTTTTTGTGGTGGATAAATATTTTCTCCGTAGTTTTTTTTATTTTGGTTTCTGGATAGAACAAGTTCGATTAGTCAGCAACTTTTCGTATAACTTAGATTTGCCAATCAAAAAATTACAAGAACTAATATAATACAATATATAAAAATACTCATCGTTAATGTTTCGGAAGTCAAATCCACTTCCGTTCTCAAAACTTTGCAATTTTTTTTTTTCGAAGGCAATTGAATATTCGTTTTTGATAATTTTCGTTCTCAACATTTGTTGAAGATTTGTTTAATTAAATTACGCAGCAACTTATCGGGTTAGATTAAAAATCTGACCTTCTACACTTGTATAGATTCGAAAAGAGTATTGATGTTCAGTTCGCCAATTGAATGGGATGAAAAATATTAGAGCTGAACAATTTTCATTACTTCCAACCTTCAACCCTGTTACCAACTTCAAAGAGTATATCGAAATAAGTAAGTCTGAGCTTGAACTGATTTTAGAATTATACGCCAACAGTTAGAGCAGATGGATCATTCTTTTATATTTGCTCAATCAAAGTAATGATTCTTCCTAATGATAAACAATTTCAGTTTAGTTATCAATCAAAACACATACCAGAGTTTGCTCGAGAATTTTGCTGGAAAAGGCGGTGAGAATACATTATTATTAATTTACGAGGTGGTCATTAACTATTGCCAAATTGATACTGAAAATCTCGCCTATAATTAATCAGTATTCTGTAAGTGGAGCGTTCAATTAAAATTCAACGTTCTCGATTTATGAGGCGATAAAATACAAAAAATGAAAAAGATTCCGAATATTTGACGAAAATATTGAAACCCCGAAAATTGTCTTAATCGGCATGACATTGGGAACTTTGGTGTGAAAGTCTAAACTTTTTATAGAGATCAATCACCATAAGACCAAAATTATATTATTTGCACTCGACGCGCGATTCGCTTACAAGGTTAGCATCTTCAGGAGAAGGAAATTGATACTGAATCTAAAGTCTAGAGTGGTCCTCTATATACTTAACGAAGTTTTTCGTGCTTGAGGGCCCTGTTTCAGATTATTCAAATTAACTCATTTCTACTGATTATACAAATCAATTTCTCAACATTGAATTGAAAAGCGGACTGAAAGAGATATGGCATTTGTCACTATTCATGCTTTTTTTAGATTCTGCCATTTCTAGACTCTCACATGCATCGAGTAGCCTTGTGCAAGCACAGCTTAATCAGTTTCAGATTGCTTTCACCAATTTTGTGGTTATTGTCTATATCAGAGTAGACGTATCTCATGTGTGCAAAGTGCTCCTTGGAACAGGTATCAATTGCTCGCAAAAATAAATACATTGTCCAGAGCCGGCGAGCTATTAAAATCCAGTGTCGTTCAACATGCTCTAGACTCTAGACAATGACCACAAACTTGGTGCAAGCAATCTGAAACTGATTAGGCATGTGCATGACACAAGGCTACTTGATGCATATGTGAAAGTCTATAAATAGCAAAATGTAAAAATGGCATGAATGGTGACAAAGCACCTAATCCTTTCAGTCCGCTTTTCAATTCATTCTTGAGAAATTCATTACAACGATTAGTTTTAATGAATTAATTAGAATAATCAATAGTAACAGAATAATCGTCTTCAACAGACGGAGTCCATATCGGACTAAAAGTCTTGGCAGGTACTGGCTGCACTACCTGTACATCGTTAAATATATAAAGGGCTAAACCAAGTCTTTAGATTTGGTATCAATTTTTTTATACTGAAGATGCTAACCTAGTTAGTGAAACGCGCGTCGAGTGCATATAATATCATTTTGGTGTAAGCATAATAATTCATCTCTACAAAAAATTTCATCGAATACACCAATAACTGGAATTTCTCCTTAAGATAAACCCTAACACCAAACTGATATTTTTGCACTCGACGCGCATTGATTCTCTTCCTTCTTCTCCTGAAGATGCTAACCTTGTCAGCGAAACGCGCGTGGAGTGTAAAAATATCAGTTCGAAGTTAGGGCAGGAAAAGTTTCAACTTTCGAACCAAAGGTTCCAATCTCAACTTCTAATCAATAACTGACATGGAATATACAAGCTGCAGGTTTTTTGCACTTTTCTTCAGTTGAGTTGACAAATATATCATCCATTGTCCCATATCCACAAGACCATAGGATACAGAAGAACATGACTATCGCTTTCATTCGGCGGATTATCAGAACCGTAACTTCAAGAATATCGAATATAAAATGAATTCACAGAAAACAACCATTCGAAGAAATTTCTATTGACAACACTGTAAGGACCTCATTTGTTGAGTTATATGGATATATACACTCCAAATGGTCCTCGTTTTTCACTTTGAATGGTAAAATAATACGGGGCTCACATCAATAGCGACGTAAAAAGTCCTCACTTTGGAAACAATATACACGCACCATACTCGATAACATTTCAGGAATATATTTTACTTTTTTCTATTGCTAAGTCCACGTTGAAAACATAGTGGAAAGCTAAAGTTTGCGTCTTTGTTCCTTCTCCCGGTCCTCACTTCGTGTTAATAGGGTAATGTCCTCACTTTGATATCTGTGCATAAATATACATATATATATATATATATATATATATATATATATATATATATATATATATATCACAATTAGTTATTAGTTGATGTGCATAGACTCGTATCTTTGAAATTATTAGTAGTTTAGTTATTCTGCAGGCTATTTTGAAAATCATATACATGTGTATATGCAATTTGATATTATGCAAAGTAATGAACGGCGATCTAAAAACTTCGGCTTGCTTCAGAGATTTGCAACTTGTTGCATTATAGTTTACGTAGAAACAGTTTTGATAGTAAGGGAACATATGTACCTTCATTTTCAAAAAGTGTTTATGAGGTACAAATTGCATTGAAATAGCAAATGTCCTACCGTGGAAATCGGTAAGACGTCCCAGAGCGCTTGGACACTCGAAAAGATTAGCCGACCCTTGCCCGCACAAGGCTCTGCTTTCTGGGAGCACTCGTAAGACTATATAAAATGGAAATGAGACATAAAAAACAATTAGAAAATTATTTAATGACGAGTATGTATTATATATTTTGATCCTGGTCACATGAAAACAACGCATCTGTAGAAAAAGTACAATGTACAACGAGTGAGAAAAATTATACTTCTCCTTGGCTTGATTTGGAGCACACGCATTCGGCTCGTGCCAATAAACTTCTGATCTCGTGGGAAATATGTTGTTTTTCTCACTCGATATGTACAATATAGGTGCCATTTCATAACTTTTTCCAAAGAACAATAATAACTTCAAAAAGAATGAGTGATACTTTCAAAAAATTTCTGATGAATTGAAACAGTTACTTATCGAAGTGGAATGTATTTTTGGAAAGTATCATAGTTATTCTATGTATCATGTTATTTAACTGAAAAAAAGTATATAGGTATTTCATATCAGTTCAAGATGGATGATGGATAGTTTTTCAAAAATATACCTTATGTAAAATCCACTTTTTCCCAGCATAGTCATGATCTCAGTTTTAACATACATAACGGAAACGTGTATAGAATCCAATTCTTCGTATGATTTTATTCATTTGAATTTTTCATTATGCAAATAGGTTCAGTGAAGAAGAGTATCTGTAATTCGAGTGTAAACACATTCAGTACCTCCCATCAATCTTCACACACACACTGATGGAAACCTCATAACACCAACGAATTATAGTTCAAATTTTCTTAGAGTCCGGCTGTCCGGTCTACAGCAGAATGCTCTAGCTTCATGGGTTTTTCATTGGGGCGGGCCTTATTTGACCTCCCCTTTTTCTTTGGAATAAACTAGAGATGGCCCACTTTACGATCTTCCCTGATTTATTGATCAATCAAGCGAAAGTAAATATAACCTACAAACCTATGAAGTTAGTTCCTCATAGTCTAGAGATTACTTAAAAAACAAAAATGTAGGACCGTGATGAGTTCAAAACTATTATTTCAGCGTCCGTGAAAAACATTCATTTGAAAGGAGTCGCACTATAAGGGTGTGTTGAATAATATAAAGCAGTAACACTTGTTATTTGTTTCAATTGCAGCACTTCAGCGTTTTGAGCTGGCACAATTTCAGAGGATAAGAAGCTCCATTTTCGCGAAGATGGCAGCGATACACCGTTTCACCTAGCTAATGACTGTATCCATACAAATTCCTGCGATGGCTGACGTTACAATGACGTGATTTATTACCAACGTAACGCGAGAGATCAGTCTGGTTCCAACCCTTGTCGTGTTTTATTTTTGAACTGCTTTGTTATAATTAAAATTTATTAATGCCCACATCGTTTATCACGGAACTACGTATTATGAGAACGAAATTACTCTGTTAACGAGGCAGTGGTGTTGAAGAGGGTACAGGAACAAAGCAAGAAACTAATTATCAGCAGGTGAATTAGTCCCAGGAAGAGAAACATATTCAGAATGTCGGTAGTTGGAATGTCAATAAGACGGACAGTAAATAATATCCAGTTCTCGGTAGTGTAGGGTTAGCATGTCCGCCTATCAAGCGGAAGGCCGGGTGTAAATCTCCCAGACCACCGTGCTGGGATTCACACGTTCGAAGGAAAGGCCTCGTCAATCCATTGCTTGCTCGAGTTTCGACTTCTGAGGGTTGACGTTCGTCAGCTAGTTAGCTCAAAAAAAAAATAAAAATTAGAAACAAGAAGAAAAATTAATGATCTTCAATTATTATTGGTTACTCTCGAACTTTTTAATATTGTTTGCGTACAATAAATGAATAATACAGAACTTTCAACAAAATAAATTTAGAAATATCAATGAGATATGTTATGGGCTTCAAGCCCATGTCTCTTCTCAATGATCAGTCATATGAATTTTTTGAGGAGGGACAACTCTCACGACAACTAGTACCATCATTGGTTGAGAAAGAACCTCACTCTTTGTTATTCATAAAATCGTGAGGTTCAAAAAACAAAATTGCATTCGAAATAAGACACTAACTAAATTGTTCATTCATGACATTGAATAGAAGAAGAGAATATGAAACATCCATACGAAATGATAACGAAGATACAGGTGAGTAAATTGGTTCCGTGTTACCCGGTAAAAGTCAAAACCATTATCCCAAAGTTTTATTGTAGTACAAGCGCTGCGAAACATTCCGTATGCAAAAATCGATGACCCCATTCTGATTGACGATTTGGGTTGAGAAAGACTTAATAAATGATATTGTGGAGGTTGCCGGACGGAATTATAATGCAGTTTTTTTTCCGGCCCCATTAGTTTTCGATTCCATTGCTGTAGCTGCGAAAAAAAAATTGTTCTTGACTATCAATAGGTGGTTCAGGTAAGGTATGGAAAAAAACGGCATGGTCTAATTCAGTTAAGTATAAGTAGTGAAAAATTCATTCAGGTGAGTTTTGACAAGTATTGCCAAGGAAAATATTTGCAAAGGAAAGTACAATTGATTTCGCTTTTTCCGCAAGAGCAAAACATTGTCAGGCATTCAGCATTATATCTGCAAAGCCTGATCAAAGAATTTGGCATAGGTGGTTTTGCCATTTGCACCGGGTACAACTCTCGTCTTTCATAACCGAATTGGAGAAAGTTCGGAGGCCTTTGAGCAATGTGAATACAAAGCATCAAAAGTTCTGATAATTTCAGATACATTTGAATTGAATCCCAGCTTGAAAGAGTTTTTGGTAGGATCCTTCAAACCAAATCCCTCAACAACTACTATTCGATAGCTTATGCCAAAAGTGAATGTTGAGTACGAAAACATCGGAATCTGCACAATTTATAATAACTCATTCGATTCCCCCACGAACAGCAACAAAAATATGGCCGGAAATCCCACAACGTGTTTCTAGGTGATTGGACTTCAGTCTAGCAATTCGGAAGATCTATTACCTTGGAGCTTGAAGATTTTTTGGAGTCTTCATATCCACCGGTAATGAAAAGTTCTGTTTCACCATTGATTTTTGAAAAGTTGGAGAATACTTGCAGAAGAATTGAACGAGCTGCAGTTTATTTTGCAAACAAGAAAAAAACTTTGCAGCCAGCTGGGATTTTGGTTGTAGGACTTAATATAAATATTTGTAGTCCGTTTCAGTTAGTTTCGGTTTAGCAGTGTGAGAGGTATTCTTTTTTCAAATTATTTACTCAACGTCGGCCTATTTCCCCTACCAAGGCCAATCATCGATCCCGGTGACCACATTTCCCCCAAATGGAAATTTTGCTGAAAACTCTGGTATTCCAACCAGAGGTAGGGATCTTTCACGAGTACAACAACCATGGGCTCAGGACCGCCGGCTTAACGTCTCCTCCGAAGGACAGCATATCCTCAATCTATCTTGTGCTCATTAATATATTGCCTGCGAGCTATGATATGATTTTTTGCTGCAGTTGTATGAGCTTTCGACGCGGTATTTCCGTGCATGAGGTCACCCATCCAAGTACTAACTGCGCTCGGCGCTACTCAGCTTCAGATATAGAATGACTGTCAGTCAACCTGAAGAGCTAGGCCATGTCCGTGAGGTATTCTTTTTATCATTCTTTCGTTGCTAAACTGTCATGACTGCAACGTGCGTGAAATCTTCGCCAATTAATGTCTCATTGATGTCATTGTCACAGTGTCTAAGATTGTTAAACAGTGTAGAATATGTTTCGATTTATTTAGGTAGGTGGTGAATGAATTCGGCTAGAGCAGTATGTTGCGGTGTCATTTTTTTCGTTACACTGATATGTATCACTAAACACCGCTAATGCTTCATGGAGTGTCTGACAATTTTAGATTTTGACTGCTAGATGAGGCTTGTATGAAAGTCCTCCATTTCGGCGTAAACGTGCATTTCTTCGCCGCATCTTCTATAAGAATCTCATCACTCAACATGTCCTTTGGTATGAGTTCAGTAGTTCCTTTCGTTATTCTTTAGCACACATGACGATTTTGCTACAGTCTATCCGACGTACACGTTCGGCTATTTCTTTTAATGAACTTCCTGCCATGAAAATCAAAGAAGAATGCTTCCTCTCAGTGAGATATGAAAATAAAACCTCACCAAATTTATCGATCAGCATCACTTTGAGATCACGATTAGAACTACCTCCTCTACTTCAGCGAGTACAGTCATGCGTTGAGCCAAGTATGTCAATTCAGAAGTGGTCGTCGAAATATCGTCTTTTATATCCGCCATTAATTCGTCAAAAGCAGCCAGTAACTGTTTTTGTGATGTTTGTTGTTGATCGACCTCTTTCGTTACTAGAAGATTTTGGTAATGAAATTTGGAAACGAAATTTGACTTTATTTTTATTTTAGTTCTCGTTACCACAAATGGAACAGCATGAGTCACTCGACGAATCGCTGTTGCTTCTTTTTTGATTTGCGGGTCAGTTGATGGGCCAGCCACGCCCTGTGTTGGTGATGAAGCTTTTCCAGCGCTCTATGACGACGACGAATTTGTTCTTCGCTGATATAGCTGGCCATGCAACCACGAGAAGTATTCTTCATTAGCATTCGGATCAAACAACTTCTCAAATTTGTCTGGAATTTCGTCTTTGCGTCGTCTTGCTGCATTTGAAAAGTTTCTTTTGGTTCATTCACCAGTTCACCATGATTTTCCGTTGTTTTTTTCTAATTTGATGATTGTAGAATTTTTCACTTTGAAAATAATTATCACAAAATTCGAAGCACTGCTATTATAAATATTGGGAAATGTACTTGTTATAATAATGAATGACGTACAGCTATAACTGAAGTCACAAAAACTGTTGAGAAGAGCGCGGCCCGCTCCAAAACTCGAGAGAAAGTATGTGACGCTGGGAAGGAGGTTCATAATAAAACTGACAACGGGCTTTTCAGGCAACTTTCAGTTCCAGGTTTGAAAGGATCTTGCGAAAACATTCCAGTCGAGAAATAGCGGTCAATGTTTTTGGCATTCTATACAACATTCGAATCGAATCGAAAACTCCTTTTATAGGGCCGAAAAAAAAAACTGCACTATGATTCCCTCCGGCAACCTCCGAAATATTATTCATTGAGTCTTCCCAACTCAAATCATCAATCAGAATGAGGTCATCGGTTTTTGCAAACGGAATGTTTCGCAGCGCCCGCTCTATTGGGAATACTTGCATATTGTATCGACACCTTCTTGTACAACATTATAGAACGTTTTCCTCGAAATGAGTAAAAAGCAATATTGACCATACTACGAATAACTAGCAGTGGAGGGATTCCAATACGTCATAAATTTTCGATAATCCGATAAGGTCTTGGAAAAATGATATAATGACCATGCCATTAGCATTGAAATCCGGTTTTCTCACTGAGTGCACTCACCGTAATATGATTATCCGAAGTTTTTCAGGTCGGTATCCCCAATCTCGAACTTTCATGTGTAAGTGAAGGCGACTGTTGAAAATAATTGGAATAATGAAATAATGAGATCATCCTGTCTGCGCTAATTGGTATTTTCAATGGGGAAGGTAGAAACGGGGGAAACTGGGTAGAATTTACAGATATGTTCTCTCGCATTCGATTCGAAATAAAATATCAGTGGTTTGTAATATTTTTCTGGATCCAAATAAAGAAAATATGTTGTTGATGACATCGTACTGGTGATCAAAACTACGAATTCACGAGAAGGATTTGTATAGTGCCTTCAACTACCCAGGCGTAGAAGGGCCACGTTCAAGTTCAGTGTTATCTCGGCTATTTTCTCGAGATCGTGACTTTTCGAGATCTGGAAACTCATTTTCCTCCATTCACAATATTGCCAGTATTTCTAATATACTTTTATATTTCCTGAAATGAGTTGTTGGCAAGTCAATGGAATGTCATCACCATCCTCTGATCATACTCTCACTGAGGTTATCGGAGTAAAGCACGTGCTCCTAATGTAAGCTCAAAGACAAATATTTCAATTCATCAGAACGAATTTGATGTATTTTCCCAATTTTGTGACATAAAATCATGAGGAAATGACGAAATTAATGCCTTGATTTTGTTTTGTTCTCAAATTTGAATTTCAACAATGTTTATTTTATGTATTTTTTAATATTGTCTCCAATTAAGGATCGATTAAAAAAATCATGAAATCACTTTGAATTCGATTGTACAATGTTTTTAACACCACATTCAATGATTTCTGAATGCGTTGTTATATTCATGATTTATATTTTGATGTATTTGAATATTTTTTCTTCCTTAAAAATAGGCAGAACTTCTTTGCCTCGTAAGTTCTTCAATTTATTCAGTATTGCACCTTCATATGTCACATGTTTCGTTCTGTACCCACTTTTTTGAAATGAATAAATAATCGTCATTACTATTATTATTATAAAGAGAATGAACATTCTCGATAGCTCGACCATATAACGGAGAGTTTTCTACATAAAACAGCCCAACATTTTGACTGAATTCTATCATTTCTGTGTGAAGATAGTCATGTCTTCAAACATCACCACGAAACCGGACACAAAATTGATTTCTACAACACGAAGAACATTGCCACAGCAGAAACACTCCACTTCAGAATAATTCGCGAAGCAATAAGATATGAAAAACGCCCTCAATGCCTCAACAAACAAGACGACCCACAAAGGCTTTCCAGTTACTGGAAATCATTACTTTCCCATCGAACAAATCCCTTGATTAATCCTTTTCAAAGCAGACCTTCAAGGGGTCCGACAGTTTCAAAAAATATTCTAAATATTTTTCTATAAAAAATATTTGAACAGAAATTAGAATTCAATTCAATTGATGATTTGCAGTGTCTAAAGCAGGTATCCATTAATTTTTAGATGAAAGCATCCACAACAAATTTCAATATGATGACACACGGATCACAAAATTAAGTTATCCTGAAAACACAAAGGTAGCGAAAGCTGAATTTGCAATTTTGCAATGAGTTTCCGTTACGTGTCAGCCATCAATTTCCGAACGGGATAGAAAAGAAAGTGAAAAATTTCCGCCAATAGTTCATCAACTCGATACGGTTCGTCCCAAAGTCACGTAAAACGAATTTTCGGTTCAATTGAGATAAAAATGCATTCGCCGAATTTCCATACTATAACTGATGGTATGCCATCGACAGTCTCTGCAGTAATTGATAACGTTATAATGCCGAAAAATGTAGGTCGTTAAAAAGTTGTTCGAATCGATAAGCGTGGCCTCTCTTATATGAATTTCCGACAGGAATCTGGCTGGAAAGTTTCGTCAGTAACGTATAGCCCCTCGGGAAGTTTAAACTGGGATTCGAGAATATTGATGGTGGAAATCGGTGTTGTATATTATGCTGGTTTATCTGATGAAACTCATTTTCCATTCCGGCTTAAAAATATTGAATTCATATCCACAATACTCAAACTGTTTCGAAGAGTCTGAATAGCACATCTGAGAGTTCTCCAATCCGGAGCCTTCGGAAATGGATTACATTTCCACATATAGGTTACTTCAAACGATAAGCCGAATGAAATATTGGACGATATGTTCTTGCCCTCGAGTATAATTCATGAAGGATAGACAAAATAATATTTCTCCACGTGTCCAGCAACACTTCATATTTCTATAACTCCATCGATTTGAAATTCTTAGCAAGAAAACTTGAATATTTTGTTACATCTTTAATTTTTCTGACTCGTAAGGTTCTCTTGTTACATTAACCTTTTCAAAAATTCGAAGTTTAACCATGAGAGGAAAAAACAATAGCACAATAATATTCAATGGATATTTAGTTTGGGAGAGAAGATATTATATTCAATCTATTACTCGAATCAGAAACTACTCATGAAAAGTAATCGAAAAAGTATCCAATTTTTTATGTTCTATCGGAATAATTAGTCGAAGAAGTAACTGATTGAGATATTTTTTCCATTGGATGACATATCCACAATTCTAATTGATGTGAATATTTGATTCGCTGAAATAGGTAACAATTCATAGATGATTGTTAATATCATAGTGAGTCGAAATGAAAATTATCTGGAAAATCCAGAAGTTATTAAGATCTCGAAATAGAGTGATTGCATCTGTCTCGTGGAAAAAAATGGTCCAGATAAAACAGACTCCGTTTCTATTCAACTTAGCTGCATATCTTATTTCCTTGTTATTTTTTTCAACACTACCAGTGATTCATTTTGTCAATTTGAGTATAAACAAAGTCTCATTCAGAAATAACTCTGTCATGGCGCCTGGTTTCTGCAAGGACCGGGATAGTATCACAATCTACTGAATGCCATTTCATTTCATCATCATCGATTATCCCAACGACTGTGAACAAACAACAAGTGATTTATACAAATTACTTTTAGATTTATTTCACTGAATGGTTATATATAGTGGTGATTACAAAAGAATCATTTGTTGGAATACGTGAAGGAGCGCAACAGTTTGAAATTTTCAGGAGAATCGGTTGGTATGGTGGAAAGAGAAACTCATTCGGATTTTGTAAAACTGATTTCTGATATGATTAACTTATATTATTATCACTTCAGAAATCGTTTACATTATGTGAGGATATAAACAGTCATAACTACTATACTTTCCGCTGGAGTACAGAGTAATGTGCCTTTCAGAAAGTGGATTAGAAGCCAATGAAATTTTTCAATGTATAATGCTACATTAAAAATAGAATTGCTGAGAAAATTCCAAAAAATTCTGAGCCACACAACTTCTTCAGTAGTTCTAGCCCAAATATACAGATAGTCACAAAATCATCCCACTAAAGTTTCTGAAAGCACGTTCCTTGGTAAATGCCATGCCGCAAGTTCAGAGTATCCATTTATGAAAAAAACTGTGTTTTATAATGCTATAATCATTAGTCTTGCCTCATGATGAATCGAATGAGTATTTAACACAAAAAATAATTTAGAAACTATCCATTCTCGTTCAATTCGTAGAATTAGATCAATAACCTAATATTGAGAATTATTTTTACTCCTATGCCTATATTACGCCGTCGTTAACGTCGTCGTTCATCCGTCAGGATCACTAGTTGAAATTGAGAATTAGTGAAGTCATTGTCGCTATTTGAAAAAGTCATATTATTTTCCATCAATATTCATAAGTTCAACTTGAGTGGTGTCGATTTCAGGTTATTGAACCATTTCTTTTGTTTTTTGTATACCTGTACTTCGTTATGAACGGGACTGAGAAGATCGTTATTATTATTAGTGAAACATAAAAGAACATCGTACCACGTCCAAAAATCTTTAGGTACGAACAACTTGGCGTGATCCCGCTTTGATCATCTGTATCATCGAAATTCCTGGAAAGAATAGGATACTTTCGATCAGTGTGGAATTATCTTCACAAATATGAGAGGCATTCATTCCATCTGTTGCTTTATGAGTATCTCAGATGCATATGCATATGCCGTAGTGCATCTGGGTATATCCTATGCTTAACAGGATAATATTCTTGTTTGGAAACGTCTTCAGCATATACCCCAAGGGAAAAAAGAGATTATTTTCTTTAATATTTCTCCTCTCCCACCCACAAAAATTCACCACCCCGACGCCGCCGCCCCTAAAAAAAAACAAACAACACCAAATAAAAGCACACCCCCCAAATTCCATCACCCCCTCCTTATTCCTTCCCCATTATTTTTTTATTATACTCCCCCACCCCTACCCCTAGTGGTTTTCGAGAAATCATTGATTTCTTTATTTTTTTTGCGAAACAAGCTTTAATCAAAGCATTACTCCGTTATTTGGATTCGAAGACAGCAAAAATGGATGTAGTTTGTCGAGGAAATCTTCCCATAACAGGGTCGTTCAAAAGTGATACCGGTACAACAAAAGGGGGAAAAGACCAAAGGAACGACGAAACGAAAACCGAAGACCAGAAGTTCCTTCAAAGAGTGCCATGTTCCAACCTAAACAGGTTCCAAAAAAAGAAGTTTCAAAAAAGGATTATTTTGACATATTTGTATAGGTCGCTATGAAAGTCATGGAAAGCAAGAAAACGACAAAGCATCAAGAAAAACGGCGCGTCATAACGAAAGAAGAAAAAAAAAAGAAAACAAGAGTTTGATAGAAAAAAAAAGAAGAAAAACAAAGAATTAAGAAAGATATTCTCAAGCCAAGTGATCAAACACAGCAAGAAAGAAAAGCGTAGTATATTGAAGTGTGTGACACATTCAATTCCCAGTAAACAACAACAAGGTCAAGTTCCCAAGAAAGACGGTGTGCCGTGAAAAAAAAAAAAAAAGTGAAAGAGGGATTTCATAGGTTTCGTCAGAAGAAAGACAAAAGATAAAGAACGAATGAATATTTTTAATTTGTTTATATTCACGGTGAGTGCCAAAACCGAGAAAGAGAAAACCAATCCGCATAGAAAGAAAGAAGGAATATGTTTGGGAATATTGAAAAGAGGGGGTACACCCTACCTAAATAAGCAGAGCATATACATTATACAGATAATACTTAGATGATCTCCAGAAATTTTTGTGAATAGTTTTAACGTCGAGGACTATCCAAATTTGGTATATGAAGAGGGAAACAACGCAAAAAAACACGGGCTGCAGAAAACCCCATTTCAAAAAGAAAGGGGACAAGAAAAAAAGCCAAAGTTTTGTTTACAAGAATGAAAACATCAATGTATTTATGATGCAAACTGAATTCGGAAAAATGAAATGAGAACAAAGAGCGACTTTGGACAACCGCTTCATATCGGAGTTGTTGGTATCAGTGGACGGGGCCCCCTCCCCCCACACCACACAAGAACGAGAGAGAAGACGCAACCGAAGATCGGGGGAAAGAGGGGGACACAGCCGGCCACCGCGATCCCCAACAACCCTCAATTACCTCGGGGAAAAACAACAGATCGTCTAGAAACGTGAAAAGGAAGGAGAGAGAGGTTCGAGAGCCAGAAGAGTAAAGACAGAACGGTCCACGAATGTTTGCGTGTAGTAGACTTCGAAAAGAATAGCGATTGAAGAGTTATTTGTTTTTTGATTGAAATAAAATTGAGTTCTATTTAGGTGAATCACGATTTCTTACAGGTAAAAAGGCCGTTTTTCCTTTCGCCTAAAAGAACGTGTTTTTAGACATCCCGTAGTATGGTCCAATCATTCGATAATTCTGATTAACCAATACTTTCTGATAAAAATTAATCTGCGTCCTGTGTGGGGGGGGAGGATTTTTGTGGAGGAACAATTTTTTACTTGAGTTGTTTTTGGATTTGTAACCTTCCAAACTTAGATCGCCTTCGCCAAACTCTCAACTCTGAGAGAAAAAATTTCCTGAATTATCAAGCAATATAACGTTTTTGGATCTCCGAATCATTATTGCGTCAATCGACAGAGTTAATTTTGATGGAAAATTGACAAATATAGATAAATCCCGCAAGAATCGCTATTGGCTTGGTATTCTCTAATGTCCAAGGTAATCATCATGGAAGTATGATAATTTGGTTGAGTGACAAAGCTAATGTACAAAGAGACGAAGAAGTTGTTTGCTCGGGCCGTTAACCAAAGGTCCTGGTTTCGATCTGCCAATGGGGCAGAGATTGTCTCTTGGGAATTTATATCTGTCTCATTTGGTGAACCCTGCTATGTTTCAAGGTTGACAAGGTATTTCGGAGCGCTTCTGAGTGGTTTTCATTTCAACTCTAAGCTTATATCCATACATCCTAGCAGGTTCTTCCGAGTTTTTGCGATTAGGAAATGCTTGCCTGAAATACGTTGGTCCTCTCAATCCTCCTGACATGAATTGTTTGTTATGGGGATTCCTTTCTTTTCGATTTTCAGGATCATCTGGATGTTCCCTCAGATCTGAAACTACATTAAATATCGATGAATGCCAGAACAGTCACTCCATATGAGATGAATCTTTCCATCGACCATAGATGATACGGTACCGATGTTACCTTATTTCCGTGAAGTAGTCAAACGTTTCTTGACAGCTTAGGAGGTTGGAAGTTGGAGTTGAGAGCAGATGGACATATTGTGGGATTTTATTCGATTCCAAAGAGAATCGAATTTTCACACTCCCAACACATTTAAATTTCCTTACCATTTCAAATGGAATGAAGAATCAAGTGATGCCTTTTCCTAAAGGACATTCAATCATATTTTAAATGACATCTCATTTGTGAAAATAGGTCAGATAGTTTCCGAGATAAGTATCTAACTGCGTAATGGGTTTCCTTATCTAATTATTTGAATAAAAAAATATTGATGATGAAATGTCATACAAAACCTACGTAATTATCAACATATTCACTAAAAATACCACCACCGACTTCCATGCAATGATTAAGATGTGCATCAAATTTTCCACGAACTGTCTGGTGTTATCAGCAGGCATTCTTGTACAAATCGTTTCCTTAGATAATTATTGACATATTTGATAAATACGTACGTTCTGTATCACATTTCATCATATAATTTCTGCTTCAAATTTGGCAGATCAAGTTTGTTGAGCCAAATGAACTGAAGAGATTATGATGATCTGATTTTTCAACTGATCGAGAATGCATTAATTTTCATTGGAACTTTACATCAACGAACAATTTTCTGAAAAGCAGCTCGTTGAAATCTGCGCACATCACAATAGAGAATTGGTTATCGATAGCGGACGAAAAATCATTGCATTCATTCGTTGTGTTCGAAATCCTTGTAATAAAATATACGAAGATATGATATATTCGAAAGGGCCGGTTTATTCGAGTGCAAAGCTGAGAACGTTACATGTTGCCTCACTCCCAAAGTAGGCAGCTTAACCATTGGGGGTTAATAAAGTTTGTGGGACAAACTCCAGCAACTTTCTTTAATTTGAAAAATGTTTTTATGGCCAGTTTGGGAGACGTCTGAAATTGCCCATTTATCAAATATAATAGCCTGTTCAGCGCTGTGATGATAAATCTTATGAATATATGTTGAATAATTAATTTTGTTATCCAATAATTTTTGGGGAACGAAAGTGGAAACTTTCAGAAAGTATTTTCTTACGCAACCAGTGTGAACTATTTTGATGCAATATGTGAGAATCATCAGAAAGTGAATAGGAATGGAGATTCCATAACAAATTATGAAAAAAAAATTTTTATCATGACATATTGACGAATAGTAATTTCTGTTGGGATATCTGGGAATAGTTGTAAAACCAATCCTCTACACAGAGGTTGACTGGACGGATGAACCAAATATGATTCGGTGAATTTTTTTATTTCTTCAAAGTGGACATTCACATTGAAAATTTAATTTAATTTTTTCCTCTCTAGAATAATTATTTGCAGGTTATGGTAATATTTTCACGCACACGAGGATTGGTAAAATGGTCACCATAATATATGCCATTATAGGAATGCCGTTATTTCTTCTCTACCTCTCGAACATCGGTGATATTATGGCTAGATCTTTCAAGTTCATTTATGCCAATTGTTGCTTGTGCAGATGTTGTCCAAGAGTGGCTAAGAGAAGAGCTCTACGGAAAATGAAAAGAGAACAGAATCTGAGCACGGATAATGAAAGTCAACTAGACAGTGAAAATTCAAGCCGGGATTCCAGTGAAAGTATCGAAGTAAGTTTTGGAGAAAACTGCTTAATTTTTGTTAAATCCTATCCTGATAATAAGAAAAAATTTAGGAATAATCAACGCGATTTTGCTCCCTACTAGCACATACTTGGTTCTGATCGAGAATACCCGATTGATAAATGTCTGATCAAGTTATGATTATTTTCTACGATTTTTCCAATCATCTAAATATTTTTCTCAAGAGAATTTTTGATTCGATTCGTATCGAACATTATTGAAACGTACCTGGTATTAGTGGTTGCATTTTTGATAAACGTGAGTATTTTCAAAAAATATCACCTACAATATCTGGTGAACATGTTTTTCATTCCTAATTCGATGGTATGCTTGATGTGACCATTAAAATATTTGATATACAAACTCCTCTTGAAAAAAAGCTTTTTAACGAGTGACACAAATTGAACGTTCCGCCAACAAAGGCAAATGGCATTGAAGTTAATAAAGGATGGAATTCAATTATCACGCATCGTTATGAATTCCCTTTTGTATGATTATTCATAGAATGAACTTAATCGAATGAGTGAGTACCCCAATCATTTGCGGTTTCCGTAAAAATAACAATTGGTATTAATCAGCTATTATAACTCATTCGAAATTGTTATTACAAATGAATGAAACGAAACGAATGGAAATGATAATGAAATTTCTATATTTTCCTTTTTAATTTTTGTTAGTTTGAGGCAAACCTCATGACTTTTTGGAATTGTTTTTTCCTTGTGATGATCCCGTGTGTGGACCTTGGGATTGAGAAGTAGTTTTTGAGGCCTAAAAAAATCAATTTGGCAAGGCGCATCGCTCTGAAGGACACATACTATGTAACTCAGACGTAATCCTTTATAGTGAATTAATAACATGCTTCGAGTCGTAGTTAGTTTGTTTTGAGTGAAATTTTCGCTTGATCATTCAATGAATGTTTTAGGGAATTTGGATTTGAATATTTCTTCAACTGCCTCACAACACCCCTAAACACTTCCTGAAGAAAAAGTTATGAATTGATTCAAAGCCGCGTATTTCAGTCGGAATTTGATGACAATTCGAATGACCACAATAGATTTTCATCGATCAGTGATTCCTCCAACTCTAATTTCCACAATGACACCATTATTAATAGTTTCCAAATTTGGAAATGGGAAAACTTCAATTCAAATTCTCAGTTCATAGATATGAGGTCTGAATAGAGTCTTTGTCATAACAAGGCAATCACGTAAATGAAAATTTTCAACAATTCCAGGATAAATTTGTCAAATAACCACACAACTGTTGAAAATGTTGATTTGAAATGCAATTCATTGTGAAAAATCTATATTTCAAGATAATGGATATCTAGACAAATTTATGAAAAAAACACGGACGGACATTGGGAGTAAGGTGGCTATATACTGGTGTGTTTACTCCATATAAGAGGTTGTCAACAAATCAGACGACCGATATGGCCAACTTGATGAAAAATTTGATGATGTTGTAGGTGTAGTAGTACTGCAAAAAATCCGCCAGGTACCGGCACTCTTGCAGTGGAGATGACAGTCCTGTGTTGCCAAGTGGCCATATCGTTGCGAATTCTGGTCCAGATCAGTAGAAACACAATGCAAATTTATTCCAACTGAGAAATTATTTTCAAACTACATGGAATAAATAACGCCTAAAGTTAAACACAAATTTGGCGCGTTTTGGTGTTTTCAATAACCTCTCATATCCAGTCCCGATAAATTCTCTATCCTTTTACAAAAACATCAGAATTGGCAACAGCGTGTTCTATGGATCGAGTGATCACGAATATTAATAGAAATTTTCGATAACCAGCGCTCCCTCATGGCCACTGATGAACTACCACGCCTTGTCCACAGGTTTGTCTGAAACAATATCGCAACATTAGAAACACCAGTATATAGACATCTTAATTGGGAGTTACAAACCACCTCACAGTAAACACACACAACCTACACAAACTACCCATCCTCTAACAAACTTCCTATATTATTATACAGTGCGTGTCACATCGAGCTTCCATTAGAACTTTGAGATGAATAAGGAATGCTGTTATGGAAAAATGTCTTAGATGAAAGCTTAAGATATCGATGTGGTGAGTTTTTTTCAATGAATCACCAACACACCAAGTGCTTGATAAAAACGTGCTGTATCAAAGTTGGGTTTTTCCGAAACTAATGGTGTATTATGCTATACATATTCGGATTCCTCTCAAAGAGTGCATTCAAAAAATATGGTGTTATGTGGGTGTGTACTGAGTGACCCTTAGGTTATGTTATAAACGATACGACAAAGTAGTCCTTTTCATCAGTACCTATCACAGAAACACATTCAAATTTAACTAGTGAGTAAACAGGAAGAGGCAAATTGGTCGTTCTAGAACAGAACATATTCTCACTGCCGATGGAGATCACAGAGTGGAATGATGTAATACTCAATTGACAATAGAGAAAAATGACAAAATACGAAAATTGAAATCTGCTCTTTCATATTGTCTGAGGGAAGATGCCCCTCTATCTAATCATTTCCCAAAAATGTTCTTCAAAACCCTGTATATTTCTTCGTCGAATACAGTTAGCAAAACGGCAGTCCTTCTTCTTTCACAAGATTTCCTCTGATTACCAAATACTATATTCGGGACTGAATTGACAGATGAAAATTTCAATATGGCGACTGAGCGCCATCTGAAAAAATGAAATTGAATGGAAAGGGGGGTCTTGTGACACATGTTTCTGAAGCTCCTGATGATTACAACCCTAGAATATAAACTCAATATCTTCACCTACTTCAAAATGGTGGAACATTCAATAATTGCCTGAATACATCGATATTTGAGGAAATAAGCTGAATTCACTACAGAAGTTGCTGGAAATGGTTGGATTGAACGTCTTGACATAAGAACAGCCTATCCGATATTTCACGTCGAACATATTCTCTGTCGTTATTTACACTTTTTGCTCCGAATAGCCTCATGAAAAAGTCTAAAGTTGTCAAATTTGGCAAGCGGGTTGGCCATTCCGTAGGACTCTAACGACCATGAAAAGTATTATCCAAATAGTTCCTCACTTCTCTGGAGTAATATAATGGTGGTCCATCTTGTTGAAATTATAATATCCATATCGAATTCATTTGGAATCAACAAATCAGCCCTGTTGAATTTTGTTCATTGGCCATTTTCGAGATATTTTAGTTGGTACCTATCTACTTGTAAAACCGTCAATTAAATGAGAATATTCGAACTGAACAATGATATTCGTTGTCGTACTGACATTTTTATATTTTTCTCTTCTCGAATCTTATCGGGTTGTAGGAATTGCCATATTATGGAAGAGAAAAACGAATATTTCTAGAAATATCGATATTAATGTGTTTGTATTATATCACAAGACTAATTTTCCAAATATGTTATTTTTGACTGTTCTTCACGTAGCGATCTTGCATTCTTCACTATTTTTTTAAATTTCTGTTCGAGATCATCATTACCATATCATTTTATGTAGTACAAGAAAATGGGTCATCCAAGGAGTGAATTTGTCTTCAAAATAATTTTCTGAAATAACTATCACATTCACTTCAAATTCTCAACGTGTAGTTTGTTTATCGTCGTGTATCTAATGTATCTAAGTACTTTGTCTAGGACGATCAATAATAGTTAGTTATATACGATGGATATTTGAGTCAATCTTAAGTAGTTCAAACAATTTCTCGTGATAATATTCGAACAGTAATTGAGCTCGGGTATCCATTACATGTAATATGACCCCTAATTGAAAAGGCAGCTAATCCAGTTGTAATACGGTTTGGCAACAAATCACACAAAATGATATCCTTCGCTCACTGAAGCCCGAGAAAGCCTGTAACGCTGTTATGATTATGAACCCTAATACGGAACATACGCCTGAAAATTGAAAATGCATGTTTGGCATCCCTAGACATCAACGTTTCGCCTGATGAATGCGAAAATTACCTCCAAGTTCCTCATCAATATTGGGATGTCGCAGTGAATGACGTTACGAGTTTCGATCAGAAAAATTGTATAACAATAAATTAAAGGCTATTGAGTGCCCTTAAAGCGGAACATTCGGGAGAATATGGAACAAAACCACTATAACTGTAGAAACATCATTATTCTTTCGAAAAATATTCAGTTCACTACGATCGAATTCAATCCCAATGGATCATTCTTTCATCTTCACTATTTTCATCAACTAATTTTTTCCACGCCGGCGCCGTGATTCCTGTTTAGATTTCAGGAGTCCTTCAAGTATAAACCGTCGTTATCATAATATATAGTTCGTTAGTTGAATATGGAATAAAAGTTCATAGCAAATACATGTCCTAGCTGTGAAAGGTAGTACAAAACTGCTTTCCGAATACAGTTCGAACAATAATCATTACATTTTGGGTTCGCTGTTTCGAATATAAATTAAGCTTCGCTTTCTGTTCATGGATTTCACCAGTTTTAAAGACTTTATCCGTGCTGCTTCAGTCTGATTAGTAGACAACTTGGTGTTCTGGATGCTTCTCGTTGATTTTGGTTACATAACTCCTCTGCCCTCGAAATTCAATCCCGGGGTGAGCTCCAGGTTTAGTTCGTCTTTTATTTCAACATTTTGTGGCCGTGGCTGTGGTGCTGCTCTTTTTCATTCTCTGGTGGAGATTATGAAAGAAACATATTATAGAAATAATGATAATAATGTGAATGATACTTGTCCAGGCACTGATCTTGTTGAAATGAATTGGTTTATCAAAAATCCGATTTTTAGTCTTGTTGAATATTTGAAGCATTGTTGATATGTTCAACTCCATTCAGTTCAGTAGATTCCAGATTCAGTTGTTCAAAATGCGAATCTGATTCATTTTCAAAATTAGGGAAGTATATTTTGGGTTATTCAATGTCTTTGAAAGATTCGTGAGAATTCTGATAACTTAGCTCTTGGAAGTCTTTTATTTTCACAACACATTCCAATTTTGTCTTCGACAGAATTTTCGAATTTCCAAGAATACTTGAAAATGGCTGCTTCCACTGAACCAATCAATCTGAATCGAGAAGATGAGAGAATGCAATTTTGAACGTTATGTGACTATTTCGCACCACAAATATACCTGAGAATTGCTTCTTGCTATCACGATGAATTAAAATGTTTCTCACAGAAACCCGAGAAATATCGCCTCTCTGTACCAATTCAAAGTTTCATCAATTACTCTATACAAAATATCAAAACTACGAATAGCGTCAGAATCTATTCAACGTTTATCATAATTTGTTATCATACACCACACATTCAAAAATTTTACTTAAATTCCACTAAAAAACTTGTAGAAATTCATCAATGCCCCCAGTCGTACCAACAAAGAGAATATAGAACTCGATATTCGATGGGGATGGACAGAAAATAGGCTACACTCCGCTTGGTACCAGGAGTACTAATAGTGAATTCTATCATTAAATATATTTGGGGGGGTCCCGGGGGGGGTTTCCCAGGGAAAAAGAGAAATTTCCGCAGCACACACACTAAAAGGAAAAAAATTCTTCCGTTATCAGCAGCACCTTATCCAGAGTTTCATTCATTTCTTGATTCATTTTCTTGATATTCTGTTAGTTAAGTGCGATTCGTTTTAAATGCAGCATTAATTGAAAGCACTGAATTGAAAAATTTTGTTGACACTGTTGCTATAACGTACCTACTGAGTAACCAAGACCGTGGTTATATAACCATCAAAATTATTAATTGTATCAAATTTAAAATTATAATATGGGAAGGCAAGAAAACGATAGCCTCAGGACTAAAGACATATGTTATCCCTTACGTGATTATCGGCCCTCGGGCTCTACGAGCCCTCAGGCAATAACACACGGCGGGATTAAAACATCACTTGTCCCTTGGTATTCTGATGATTTTCACTTCATTATACACAAGTTATAACGCTAGTTGTCATCCTATAAGAAGAGAAACAAGCGGAAATTCAGTATTAATTGCAGACAACGCCCGACCACATCGCGCAACAAGAGTTCAGGATACCCTCCAAGGAGGAAATATCATCGATAGTTTGAACTGGCAACCAACCCAAGGGATATGAATCCGATTGAATATGCGAGAGTACATAAGAAGAGTCTTTAACAATCTAATGAACACAACTCAGACTGCAGATGAGTTAGTCGTAACCGCGGTAGAGAAATGGAACAATATTCCACAAGACACTGACAACTGCTCAATCATTTCGCTGCACAAGGGGGCCATGCCTACTATGAACACAATGTTGTGCCGTAGTTTGTGGAGAATAATCCTCTCACAAAAAAAGATTCATGAAACAGTTTACTTTCAAGAATGAATTTTGTTTCAAAACAATAAATTTCAATATTTGATTCCTACGCATGTTTTTTCAACATAGATGGTATAATCAGGCATGAATTGAAAGTCAATATGTCATTGTGATTGGAAAATCAGATATCCCAATCCGATTCGACCCCAGGAAGACTCATATCCTATATCGTGTCAACTGGTACTAGATTTGCAATGATTGAGCGCCTTCAAATAATATTCGAGATATCCTGGATTTTGACATTTCAGTCAGAATTTCTCAAAGAAGATGTCATCAATTCCTTTCTTTGTGAGGACTAGTTATTTGTTTCACTAGGCAGCAAAGTAGTAGATTGACTGCCGCGGCTGATAGAATTTCAGCTAAGGCAGTCAATCTACATTGGTGCCGAGTTGAACATACAATTTTTTCTCCGATTGTTTATAATGATGATGTAGGGTATTGTAAAAGAAAGTAACAGTTGTGAGTGTTCTACGTATATGATTGAAAACAGTTTCCATAGCAACCCAAATAATTTTATTACGAATTCGAGAGCACCATTGATTTGCGAATGAGATTATTCGTGTTTTTTTGGAAATTATCAACATGTGTCGAATTTTTAACGATTTGCGAAAAAATAGTATGTTTACCTAGTAGGAAGAACCACATTCCTGTTGCGCCTCGACTTAGCAATATTCACAGTCGTCCAGGACTGTTAGTATTTTCCTACTTTATAAACACAATTATTATTATATCGTTGGCTCTTGAAATTTTGTATTCAACAAGAAATGATTGTCAGTACAATCGAAGCTGAAAATCAAAGAGAGAACATTTCTCAGATTCTTATTTATTTTCGTACTATAACAAATTCACGCTCTTGCACAGTCATGCAGAGCCAAGTGCCCTGAACACTCGCTTTTCCAATTTTCATCTATGCGCTTTTCCATTTCTCAACTGAATAGATGTGAAGCAATAATATTTCAGAAGTACACATAATAAAAAACTGTCAACATTCATAACCCTACTCGTTTGAGCTCGGTGATAAATGTATCTTTTACAGTTGTGTTGTGTGTGTATCACCGTGAAATGATCGGTACGATTTGTCGACTTTTTTAATGTACTTTGGAATTGTTTGCTAGCACATCCATTATGCTGAGAGACCTGATTAATTGTTGTGTGAACTATATATTACGGACAATGCAGCAAACTGTTAAAACGATCGAGAGTACAAAATATCTACAAGCTGATGATGAACATTATCAGCTGAATTAGAAATCCAACGAAATCGATACGTTTTCATTGATATAAGTTTATCAAGTATAGGCCCTTGTCTGGGTGCTAGAGGTATTTTTTCTTTCGTCATGGTCTACACAACCAGTGTGCAACTGGAAAAGTATCTGAGTTTGTGTCAAGATGGATTGGATAAGCTGTACATGATGAAGTAACGCTCTGCATTTCACAGGTGCGTTTCTCTTAGCTGATAGATAAATAATAGCAGCTGATAATAATGTTCGAATATGACGATTGTTGTTATCCTTTGAAAATAACGTAGTTGAACATTCATGTCCATGTGCACCACGTTCCAGGATCACGATACTCATTATCATCTTTAGATGGGGCATTATGATTTTCTTTTCGAACGTTTGCATCATGTAGAAGCATAATGCTTCCTCTTACGTATACAACATTCGCGACTATTACATTCATATTCGAAATGTCTAGGTTTGAGAAAATTGGGGTATATTTTTTGTCTTCTCAATTTCGTGACACGGTCTTCCACAGCTTATTATTATTATAAAATTCTACATTTGACTGTATAGTGATTGGGAGCTTTGCAAAACGTGCCAATGAAAAGTGTTTTTGCCTGTTGATTAGAGAATGGGCAATTAAAAATGATTTTTCACCATACCTTTTTGAATTGAATTCATTAACGAATTTGTTTTCGAAGGTCTCAAGTAACTGTCAAAATGTCATCAAAATTTGGTAAATCTTTTGTGACCGATGCTTCCCATTCCCGTCTTGTTTGATTATTTTTTATTTATCCAATTTGGTCGAATATTTCCCATAAGAGCAATGCAATTATCGAAAACTTACAGCGGTAATTGCATTGTATCGAAAACTCACCGCGGTGATTGCATTGTATTAAGTCACCATAACAACACATACAAAACCGTATCGCTAGACGTCAGAAAACAACAGAAATAAATGTCAGATAGACTTCAAAAATAGAAAAACATTTCGCGTTTTGGTGAGTGCTCCATACAATGTATAGAGGAAAGTATAAATGAACACAAAATATCATTTCCTTGAGAATTTCTTTATTCGTTAAATATTCCAATGAATTACATTCGTGCATAAAAATGACCAAATAATTTTGCATTCAAGCGTGATATCTTATACAAATTGCATTCGGTTATTTTCATATTTGGAAAAGAGCCCTCGTCCTTCGGACTCGGGCACTTTCGCCAAAATATGTGAATAAACTCTTGCAATTTTTAGATATCACGCTTTCTTGCAAAACTATCAGTAATTTTCATGCACTCTTGCAATAATTATAACCGATAACAAATATACGAAAAGAATATCCCGTGATAGGCTGATCCAAACTATGTAAAAATGTTTGAGAAAATTATCTGAATTTGCGAAGCGCAATGTGAGACTCTTGTATATACAGTAGATAGTGTTTGTAGTCCAAAAATATTTTTGACGTGATTGTGCGTGATGAATAGTAATTTACGTAACAAGTCCGGAAAATACTGTTTTTTTGGACGAGTAGACAAAATTCTAGGACGAGCCTTAGGCGAGTACTGGAAGTCTGCGAGTCCAAAAAAACTGTTTTCGGTCGTGTTGCGTACACTATTTTTTCGGCAACCGACCACTTTCCGGACGCTTTTTCTTTGAGAAAGTAGCATTTTCCTGGAAAGTACGTACTTCCCGGACTAGGCCGGAAAAATGCTACTTTCTCAAAGAAAAAGTGTCCGGAAAGTGGGTACTTCCCGGACGTTTTCCGAAAAACGTTTATTTTCGCATTTCTCCTTGAGAAGAATCCAAGCAACCAAATAATTTGTGTTGCTTATTCCGATTGATTGAATCGCATGAGATGAGGCACCTTTCGAATAGTCTGTATGCTATTATTATGTATAATATTTTTCTTCTATCGGATCCTATATCTTCAATTTTCACTTGAATAATTTCAAATTCATCCAATATATTATTAATCTTGTCAAATTGAAGCTTAAGCTCAGCAAGATTTTTCGTATTTTCTGTATCATCTGTCTCGATCCTATCAAGAAAACTAACAAAGTAATGAGTTTCGATTCAAGTTTGTACTCTGTCTTTTCAGAGTTATGACTTCTGACTGGTTGGTCATGATCGCTAATAAATAATGTGATAAGATCCCAAATATGGATTGAACAGAAACCGAATCTTAATGAAATTGATGTCGCTATATTGTCGAACAGCTCAAAACCAAGGTGGTACGAATAGGTGGTAGGTATTTGAAAAGGGGAAAAGCAATAAGAGTGACCTATTTGCACCGACCTTTCGTCCAACTGTTTTCTGCTCTATCTTTCAAGCTGCTACTCTGCGTCAGAATCTTCACGATGCGCTGTTTCTCAACCGATTATGCAGTATTAGACCAGGAGTTAGTGACAGGTGACGTTCTCCCATTTCAGACTAAATATCTCTTTGAGGCTTGATAATTAACCGTAAAATATAAGAAATAGGCGGGCTCCTAGCTGCCCCATGTGTGTACTTCATAAGGAAAAACGACTTTTTTTCTGTGGAAATTTTTGTGGATTTCCGCGATATCATACTGCCCGCCGTTGTAATATACAGACGTTCAAATAAATTGAAGGGTTAATAATTGATGGCATGCGATCCGCAGCGGCCGAAAGGGCTCGAATGGTTACGGAAAACTGAGAAAAACTGAAGGGGACTTCCGTGTTTTAACATTGCATGTCGATGTAAAGAATTGAAGTTTTAGTAACAGAAACACTCTGGAAAAATTGGCATGCGCCTCTCGTCTGACCAACGGTGGAAAATTTCGGGAAAACACTGTAAAAATTTGATTCAGATGTTCCGTCCTTCCAAACTACTCCTAATAATAGACGAGGGGTGCATGCCAATTTTTCCAGAATGTTTTTGTTACTGAAACTTCAATTCATTACATCGCATGCAATTTGAAAACACGGAAGTCCCCTTTATTTTTCTCAGTTTTCCGTAACCCTTTGAGCCTTTTCGGCCGTTGTGGATTGCATGCCATTAATTATAAGGGCTTCAAATAATTTGAACTTCCGTATATCACATCGGCAGGCAATATAAAATCGCGGAAATACACGGAAATTCCCTACAATAAGAAAATCGTTTTTGCTCATAAAGTGCACACGTGGGGCAGGCAGGAACCCGTCTATTTTTCATATTTTAGGGTTGATTATCAACGTAGTTTTAGAACGATTATGAATTTTTATTTGTCATGTAATATAAAAATTGATTTTTATCCATACTTTTGTTTACGTATCTGAGTCAGTGTTGGCATTTACAGGATGATTCCAAACATCTATTAAAATGGACAAAATACCATTCTATCAATAATTTCTTGAAGATGCAGGAATAAATGCCCGTACGTTTCTGTATATCCATCAGAATGTTAGACGATAGAAGTTTGGTTTGCCATAATTGACAATAGATCAACTATTAGTATAACTTCTTTCCTTCGGTTTTGAAGGCCGTCGTTCTTTGGAATTTCTTCCTAACGTTTCGCTAGCGCGAGTTGCCAGCTTCTTCAGAGGCTTACTCATTTCCGATGACTGATCGTTTCGATTTCTGAAGGCGTTAAAACTTTTCTTAAAGATCAATTACCCTAACACCAAACTGATATTTTTGCACTCGACGCGCGTTTCGCTAACAAGCTTAGCATCTTCAGGAAAAGAAAACTAAATCTAGAGCTGGGGTTATTTGTTTGTATACCTAAAGTTTTCGGGTCCAATATGGACTTCGTTTGTTATTGTTAATTATTCTAATTAATTTCTCGGTAATGAACTGACTACCTGCAAGTTCCGTCATCTGTTAGTATTGATTTCTGATTACTTTCTCAACAATAAATTGAAAAGCGGGCTGAAACCTAGTAGTAGTAGTAGTGGTATCAATTTTCTTCTCCTGAAGATGCTAACCTTGTTAGTGAAACGCGCGTCGAGTGCAAAAATATCAGTTTGGTGTTAGGGTAATTGATCTCTAAGAAAAGTATAACTACTTCTCTTCGGGCTTGAAGGCCGTCGTTCTTCGGAATTTCTTCCTGACGTTTCGCTAGCGCGAGTGGCCAGCTTCTTCAGAAGAGGCTTATTCATCTCCAATGACTAAACAGTTCGATTTCTCAAGGCGTATTTATATTGATGCAGGTAGTCTGGAGTGTTAATTACTTCTGTCGGGTTCGGGGAATAATCATCATTATTAGTTGCCGCACTACCTGCTGTGATTTCATTAGTTATTCTTGTTTTCTTCAGAATGGGATTCAAAATTCTGTTTAGAGTCAACGCTTCTTCCTTTCTGTTGAAATTGTCCGCATGTTTTTGGATCTCTATTGCCTCCCGCACCAGTCGGCTATGGTAACCCTGGTTGGGGGCAATCAGTGTTGCATTTTCGAACAGAATCTTGTGGTCGCCCTCACTCAATGCGTGTTCCGCCACCGCCGATTTGTCGGTTTGCCCCAGCCTGCAGTTCCTTTGATGCTCTTTGAGCCTTGTACCCATGGATCTTTTCGTGGTACCGATGTAAACCTTCCCACAGGTGCACGGAATGCGATAAACCCCTGCCGCTGACAGTGGGTCTCTTTTGTCTTTAGCCGACCTGAGGCTTTGCTGGATCTTCTTGGTCGGCTTGAAAACTGTTTTTATGTTATATTTCCCCAAGAGTTTTCCGATTCTGTCAGTGACCCTCGGGATATATGGCAGATATGCATTCGCAACTACCTGAGAGTCCTCCCTGTTAGGGGCCGTTCATAAAATACGTCACACTAAAATCAGCTTTTTTTGACCCCCTCCTCCCCCATTGTCACGCTGTGTCACACTTTTTGTGACCCCCCCTAGAAATATTTCGTCACAAAAACTAAGACCCCCCCCCCTGCTGAGTATGATAAATTCTAAATGATAGTACACCAATTCTGAAAATTAAAAATATTTATTTAGTTATTATATTGAAATTATTGAATTATTGAATTGAATATAATAAATAATATTATATGTTGGTTGGCCTTTGGTTTCAAGATATTTATAACCAATTTCAATATGAATGGCCACGAATTATATACATATTTTACATAATCAGAAGATTCAGTGCTCAATAACACAATGAAACAGTAAAAAATCGCTTTATTTTGTTTCATTTGTATAGTGAAATACAGTGTACTGTAACAAGATTAATTCGTATTTTCAATTGAAAATTTATTCGCAAAGATGGAGTCACTATATATTTGATTAAAAACCTGACGAGTTCAGGAATTCGTTAGAAGATGTCGCACATATATGTAGATTTCTACCAAAATCTACTGAAGATATCTTTCATACCAAAATTTTTCAATTTTCGTCAGAAATCTACTGAAGAAGTAGATTTCTACCAAAAGTGGTCACGCTGGCTTCTAGCACTCATGTCAAAAAATAATAAACGGCGAACGTCACGTTACCGTATACCCCCCGTCCCCCCTTGTCACATCTTGTCACACTCAGCCAGACCCCTCCCCCCCCCCCTTGTATGCGAACGTATTTTATGAACGGCCCCTTATGAACCGTGGGACTCTTCGGTTTCATGGCCCTGTTGATCTCAGATACACTGTACCCATTCGACCTCAAGGTCACTTGAAGATGTTCCAGTTCCTGCTCTAGATGTTCTGGTTCACAAATTCTTCGAGCACGTTCAGTTAGGGTAGATATGACTCCTCTCTTTTGACTGGGATGGTGGTTCGATAGTGCGTGCAGGTACCTATCCGTGTGCGTGGGTTTTCGGTATACTTTGTAGGTTAGTCTAGCGCCACATCGTTCAATCAGAACATCTAAGAAGGCTATCTGCTGGTTCTGTTCGGTTTCCATGGTGAATTTGATGCTGGGGTGTTGAGCGTTTAGGTGGTCCAGAAAAAGGTTCAGAGAGTCCCTTCCATGTTTCCAGACGACGAAGGTGTCATCCACGTAGCGTAGCCACAAGGTCGGCTTCAAATTAAAGGCGTCGATTGCCTTCTCTTCAAACCGTTCCATAAAGAAGTTGGCTATCACTGGGCTCAGTGGACTTCCCATCGCCACTCCATCCAATTGCTCATAGAAGTTTCCCCTCCATTGAAAGTGGCTTCCCGTAAGGCATGCTCTGAGAAGTCCGACAATATCACTTGGGAACAGGCAGGCTATCTCCCTCAGAGAGTCTTCCAGTGGGACGTTGGTAAACAAGGACACAACATCGAAGCTGACCATGATGTCGGTCGGTTCCAAGGTCAAGCCTTTAATTTTACCAACGAAGTCTGTTGAATCCTTGACGTAGGAATTTGTTCTTCCGACATGAGGCTGGAGGAGTGAGGCCAGATGTTTTGCCAAGTGATAGGTAGGTGAGCCTGGGGCACTGACTATAGGTCTCAGTGGCATGTTGGGTTTATGCACCTTTGGAAGACCGTAGAGCCTGGGTGGAACGGCTTCAGTTCTGATAACGGTTTTCTGTATGGTTTCCGACAGTGAATATTTCAATATAAATACGCCTTGAGAAATCGAACTGTTTAGTCATTGGAGATGAATAAGCCTCTGAAGAAGCTGGCCACTCGCGCTAGCGAAACGTCAGGAAGAAATTCCGAAGAACGACGGCCTTCAAGCCCGAAGAGAAGTAGTTATACTAATAACCTCGGCCGCGAAAGCCTTAACCATTTTCTCTAAGAAAAGTTTCAACTTTCGCACCAAAGGTTCCAAAACTCATGGTTTATTCTTAAGGCGTATTTATATTGATGCAGGTGGTCTGGAGATATTAATTACTTCTGTCGGTTTCGGGGAATAATCATTATCAATCACACACTACCTGGCGTGATTTCATTAGTTATTCTTGATTTCCTCAGAATGGGATTCCAAATTCTGTTTAGACTCAACGCTTCTTCTTTTCTGTTGAAATTGTTCGTGTGTTTTTGGATCTCTATTGACTCCCGTACCAGACGGATATGGTAACCCTGGTTGGGGGCGATCAGTTTTGCATTTTCAAATAGAATCCTGTGGTTACCCTCACTCAGTGTGTGATCCGCCACCGCCGATTTATCAGTTTGCCCTAGCCTGCAGTTCCTTTCATACTCTTTGAGCCTTGTTCCTATGGTTTCGTGGTACCGATGTATACCTTCCTACAGGTGCACGGTATGCGATAAACCCCTGCTGCTGACATTGGGTCTCTTTTGTGTTTAGCCGACCTGAGGCTTTGTTGGATCTTCATGGTCGGTTTGAAAACCGTTTTTATGTTTTATTTCCTCAAGAGTTTCCCAATTCGTAACATTAATTGAGTACACCACTTTTTACTCTTTCCATAACAAAAGTGATATGGTATTTTTCATATCTGCTCCACGTACTTTTCAGAAACGCGCAAAAAAGCGTTATTATTATTATTAGAGAATTTTTCAGGTGAGTATCCAAGTTCTCCCTTTGTAACTGTTGAGAATAAGTGAGTGTGGATAGTTTCATGTATTTTCAAATGTAATCGGAACTGCCTCCTTTTGAGTTCAAGATAAAAATGCTGAGTTCAATCTCAAGAGCTTTCAAGTTCGTAACACTTGAATGACAAAAATATATTACAGTTTCCTGTATGATTTCCACTTACAAGTGTAAGTGGAAATAATACAGGAAACTGTAATATATTTTTGTTAACATGGATTTTCATCAAGTATCAGCCAGTTCAATTCAACACTTGAATGAAATAGTTCAATGAAGGTTTGAATTTACTGCCAAGAAATGATATTTTTCAAGCCATGATTGACCCCAGAAGATCGAAAGGCCGCCTTTGAGTTGTTTTTCTGGGTAGGTGAGGTGCTTTGTGTTCTGGGGGTGTTGAGCATATTTCAGAAACGGATACTCGACCAACGCAATGCATGCATACGGTGTGTTTACCATCTTCATATGACAATTTGACCTGGAAGCGGATCATGTAATTTTGTACACAAAGTCACAGTCTCTTTTCACTATTTGACGCATAATTTGACCACAAAGAAATAGTGTTTATCTTGATGTCGATCACAAGAGAGTCAAAATAACAATTGAAATTGGCTTCGTGGAAATATGAATTATTTTCTAATCTCTTCACTTTCAGCTAGATTAGCTTGCGCCGTATAGTGTTGTCAGAATAGATTCACTAAGAGCCCTCTTTGCAAAAAATATTTTTCATTCGATTGGTTGTGTTCGCCTGTCAAGCGGAAGACCTGGGTTCAATTCGCCTCCGAACAAATGTGCTGGAATTTACATGCTAAAGTGTAAAGCCTTGTTAATCTTTTGCTTGTCGACTCTTCATGGTTGGCGTGCATGAGGGGGCGTTATTTGGTCGAAGAAAAAACTCATTTCAGCTCCATTTCTTATCTCCTCAATATTACGTTTGTAAAATTATAACCGGAAACAACCAGTATAATAAGATTACGGAATAATCTATTTTCATAAAGGAGAAATGTTTTCACATCTTATTCCACAAAACTATAGAATTAAGGTGATATTCGTTACAGAGTTACCGACCCTATATCAAACGATTTTTATAAACAATAAGAAAACAAAAATCTCATGAAAAAGTTCTCTTCGAACCTATTGTAGTAGACGCGGAATACTTGTGCCATGAAGGGTGTGATTAATTATTCTTCAATCTTCAATTCATTACATTCAGTTAGGGAATTCATGGAACCAATGTTCAGCAACTTTACGGTTGTGGGGTAGTTGTGAAGTTGTGTGGGTGAGATTCGATACGTTGAAAGTTGAGGATTACATGAATTATAAGAATTTCGTGGAAAGGAACAGATGATTTCGAAAAAACAAACACACTCCAAGGGAAAATAATGGATTCGGATTGTGAACAATATCGTTTAGGAAATAGCTAATTTCAGAGGAGCAAAAAACTTGGGCATAATTTATCAAGTGTACCTAACTTTCACTAAAAATTCCCAATTGATCATGTCTCGGAATGAAACTCCCTGAAGAAGTCTCATTCCGTTATTAGACTTTTTCATAGTTGAACATCAAATGAAAAAAGGCTCAATAAGGTACAAGTTTACACTTGTATGATAATGTATTTTAGGACACCTAGTGAAGAGAGCTGATTCCTCATTTGGTTCTATTTATCAGAGGAAATGGGGCAATATGCACAGAATAATTTCTTTACAGGTTGTCATTCCAATACCACAACGTGGCCCCAGAGATTCGATAGTCAGCAATGAACTAACCTCATTGTCAGAAGAAGAATACGATGTCCAAAGTGTGACTGTACCTGTTACTATTTGTTTGGGAATCATGGTGGGGTGAGTATCGTACTCTAAATCATAAAAGTTAATGACACGTATAAGACCGGACTATTTGAGTTGTAAATCTGGTGCAGAAAGTATAAATCGATGGTGTCATCGATAATCTGCTTGATGACCTAAAACGCAAACTCCTAATATACCAAGTATAGAATATCTCTAACAATAAGATGTTTTCGTTATTTGATAAGTCTTCCTACTGATAAATGGATTAACCCAATATCGTGTTTGTTATTCATCTTTCTAGTGTTCCAAAATACATGCAATAAGAGCTGCTGTCCCGGTGAAATCCATAATAAATAAGCAACACGCCAGTAGACAAGTGCACGGAACCAAAGAATATTCACTTATACCTTAACAAGAAGCGTCAGTTGCCGCTAATTCCGTGGTCCCTACCACTATAAAATTTCATGACCTCCAAACTATTTTTGTTGCGACTACGCATGACTACTAGCAATAAACCAATAAACTGCTGGACAAGAAACACCAGTAGTTGGTTTTTGGTATGACTGACCAATGACCTACTGCCGAATGACACTGCTGGTAGGAATGCGCATTCAGGGTGTTTTTGTCAAATTGGTGAGATTCGTTTCTTGTTCGTGTATACGTAAATATTCTTCGACGAAACACACATTTATTAGCCACTTTTTGCTTGAGCAACTTTTATGTCAGTGATAAAATAGGTACTAATGAGCGAAAGGCGGGTTTGTTTCGGTTTCAACTGGGGGGAATTCTACAGATCGAGAACAGTGCGCGATCTTGATGTGAATGGGAGTAAGCAAACAGTTCCAGAGCAGTACGCACACTTCACAGAGTTCGCTCAAGAGGCGAACCTCGAGGAACTGCGTTCTTGAAATTTCGAGAACTATTCGCAATCCCTGTTTAATTTTTGGTGTAGATGAGTTGCTCACGTGCAGCTCTCGAATAGTTCGCGAACAGTTTCAGTACTTCAATTTTGGTCTGGACGTGCCCTAAGTAGACGCAAAATTACGTATTGGAGGACAGCTCGCCCAAATATTTCCAGCTCGCATCTGTGCGACCAGAACAAATCTAATGTTTCTTCTCACTTTATGAACGTTAAATCACGAACGAATTTTTCGAAAGATGATTTGATTTAACGACAGTCTTCAAGTATGCCCACTGACTATGTCGAATGTTTCAACATTTTCCTCGCAGGAGGAATGGTCGGATTCGGTTTGCTTTTGGAATACCTCGTCCATGGGTAGATGGCGCAATAACTTCGATGTTCGCATCAGCTTTGGTCGGGGCTTGATACTATGAAGGATTTTGATTTTTAATTATGGGAAGTCATCGAATTTATGTTGATGTTGACATTGCCTTGTACTGACGAGTGGCCAAATAGCCCGAAACCGGTCTGCAAGTGTGTGTGTCACTATAGTTGAAAATCAATTCCTTCATTTGTATCGACGAAAGCAAATGCAGGATTTTCTTCTGTGACGAAACCTGCACTGGCACCGGTCGGATATAATTCAATGCCCTTCGTGGTATCAGCCAGGGGAGTAGTTGTTTTCTGACAGGCACCAGCCGAAACCTACTGTGTAGGTGATTTGAGACTGGCCTGAACGAATTGTTCGAAAGATGATTTACATTGATAAACATTTATTTCCGTTCATTGTCAGACTTTTCATTCAATTTAGTTTTGACCCAATATATTTTTCGTCAGGTTTTTAATCTCCTTATTCCTTTTCTGTTTGAATTAATTTTTTCAGTTTCATTCGTTGAATTCTGACCATTTCATCAATCAATAGTCATTTCAATCCTTTTATCATTCCGATTTTCCTTCAATGAACAATGTAGGTTTGAACGAATACTAATCATCTCATACTATGTATCTTGAAAATAATCTCAGTGTGTTCTCTTTCTAGGTATATTTGTGGTGGAGCACTCCTCTTCTGCAAATGGGAGGAGCATTGGTCGTTCATGGACGCTTCGTATTTCTGCTTCATATCACTGAGTACTATTGGATTCGGAGACCTAGTGCCTGGTGATAAAATATACGGACGTGGAACAGACTTTTCCAAAGATGTTTTAGAATTGAGCTTTGTCTTCTGCTCCATATACCTCATGATGGGAATGGCATTGATCGCGATGTGTTTCAATCTGATGCAGGTGAGTTGATCTTTTGGTTCCTCTCATACATTGACGATACCATTTAGAAAGTTTTATATATAAACAGATTCAGCCTTCTGCAACTATTTGCCGACATACCGTGTGCTGATATCCCTCTCGATGATACCTCTCGAATGATGTGCTATATATGATATGCCTCCAATTTATAGCGTTATTAGTGGAGTTCGAGCGTAAAAACTCTTCATACATTTTGAACAAATATTTTGATCCATTATTCTTTTTTGGAACATGATGAATACCAAACATATGGAGTCAACTGTATTTCGATAATGAGTAACGTTCGATGATATAATGTGCGCTATACGTAGTGATAACCGCCACTTCATCTTCAAGCATTTTCATGGTTACTGAACATTCCGTATACATTCAAATACAAATATTCTGAAACTTGCCTATCAATAATATAATTTCTTTATGTTCATGCAATAAACAAAACTTCATTGAAGTGATTGAGTGAAGTGGTGCAAAAACTTGTTCGTCATCACACTAGTGCAATAAATATTACAGTCATCTGTCATTCGTCAACAGTTATAGTTGGTCAATTATTCGACATAAAGAAAAATTATGAATGTAATTGGTTGAATGTCAATCTTTAAGTGGTATTCATCATGCCTTACGTCACTATAACTAAACGAAGATGACAATAAAATTTCACAGCTGAGAACAAAATCATTGAATCGAATATAATTCTCATAGAAAATAAAAATAATTCACAATTGTCACGTTGACAACTGTGGAACATTGGCATGCAAAGTTCATTAAACAATTTCAACTTGTCAGAAACTGGAGAACCATAACTTCAGTGATAAGTATACAAATTAGCGAAACTCCAACTGTGCCATCATCTGAACCCGAATTGCATTCATTTGATGAGATACTGCTTGAAATTAAGTTCGAGTCATTGCCTTGACTTATGCTATCTATTAAGCTGGGCTATTTGAAAATCCCGTCGAAGTCATCACTCTAGAGTGATTATGATTATGATATACCATGGTAATGCACTATTTCGTTCTCTCAACATTACATATGTTCAGTTGGTATGAGAGTGGACTGTATAATCTAAGGAAATTATTACTTTGTGTTTCGAGAAAAAAAGGTTGAGAATGATTCGCCTGTGATTTCCTACCTTTTAATCTGGATCTTTGCATTCATAATCCAAATCTTGATTGGTTGTCACAGATGTAGCACGTAACTGGCCAGTTTTTGCGGGTGCCGACGGAACGGTAAAAAGTCTATATGAATCCGAAAAAAACAGCGAATAGATAGCGAACTTGTAGGTTTGAGACGTGGGCAGAGACTGTTACTTTTTCGGTATTGGTACCAGGGAGAGAGGGAAATCACAGTTTATACGCGATAAATAATGATTTGAATTAAATTAAAGGGAATTCTTCATAACAACTAGTACAAAAAATAAATGAACTTAAACAAAATGAAATTAGATGGGCAATGACTCAACATACGCCCACCTGAAATGTACTGCATTTCATGAACAATGCGAGTCATCCATTGGTAAAAGGCAAAGTTTTACCAATGGGCGCTTGAATGAGCCCGTTGCGGTTCGAACTGTGGCAACCCTAACTATACCATCAGCGCCAGGGTGTACAGCTACTATCCGACCCAATTGCCATTTCAATGGGGGGGTATTGTCATTTTTTATAAGTACCATACTTCCTACAGAAACATTTGACGACGATTCGGTCCACTTATTTCGTTGATATAGAGTGTGCAAATATTCTTTGGACCATCTATACCAGAAATCCTGATGTAATCTCTGAAGGAGTTGCCATCTGCTCAATCTATTGATTTTGAGATGAGATAAATCATCATCCATAGGAGAATTCAAAGGTTCAAGTGTCAAAAAGTGTCCGGGAGTTAGAACAGTCAGATCATTCGGGTCTGTGCTGACGGGGCACAGAGGTCTTGAATTCAATACTGCCTCCACCTGAATCAAGACCGTATTGAATTCTTCATAGGTTAGGATTTTAAGGCCAATGACTCGAGTAAGGTGTGATTTCGCAGACTTCACACCTGCTTCCCATAGTCCACCCATATGTGGACTCGAGGGGGGATTTCTATGAAATGTGAGGGATTCTTGAGAAGCAGCGGAGTGGAGGATTTCTGTGAATTTTTTGGAAGCACCAACGAAATTAGTTCCACAATCAGAAAAAATGGAAGTACACCGTCCTCGTCGAGCTATGAATCGAGGGAGGGCTGCAATGAAAGCATCCGTAGACAATTCAGACACAAGTTCTAAATGGATAGCTTTGGTGGAAAAACACACGAATAGGCAAATGTAGGCTTTATAGGTTTTAGCCCCCCTCAACTTACCAAGTTTTACAAAATATGGACCACAAAAGTCAGTTCCAACACAGGAGAACGGTTTTAGCTGAGAAATTCTCAGAAGGGGTAAATTTCCCATTCGGGGTTGGAGTGGATTTGGATTACATTTCCAACATCGATAACATTTTGAAATGATATGCCTTATGATTCTTTCCGAAGAGAGAATCCAAAATTGTTGGAGTAATAAAAAATGGAGTGTCTGGAGTCCTGGGTGTAGATATTTTTTATGGGTATAATCAATAATGAGATGAGTCAGTTTATGATGACCAGGAATCAACATTGGATGCTTCCGTTGAACTGGCAGATCAGAGAGCAGTAATCTACCACCAACTCGCAAAATCCCCTCTTCGTCTATGAAAGGAATAAGTTTCCGGAGTGATTTGTCAATGGTTTGGTTATTTGTGAGCCGTGATATTTCCTTAGAGAAAACTTCCTTTTGAACATGTTTCACGAGAGTTTTCAGTGACCTTTCAAGATCTGAGGAATCAAGTGTTGAATGCCTCTTACAATCATTCGAGATATTGTGAACAAACCTGAGAACATAGGCTACTATACGTTGAAGTTTTGAGAAACTCGAAACTGTTTCGAGTAGTAAATCAATAAAATGAGGAGACACCGTTGAGGTGAAAACATGAGTCTTCTCCTCCAGTTCACTCTCTAGGCTGCTGACGTTTTCCAGTAGAGTTTGTGTGTCTATAGATAGTACCGAAAAATTATGATCTCTCAACCAAGGAGGACCCTTCCACCAAAGGGGATGATTGCGTAGTTCAGATGCAAAGATGCCTCGTGAAGCACAATCAGCGGGGTTGTCCTCTGACGGTACATGATGCCAAATATTTGGCGGAAATTTTTCCTGGATGTGGCAAACACGGTTTGCAACGAAAGTTTTCCATTTATGAGGGGATGATTTTATCCACGAGAGAGTCACTTTCGAATCAGTCCAAGCAAAAACTTGGGCAGTTTGAAAAGTATCGGCATGAATTTCTAAGACGGAAGAGAGCAAGTCAGAAAGTAGAACAGCAGCACACAACTCCAAACGATTGATAGAGAGAATCTTCAAAGGGGCGACTTTAGATTTTGAGCAGAGAATAATGACTGTAGCATGACTATGAAAAATGGTTCTGAGGTATATAACCCCTGCGTAACCCCTTTCAGAAGCATCGCAGTACCCATGAAGTTCATAATTCTTGCTTTCAGCTGAAAGTAGTTGACGAGGAATACGAAGCTTAGAAATATCAGAGAGTGTGGATTTATATTTTTCCCAAGATTTAACTATATCCTCGGGGGGAGTTTCATCCCAACCCAACCCTAAGATCCAAAGACGTTGAATCAAGTATTTAGCAAAGAGTGTGAGAGGAGCTAGAAACCCAAGAGGGTCAAAAATGCGAGCCAGATCACTCAGAATGGAACGTTTAGTACATTTCTTCGAGAATGAACTGACAGAGAAGGAAAAACTATCCAATGAAGAGTTCCACTGTAACCCCAAGATTCTTACCAAAGACATATTATCCAAGTCTAGAGAAACCTCAGTCGTGTTTTCAGAAAATTCTGGGGTTTTGAGAGTGGCGAAGTTACTATTAAACTTATGCAGTTGGAAACCTCCTTTTTGTAAGAGAGATATGAGTTGACATTTCAGTGACAGGGCTTCTTCCAAAGAAGGACAGCTCGTCACGATATCATCGACATATGTGGCTGCCTGTAGGGCCTTTGCGGCAAGAGGATATTGTTTTTGTCCCTCTTCAGCTAGATGTAAGATACACCGATTTGCTAAGAAGGGGGAAGAAGATATTCCAAAAACCACAGTATTCAATACGAAAGTCTGTAAGGGCTCTTCGGGAGAGAATCTCCACAAAATTCTCTGAAAGTCTCTGTGTGAGTCTTTCACAAGAATCTGCTTGAACATTTGGCGAATATCCATTGTCAGTACCACAGGATGCAGTCTGAATCTCGAGAGAATTGTAAATAGATCTCTTTGAAGTTTGGCACCTGTCAAAAGAGTTTGGTTGAGGGAAATTCCATTTGCGGATTTACAAGAAGCATCGAAAACCACGCGTGCCTTTGTCGTTTCACTATTGGGATTAATCACACAGTGGTGAGGAATATAATAAAATGAATTTGATTCAACAGAATCTGAAACGAGTGACATGTGATTTTGTTTCAAATTATCCCTCATGAAATCTCGATAATTTTGGTACAAATCAAAGTCATTCACCAAGCGTCGTTCTAATGAGAGGAAACGCCTTTTAGCTATGCTCCGAGATTCAAGAAAATGGGGTTCTTCTGAACGAAAGGGAAGAGCTACAACGAATCTTCCTTCGGCGGTGCGTGTTGTCGTTTCTAAGAATATTTTTTCGCACAATTCATCATCAGGGTCTGTAACAACTTTGTGAGGAACTTCTTCTATTTCCCAAAAACGCTTCAACGAAGTTTCAATGGTGGACTCACACGTACAGAGAAATGCATTTGGGAATGTGGGAGTGAAGTTACAATGGACCTTGCCCATGAGAATCCAACCGAAGATAGTGTCAATGGCAACAGGTTCATTTTCATTACCAACAATTTGGTTTGGTCTTAGAATTTTTGCAAAAATATCGGCACCTAAAAGAATATCAACGGATTTCGGAACGTTGAAGTCCTCATCAGCCAATTTGAGATTTGATGAATGAGACCAATCATGTGATATTGGCATACGTGGCATATTCTCACAAACTCGGGATAATATCACAGCATCGACAACCAAAGTGATATGTTTGTCTAAGCAAGAACGAATGTTCAGAGAAACACCTTTTGAGGCAGTTGAGTTCATGTGACCCAAACCTTGAATAGAGAGAGATATATTATTACGAGGCAATCCTAAAATTTGACAACACCTTTCAGATATGAAATTTGCTTGACTGCCACTGTCGAGGAGAGCTCTTACTTTCTGGTGATTACCGTAAGCATCGAGTACCTCAATTTGAGCGGTTGACAGCAAAACCATAGTACCGGAAGGAGAAATGTTATTAGAAAGAGTTGTCGTAGTTGCCTGAATAGGGTTTTGGACATCATGCGAATTTGTCGCTTGGGAAGATGTTGAAGGGGGGCGGGAGTCGACTATAGGAGTCCGATTGAAGTGCAAGAGGGTATGGTGACGTTGTTGACAATTGGTACAGGACGACTGGGAAGAACAGGATTTCAAAGAGTGTTTATGTCCCAAACAGTTGAGACACCATTTTTGAGATTTTGCCAAGTTATACCTATCGTGTGGAGAGTGGGAGAGAAACGTAGGGCATTTATATATGAGATGATCCTGTTTACATAGAGGACATGAGCTGAGAGTTTTTGTTTGAGCTAAAAATGATATACTTTTTCTAGGATGAGCAGAAGATTGACATTTTTGAGGTGAATATTTGAACTTGCCTTTATCGAATTTACCTTGTGCACTAATATCTAATGCACGATCAAGGGCATCACATTGCCTCCGGAGAAATTCCTTTAAAGTATCGAATTTGGGAATATCATTTGATCCAATTTCGATTTCAAAACGAGAAACTAAATCGGAATTCAATTTCGACAAAAGCATGTTCAAAGTGAGAAAGTCCCATTGATCTGTGGGAAATGCCATATTTTTCAATGCAGCCAAATTTTCCTCAAATATCTCTATCAATATGCCTAAATCATGAGAAGAAGTTTTCTGTTCCGGGATTTTTGGAGCCTTTTCTAATTCTCGATAATGAGCTGTTGCTATCGCTCTCTTATTCTCAAACCTTGCTTTCAACGCGTTATATGCAATGATATAGTTAGCATCGGTAAGAGGAGTGCTTCTCACTAGTGTTAACGGCGGACCACTTAGGGCTGTTATTAAATAGTTGAACTTCTCAATGTTGCTCAATTCAGCATTATTGTGAACCACTGACTGAAACGTATCAACAAACGTTTTCCAATCTTTCGGAGATCCATCAAATTTGAATAATTCAATTTTAGGAAGTTTGACACGGCTTGATTTAACATGTGAATTACCATTCAGAGGAGCTGTGTCGTCATCAAAAAGTTCCAAGTATGCAGCTTTTATGGCAAAAAACTTTTCATCAAATTCCGAACGTATTTTACGCTGAGCATCTATATTTTCGTCTTCATCGACTGTGGTCGTTGAAAGAAGGGATAAAAGAGCAATATGCTGTTTTTCAAATTCATTAGAAATGGCATCTAATTGTGAGTAGCGAGCTTTGAAATGAAAAACCACATTTTTATCAATTTTGGCTGAATTTGCAATAACGTGCAAATCATCTACTCGATCAATCGTTGTTTGTCGAAGAGTTGAGATTTGTTTGAGTTTATTTGCAACACTAGTCATTTTGTTTTTAAGAGCAACAATGGAAGTATTAACTAATGAGAAAAAAACTGAAATAAGCGAGAGCAATTTTCTGTCGTGTCAGTTAACATTGTGTCAAGCGAAAGAAGAGAACGATAGAAACATCTGAAAAGTATATTTTCCCCGATGAGGTGCGAGTAACTCCACGGAAATAAATAAACAATTTATTTCTGTGGAACGAAATGAGTACGATTGCCGGCAAACAGCTGATAGTGTGCTGAGGTAAAAAACGTGTTCAATAAAAAAGCAAGCCAGCCACAGTTCGAAGCGCGAGAACGAGAACCAAATAAATAATATGATTTATTTGCAATTTTGAGAATTCCCTTTACACACAACGTAATAATTTAAAACCAATTCAAATCGGCGAAGAAGGTCCAATTAATGTTCAGTTGGTATGAGAGTGGACTGTATAATCTAAGGAAATTATTACTTTGTGTTTCGAGAAAAAAAGGTTGAGAATGATTCGCCTGTGATTTCCTACCTTTTAATCTGGATCTTTGCATTCATAATCCAAATCTTGATTGGTTGTCACAGATGTAGCACGTAACTGGCCAGTTTTTGCGGGTGCCGACGGAACGGTAAAAAGTCTATATGAATCCGAAAAAAACAGCGAATAGATAGCGAACTTGTAGGTTTGAGACGTGGGCAGAGACTGTTCCTTTTTCGGTATTGGTACCAGGGAGAGAGGGAAATCACAGTTTATACGCGATAAATAATGATTTGAATTAAATTAAAGGGAATTCTTCATAACAACTAGTACAAAAAATAAATAAACTTAAACAAAATGAAATTAGATGGGCAATGACTTAACAACATATCTGCATAAACCTAACCACTCCTTACGTCATTATCCCAAAACAGGATAACTTTCGAACTATCCCATACTTTCTGAAAGCCAGAAGTGTATGATGCGAAGTGGGTCACCACCAAGCAATCTATATGAAAATATTGTTAGTTCTTCTTTCACAAGTTCATCGAGTTTCCAGTTGAAAACAAGAATTTAGACCGCTAATTCCAACAACCTCTCACAGACCATCTCCAATAACAGATACTGCCAATATACACGCCGAAAGTTTTCACAACACAATATCCTCACCACATTCTCGTGTCTGCAGAATGAGCAAACTTCTGGAAAAGTAACACGCCAGGTGGTGCACGCTCGTCTGAGTCTACGTATCCCTAGGAAGTTTGTACACTTTTAAGTCTGCTACCCTGCACTTAAAAACTCATGAACTGTTTTTGCTTCCACTATTTCTTTTCACGCTATTTTCGTTGGATTAACTATAGCGAACTGACTAGATTTATTTGCCGGCACATGAAAGAACTTCAATGAAAGTTATTTGCAATATGGGAGAAATAGTTCTTAAACTCGTTCGTTTGGGACTCATTCATATGATGATATCCGATATTTCAAACAGCATTGGGAATAATAAGAAGTCAGAAGGGCGGAAGTTGATGAGATAGATTATATATGACAGTTTGGAAAAAATCTCACAAATTTCACAAATAGAACAGTGGTAATATAATACCTACTACATTATCAATGATTAAGGGTTAAAGTTAACTACTACATGAAATTTTAAATGCAATATTACACAAAGTGGCGAAAATAACGTGACCTCAACTTGACGTTGAATGGAACACCCCGTATTTAGTGGCGTAATTTGACGCAGAATTAGATTCCCTTCAAAACTATATTAGGGTTCCCTATATCTATCTCTTCTCTTTCAACACAAAAGGCGTTTTTATATTTTACTTTTATCTTGAAAATGAAACAAACTGTATTGTGATGATGAGCGTAAAAAGACTTTTTGGAAACTTTTTATTAAGGAATACGTATATTCGCTAGAAGCACAAGTTTAAATTATTGAAAATAATGTATCTAAAGTAAGATGCAGGCAGATGTGAAACTCAAATTTATTGCCATTTCTGAAATATTAAAGCATTCTTCAAAATAAGAAGATGCAAGTGTCTTAATTATTGAGGCGAAATATGTTAAACTCGCTTGTTTCTTAGCAAATATATCAGACTTCATATTGAAATAAATACCAAAATTTACAATATGGGGTCAATAGAAACATACATTTACAATTTCCTATAGAACCTATTATTCTAAATTTTCAATAATAGTAGGGCTCTGGCCTAGATGACTTTAACTATTATCATGAAACAAAAAGTATTTCACAGTGACACAACTTCAAACCATTTTCATTGTTTTAACTAGTTTGAAATTATTGTCGTTTTGAAATACTGTAAAATGAGAACTTAACCCCAGGAAGAACGAATTAATATGATTTTAATAATCGATGAGTGTGAAGAGAACTGTTTATTGGCGTCAAGAGTATATGTCCAAAGGTATCCTAACAGGAGTAATCCTAACAAGCGTTCATTGGAAAAGTTCTTGCAGCTTTTTCGAAGAACAGGCAGTGTATCATATGATATGCAAGAACGGCAAAAACCGGTTGTTGGAAGTGAGGAAAATAAATATTTTGTGATTTCATCTCAAGTTAAATACCCTAACACAAGTTAGTGAAAAATATGTGAAACAACTGGAATAAGCAGAAAAAGTAATCAAAGAATAATTAAAAAGTACAAATTTCACCAGTATTGCATTCAACAACATCAACATTTTTTTGGAGAATATTAAGATCGATAACTGAATTTTTGTTTATTGGTTTCAAAAAAGTTTGGTGAATATAATTTTTTTGCTTTTTTCCGATGAGTCAACTTTTCATAACAACGGATTAGTTAACAGACATAACTTTCACTATAACAGTGACGAAAACCCTGATATTTTTAGAACCCTTGATCACCAGCACAGATGTTCTGTTAATGTGTGGGGTGGAATAATTGGAACGCAAGTAGTGGGTCCTTACTTTATTGATGGTCACTTAAACGGCGTCATGATTCTCGGATTTATCAGGGATAATTTGCCTATGCTGTTGGAAAGTATACCTATTAATATTCTTACTATGATGTATTTTTTGTACAATTTAATAAATAATAGGATCAATGCACCAGAAATCCTATCGTTATTGGGATTCAATGTCCCCTCCCGTAGAACTCGAAGAACATATCCATTTAATATTCCGTTGGTGGTTACAACAAATAGATCCCCTCTCGTGACCATGCTGCGACTGGCCAATACATGCAGTGTGCTTGTAGAATTGGATTGGACTCTACCACAGGGAGTATGTCGAAGAGCAATAATAGATTATTTCTTGAACACATCTGTTTGACAACAAATTTTCTATAATTAGTATTTTGCATCTGTCATTGAATATGATTTTCTATCCATGAGCTTCATATTTTATTATCATGAATTTTATTTCACATCCATATTCAATAAAGGAGTACATTGCTGTTCGGCCTCGAAGTTTTCGAGTAGGTACACAACTGACGTTCATTATTGTATTTATTGAAATGTGAAGATTATTTTATATCCATTATCCATGTAGTTAGACCTTTGGTCTGTTTGGATACAAATAAATAAATAAATAAATAAATAAATAAATTCGTCAACGGATGTGGATACAGCTAGATTGTGCCCCTGCATACTTTGATAGATGTGTTAGAAACGATTTAGATCGTAGATCGACAATATCCAAATAGATGGATAGGAGGTACACTGAATACGGGGTGTTGCATTCAACTTTGAGAAGTTATTTAATGAATTTTTGTCCAAATTTTAAGACAATTTTTTTCACCATTCGTATAATATTGCATTAAAAATTTCATGTAGTGATTAACTTCAACCTTTGGGCTAAATTATGGTCTTATTTTTAAATTTCTCAAAATTTCTCAGAAACGGTCAGTTTTGAGTATGGGAAATATAATATCTTCATTTTGTCTAAAGTATCTGAAAATATAAAGAATATAGGGTGTTCCATAGGGAGTCACCCTATGTCTTTCAAAATATTAGAAATAATGTGGTGGGCACCAGGTATATATAAAAATTTCACAAATGGCACGAATTGAATTTATATATATATATATATATATATATATATATATATATATAGGGGGTTTGAAGATATTGGTACAATATATAAAAATGTTATAAGGCAAAAACATTTGAATTTTGAGAAATCATTGTGTTCTATACGAAAATAACTTGCTGGTAAATTGTGGTCCTGAAAATCTAATCCAATGAGAAAACGAATGATCACAATATTGAGATTTTGAATTTTTCCTTACTAATATGTATTCATTATTGTACCATCGGAAACGATAGGCGATCACTATTCATATTACAATATCAATCGTAGGTTCTGTGTCGATATTTAGGTTATAAATTTTTTCGAATCAATACGAATACATTATTCTACCATCCGACACCACTGGTATCCACAATCTCTATCGCCCGAAGAAAAAACTGAGTGAGAAATATCGATTCAGATTAGCTTGCCCCCTCCTATGGTTCGATAATGTTAGTTCTGTATATCATCCTATATCGAAAGTTTCGTGAATATGCAGACAATTTTCATTCATTTCGACTATCAGTACTTAACGAGAGCCTAATTGATTGTTTGAACCACAATATCCCAATACGAAATGGACGGAGAACCCCTTTGACTAAGACTACGATACCAGTTCCTAGAAATAGCGAGTTACCATTTTATTGGCTATTTTCTCAATGGTAATGGATCCAACGCTCTCCTTCGCTGGAAGTCAATTCATTTTCATTGTCGAAAATGCCGTTGAGATTTCAGTAAATGATTCGAACTTTGCTCATATGCAGCAATCCTCGTGATACATAACATGAGAGAATTTTCAGAGGATTCGCGCGTTTGAAAAACAAGTAGTATGAGATAGGATGTTTTGTGTGGTAAGCAGACTCCACCACTCATACTATTTCCCCTTTCCACATATTTATTATAAAAGGTTATGTACGTTTGCGTAATCATCTATATTTTTCATTTCAGGAAGAAGTCATTCACAAAATCCGCTCTATAATCGACACCGTTAGGTACATTTTGCGTTGCAACAGATGACGATGGCAGCAATAAAATAACTTGTTTTCCCTGATGAAGACTACATCGCCCGCGGTTCACTCCAGATATAGTAATGAAAACTGACACCCTCACAGCAATAAAGCCAAAACGGAATTATTGAGAGCGCGGGTCATAGAACATTTTATCTCTTCGAGCAGTAACCCACAGAGCTGCCAATTGGGACTTACGTAGAAGAACGAGGGATAGTGAAGGAAATCAGAGAGCTCGTGATGAGGGTTCGGATCCGGGAAATGAAGAAGTGAGTGCAAATTAAAAAATTCATAACACGTCTTCGCAGTGCTTGTGGTAGTAAGATAGTACATAATGTTTTCAGATTACTTTGATATGATATATTCTGACTTGTTTTTGAATTCCCATAAGTATAGAATGCTATGACTCGACATAGTTTCATCTGTCTGGACTGAGATATCACATGAACTGAGAAGCATGTCCTCTAAAGATTCTTTTTTTATTAGTCCAGAGTCAAAAAATGTTGGATCTGACGATACTACAGTCTTTTTTCCGAACTTGATTTCGAATAATCAGTCGGTTGATGGAATGACAACCGGTTAGATGGCGCGATGGCGGATTATTTGCTCCTTTACCTCCGTATTTTCTGGAGAATAACAACAGAGCTCGAAGAATGATGAATTGCGGAAATCTAACAACTCCATAGAGTTTATAGTTGAGACATACCTTCATGAGCCACTCGAAGCGAAGCCGGCCTGCAATTATATTCATCTCAATGTCTGAACATTGATTCCAGCTTTGATAACTACTACAACAAATTTTATATCATGTTGAATCATCTACTTATGATTTCTATTGCTACTATCTGCATTCTTCCTCGGATGATGGCTGATAGCTTTCAGCTAATATTCAATCAACTGCTCATTATGATGGAGGGAGGATTGGTGCAATCACTCGTTTGAAGGGAATTGTATGTATTGGTTGTTTGAAAATGTCATTATTCAAGCCAAATGCAAATTCTATGTATTTTATTCCGGAGCAGTAGTCTTCATTAGTCTCACTGGCCTACTACTCCTGGTTTGGTGAATTTTTTCCCTTGAGTGCTTTTCATACTCACCTATTTTTATTGCCGATGGTCTGTATTTTTATTTCTGTGATGTGGAACTTAACGCACTTATGATTGCTATTCAGTAAAGCGATTCTGAAAGCTGTGTTTGCTCAATACCATTCAATGGGTACCTACAGTAAGGCTCACATCAAAGGAATTATGAACATACAATGAAGGAACTGAAGAATTATGGATTGTGGAGTACACGAGACAAGCGGGTACTACTCTGCAAGGGAGGGCCTGCGAGTGAATTCATCGGACCAGAAACCGTCGCGTCATTGGCATTGCATCATGTTACGCCAAACAAGTACTGACTACTTGTACTGCAAATATAATTTTTAGTTTTTTGGAGAATCTACGGGATGACATAGGCTGTCTGACTGACCCCTTCACAAGCCAGTGTCAGATACTTGTAGTAGTAGTAGTAAACGTGATCTATGGTTTTATGTACCAAACGCCATATCTCAAGAGCAGCATGGTTATTCGCGGACCCGTCAACGATGAACATGCCCCGAGTCGTTTCCCAACACTACAGGAAAAAATTCACACAGAGCACACAGAGAAACCTCTGCTCAGTTGGGGAATCGAACCCGCTACCCTCGGATCGTTAGCCGGAGCGGATCCGTAGCACCAATTCCCTAGCCCTATATATATAATCTATACATTTGATTTTTCACCAACATGCGAATCGTTGCTCTCAAGAAATTCCGAGTGACAGTAAGGAGACAATATTTCCTTACAATTCAGTAATGAGTTTTTCATAATACCTATCTGAAAACAATATCTTCACATGCTCATTCAGTCCCCAAAAGTGTGCTTTTATCGCGCACAGGAAATTTTATGGTGCACTAGTATCATTAATTTCCTACTCGCATTTCAAAATTAAATATAATAATAATAAATAATATGTTAATAACAGTTTTCTAGAAATCGCAAATTGTTTCTATGTTTCCATAGCAACTGAATGAAAAGCGCTTGTTTTTTGACATTATTTGGATATTCTCGAAGATCTGGGGCTTTCAGGCTGATGTATGGGAAAGTACCGTATATGACACGCCTATAAATGCCTTTTCCGTGCTTTTTTGGCTTCCCGTTGTAGTGCGTGCACGGAAAAAGTATATTTTCTCGTCTCCTAATATACTAATTCCTATCGATTAATTCCTTTCGATTGTCTTCATCTGGAATATTTCCTATCTTGTTCTTTCGAAAAGATGCCACTCTTGGAAAAATTTCATATTTCATTGTTCTAGAGGCAAAGTAAAAACAGCTCTGGATTTTTGCGGAATATGTAAATATTCCATGAAATTATATTCCTCTACTCCGATCTCTATTCAATTATAAATATCGTTCATCATCATAAAATGTTTTGTTACGAATGCAAATAATTTTAGTTATGGAGTAAATATTGATATTCTCTTTTTTTTTATATTAAACTCATATTATGGTTTCAGCAATGAACTAAACTATTTCATCGTTTGGGAAAATATTATATATCCATCATACAACACATACACATTAATTGGCCAATACTTGATGAATATTCATGATAACTTAATTGAAAAATCCTTCATTGTGTGATTTTCACTAGAACCCTTTTCAATGCTTTCACTTTCCTAAAAATATATTTTTGTTTCAGGGCACTCCGTTGTGGCGATATAGATTCCAGAATAGTAGAAACCCATTTTGTATATTTTTTAATAAACAGAAAAAAATAAATTCATTCAATTCTTCAATATTACAGCTGGTTATTAAGTGAACGTCCATATCGAAATTCAGAAACGAAGGTACTGACAACCATATGGAAATGCAACGTGATCTGGATTTCAGTGAACGGAAGAGAGATAACAGCTAACGAAATATTCGATCGTGGCAGGAATACATATCCATTTTCAACGCTTTATTCGATATCCCTAAGTCAGTATCAATTTTCTTCTCCTGAAGATTCTAACCTTGTTAGCGAAACGCGCGTCGAGTGCAAAAAATATCAGTTTTGTGTTATGGTAATTGATCTCTAGGAAAAGTTTCAACTTTTACACCGAAGGTTCCAATCTCATCGTTTTTCCCTTAGCCAAATTGCCAACCGTGATTGTGATCTCATTTCCTAGAGAAATAACAAATTTCATGGAACTCCCAACATTGTATATCGTGCGGCAGGTATAATAATCATGGAACAATGAAAATATGCACCTCTTCAGAGAATCATCCAAATTTCACACATTACGGTGTGAAAAAATGAGATGCAAATGGACACAGGTGAAAACTCACGTGAATTATTCATCTTCCAAGTCGATCCTTGTAAACGGTTTCAGAAATACCAAATGAAGTGTTCAAAAAACATTAATGGATATTTGTCCGAAACTGCTATGGGAAGTAACCGACCATCTGCCCCCACTTTCATCATAACTGATATAACTTTATATTTATTTATATTATATATATATATATATATATATATATATATATATATATATATATATATATATATATATATATATATATATACATATATATTTCTCATATAACATTGGTATTTTGATTCACTGCGGGAGAAATGTTTAAACATCCCGTATTTTGGAAACACTACATATTCATACAGAACTCTAGACAGTGGAAACACTGTTCGAAACACATTATTTTGTGGTGGATGAATATATCCCTCGTACTTTTTTGGGTTTCAATAACAACACTACAATCCAAAAAATTCAAGAATCTTTTTATATATAGCGAAGAAAGTTCTCTGCTGTCAATAATTACAAAGGTGGGTTTTAGTGGAAATTCAGTCGGTAATTCGGAGAAAAACTCTTCGCGTCTAGAGTTTTGTGTTCGACGTTTCTGCTTCATTCAAGAAGGTGAATTTGACTTCAAGCCGGGTCTCGATCTGTCTACTTCTTAGGTATTGTCACAGTGGAAGGATCTGTGACTTGACTCCGGTGGCTCATTCTGCCTACCCCCCAAGTCTCGTCACAATAAGTTCTCTCTAAGTTTTCAATATGCGTACTCCTTACTTTGAAGATACAACTCCTCCTGTAACAATAGTAGGCATATAGAACATCAGCGTGGAGTCACATCAACCTTCTTGAAAATGATTTCGAAAATATATACTGTGGGAGGGTAGTCTTGAGTGAGAAATGGTGGAAAAGAGCGAATTATTATCAGTCAAGATTCATTTTGGACAAAGATTGAAGGGAACCCTTTGTCATATAGCGAGCTCACGGAAACGTTCATTTCCATCATCAAGACAGTCTAGAAGGTTGTTACGTTTCAACTAATTTGAGTATGAACGATATTAAATGAAAGGAATTTCGTCTAGTCTGAGACTCAACTCTTTTATTTTCAGCTCCAAGACATTCCCACAATATTTTGAATATTCTATTACTAATCTCATCGTTGTCGCCACTATGACGTTTCAACTAATTTGAGTATGAATGATACTGAATGGAACGAATTTCGTCTAGTCTGAGACTCAACTGTTTGATTTTCAGCTTCAAGACATTCCCACAAAGATAATGTTGGTTTTTCACATTCACCCGAACAAAAAACTCATACCAATATTTTAAATATTCTATAGGTGTGGCACAAATAAAAGATAGGTGTAGAGGAAACAATTTTAATACGAAACAATATTGAAAAATTGTGGATAGTAGTGAGTAGATTCTTACAATTTGAGATTGATGAAAACGTCATCGACGATACGTCATATATGAAGACCAATTCTTCATCGACTGTTCATCACAATAAAATAAAAAAGTTTTCTCAAACATCGTGCATACAAATTACATTGAAAATTCGAAAAACTCCTGATTATTGCAATGGAATGAACACATGGCGATCATAACCTACCATAATCACGCTTTACAATTTGGGAGGTGACAGTGAAATGATATTGGTGGGGGTGTCTCTCTAATTTCAGCTCAACAGTATAACTATTCCAAGGTTGAAGTGAATAATGACCAATGAGAATAAGGGCCGGTATTATAAAAGTATTTTGACAGATAACTAGAAGTTAACTTGTGGAGTGACTTCACATGTTACAGTTAACTTCAAAACGCATGAGTTAACTTTGTTGGTAGGAATGGGTATCAGTTTAAGTTAACTTTGTGAAAGATATTGCTTTTCGGCAATTAAGCACACTTAATTGTTGTATGTTATATTTCAGTAGGTGGTTAGTGGTTGTATTTTTGTTCTAATTTTGTTCGCAATATTGTTAGTAAACGATATCGACATTATTTTTGAAGAACTTTTAACCAACGCTCTAACGCAGAGTACAGAAATCAAGCGAAAAATGTAAGTTGCCTTCGAATAAATACCCAAATTCTAGATACCATTGTTACCATGTTCCTTTGGCTTCTTCTTCTCTTCATTTTATAAACATGAGACTTTTATAAAACTGACATTCCGAAGTGAAAGTTAACTCGGCTGTTAAAATTGAAGTTAACTCCAAAAGATATTTATAATACCGGCCCTAAGTTACGTTTCCGTCGATGATAGGAAGAGAATCATGGCTATATTGCCAACATAACAATTGGTGGTGAATTTGTAACTTTAAAAATATTCAGAAAGATCGCTGGTCATGAGATGTCAACTCTTATCTGAAATTTCGATTTGAACTCTATAGTAGAAACTAATTATAATTGCGAAGAGAGTAGATTGAATAAGATGTAAAGGATACCAACGAATAGAAACGCGTTTGAATTGATCTTTTTTTTGCTGTGAAAATGAAGACGAAATATGCCCTCCTTACTGACTTTCGAAGGCAAACACTTTCAAACGAAGAGAGGTGTTCTAAACATGAAAAAGTAGTATCTGAACTTCATCCAAAAGTTTTGATGGTGAAGAAAATAGACTTCTGCCATATTTTTTACACAGCAAATTTCTGAATGTTCTAGATACACACTATTTTTGATTGTAGACTACCACCAGTAAAGTCGGATTCATGCAACGATCATTATATTTACATTACATTATCATTACATTACATTATCATTACATTTCATAGGAAAATGTTTTCCTGCATGCAACCTGTCAAATGACACGTCACTGCACACGCGCGTTTTCTGTTTTCACTGAGAGTCGTGATGTATTCAAAACGTATTCGTCTGTCTCCTTTTCTCTCACTTACGGCTAGCCAAATAGTGCGACTGGTGTAATAATTGTAATGTACTGATGTGCTGCATGAATGGCTCCACTATAAAATGGGTGTTCAACTTTTCTTAATGAAAATGTAATATTCATCTGATTATAATGAACGTTGCAGTATCTTAAATAAGAAGAGGAACAAGTTCATATTGATTGTTTTATATTTATTTACATAATGAAGATGGATGAGAAGACAAAGGGTAACATTTTATATTCATGAAAGTATTTGGAAACGTAAAAATTGTACTTCTGATTTCATGGTGTACTGGAACTTCAATCAACCTATTTTTGGGTAGATGGCGGTTGTGGGATATGAGCTCCCCTTGGAACGAAACCGTTTTCAGCATCAACAGTGTATTCGACTTTGTATTCCACGTTGTCTACTCCGACATATTTGTAAAATCCCTTGACATCCATATATTCGTTGTCCTGTCCTTTGTTCACCAAATGACCTTCTTCTTCTGCTAAGATTCCATTTTCAGTTTCGTATCTGAAATTGAATATCTCATATGTCATTGCTGCTGAATAGATGAATTCACGATTATCATTTATTAATTTTAATGCTATGAATTGCGATATCATCGTCACTATATGCTCTCGGAAAGTATAGCAAAAAATGATAATGTTCGTGTGAGCATTCACAAATGATCATTTCATGTTTAAAATGACCTTGTCAGTTTGGTTTTGATATATGAATCCATTAATACTACGGTAGGAATTTCCATTTCCTCAAACCTACTACGAGAAATGGCAATAGATCCTCGAGAATAATTTAAGTTTCATCAATCAATTATCAGTTTTTAAACTCACGAATCTGTTTTTGAAACATTTCAGGAGTCGAAGAATTGTTTTGTAACTCGTAATATCACAGATAGTCATGACGAAATGATTGTATGAGTTGGATTTTGGTGTCTCGAGGGCCATTGGGGCTGAATTACTCTATTTATAATTATTTGCAATTATTGTGAGATTTTTGTCATGATAAGGTTCATATTGCCAAGACAGGTATTTCGAGCATGAATGAGTTTTGTGAACATCAATTAGATGGTGATCTCACAGAAAAACGAATGAATACATCAATATGGATGTTCATTGAGTTTCGATCAGTTCTATTCAATCCTTATTATTGAAACTGACTCGAAGAAAAATTACATGGATGAATTCGTAGAACTTTCTTTCCTTTCCTGTCCTTTTCAACTTATGCAGGTTCGTGACAGAAATATAATTGAAAAAGAAATGAAGAGATATTGTTAGTTTTTTTTTTCTCATGAGTTGCGGTTGTTTTCTGGCATTTCGTACCGAGTCCAAAATTCTTTTGGATTCGTATTTGTGGGCGATAGGTTGTCGCCATACATGTTATGCCAACCTAATAGATAGTACTGTAGATTTCCTGGGCTCACCACCGTTTACATTTCGAATGGACTACTGAAAAATCAGCAAGTATCCCAGAAGCCTCACGAGTGTCAGGAACATCAAACGTTCCTTGCGCGCTCAGTCTGTGCCTCCTATGCAATACCGGTAGTGTGATCAATAGGGGCAAGATGGAAATATTTGATATTAACCGAAGGTTTTTGTTCCAAAATATCCTTATTTTGGAAATTCTTTTTTTTCAGTGCAATTGTTGAAATCTTGTTATAATAATGCAGAAATATTATAGAATCAAATGAGGATTTAATGTTTTCATGTTGATAAATTCTTTAAAATGCGACAGCTTATACTTTCTGAATGATATCTTTCTTTTGGATTTTCCTAAAAACGTTCACTTCCAAATATTTCTAGTTGAAACAAAAAAAAATCATCCTTAGAAATTAACGAAGTAATCAATTGAAATAACTAGAACATAGTCTCGCCGCTATTAATATGTTCCAAAAGGCACACTCACATGTAATGATAACCATCTTCCAAAACTTGTTCGATTTTTCGGATAATGCCGTAGTTGTTGTAGTCCTTGTTAGCAGCGGAAACCACTTTCACAGGAGTCGTTGCAGCTACTGGCTTGTAGATGGTGACTGGTGAGCCTGAGAATTGTGAATATTATATGTTGTTGAAATTATATACGCATACGAATGGTAAATTAGTGGAAATTAATCTATATCTATCAGATTTTACAACCTTGTAACTGAATGAATTGTCACCTTGGCAAGAGTAGTTCCACTCGAAGATTGACAATCAACATATTAATTGCTCTACGTCAGTCATTAAAATAATAAACTTCCATTATTTCACATGGGACAGCTGAGGTCGAATCGGTTTTGTTACCGATGTTATGTTTATCTAGTGAAATTTCTCGTCCTAGATATTTACATAATGTGCATGAAATTGATTCGTCAACATCGATATCGATTCCAATTTTAAAAAACAATACTAGCATAGATTTTGCTCCATTACTCCAATTCTCAACTGTTTTTGGGACTATTTAATATGATAACGCATCCACAAGAACATATTTTTGTGTATGAGCTATAAGACTGAATTATCTTTTTGTGTCATGAGCATCTGTTAGAGAAAAATTTCGATACGTACGAACAATCACATCGAATGGATTCAGACTATACCTCCACTACTGAGACATGTTGAAAGAGTTGAACTATGATAAACAGATGCAACTGATTATTCATACGTAAAAAATAATTGACAGAAGGAAGTAGATAAACTTGTAGCTATCGGCAATGCATATTTCTTCAAGATGAGCGTTGTAAATGACTTTCATCCAGTGGAAACTATTTTAGCTTATTTTACCCTCATGTTCTGATCCAATTATCTTTAACCTAGTCAACAATCTGTGAAAGGAGAGATAAATGATCACAATGAATGATGAAATATATACCGATTCGGGAACATCAGAAACAGATGTTCTGATTTGGCCACTTGAAGGAATTTTAATCATTCTAGTACTGACATAAAGTATTCAGGGGGTTGACGAGTTTACTTGAGTTCCATCCGGAGTTCAAAGAAAGGCAGTGATGACCACACGTTCAATCAAACTTTTGTTCTTATTAGCAAAATATTTTATATTTTGGAATGATGATTCTGTTAGGGAGAATTCTCAGAGAGAAGCCATTCAGTTTTGGCCGGAGTTTTAAATTTCATGAGTTCATTTTCTGGGCTCAATACATGAAAGTACAAACAAATTCATCCCAGAGAATGAACTGTAAACTTTTATAGTGAAGGGACAACTAGTTTTCCAAATATCACCTGAAGCAAATTAATTTCGGAAAACCAATAAATCGCCAACTTTCAAGCACTATTCATCTTCAAGAGCAATTTGTAGGAGACAAAACATTCTTTAGAGAAAATTTTGTATGGGTTGGAAATGGAATGTTTTCAAAACTGAAGCGAAAAAGTCTTCCAGACTCACCTGCTCCGTTGTTTCCTTGATAAGCTCCACCTTGTTGTTTGTAGGAATCACCAGAGTGGATATAACGACCAGAATCGTCTGGATTGTAAGCACCGCTGTTATCGGGATGGTACTGTCCATCATCGCCATTGTAAGCACCTGAGTTATCAGGAACATACTGACCAGCATCTACAAAGTACCTACCGGCTGCTACATTTTGGTAACTGTAGGGATTGTCTGAGTAAACGTAGGCACCAGCGTTATCTGGACGATACTGCCCATCATCAATAGTGGAGAGAGTGGAAGTCTCTACTTTGTAAACCTTTGGAATAACTTTTTTATACTGGATGGGCTGGAACTGAGGAGCTGCAGCACAGAGGGCAAACAGAGACACAAAAACCTGAAATTAGTTCAATCGTTTCTAAAGAAATCCTCCTTTATATCGAATAATGTTGATTATATAATATGATGTTGATTATATATATATATATATATATATATATATATATATATATATATATATATATATATATATATATATATATATATATATATATATATATATATATATATATATATATGAATTGAACATTATATTCAAATGAATGAGATATAGGTAGGTAACCGGAAATTTTCAACAGTATCAGAATCAAATATAAAACGATGCAGGTTCCTTTTCATTGCTTCTGAGAAAAAGTACCTACTAAATATGTGATCGATCGATAGTGGAATATGACGACGTCCGACGATTATGGGAGAGCGTTTATCATGAATTCATTATCAGAGTACTGGAATTCTCTCATTCTCAGGAATATAGAGATAGAGGTCCATCATATACCTATCAATTGGATATCTTTGTGCAATGCGTGTATGAAGTGTCATCATTTGAGTTCAATTTGATATTTTCGATGAAGAACAAACATATTTTTCACATTCCGAGATCAAACCTATTGCAATTGAATTATACCCATGTCTTCGAGAAAATAATGATGCCAGTCTCCTCAAGAAGATACTCTTGAATTCGTTTTCTATATACTGATAGACAGACAGTCATTGTTTTTCGTTTACAATCGGCAAATGAAAGATGTGTTGTAGATTAGTTCACAAAAAAATATTGAAAAACTGCAAGATCGTAAACGTAACATATTTCGGAAAAAAATGAATAACTACACGATAATATAGACAGAATATCCTAGAGATTATTCTCAATGAAATGAGGGCATCAAATCAATTGGATTCAATTGAAATTGTCTCCAGGTATTCACAGATATGTCCTATCCAGATGAGAAAAATATAATTTGTATCATTAACGAGAGAGAAGTTTTATGATTTTTTCATCTTGGGATGGAAATTTGAAACTTATGACAATTACTTCATGCAACCCAACGTTATGTAAGGTTACCAGCGATATAATATGTGGTTGCTATAAGTTGAAATCCAACCTACCATGATGGTGTAAGATCTGGTTTGAAGACACAGAGTTACCGTTACCACTTTTATTTGAATTTTTCGAGATGAATATATATCCAATACTTGGCAGGAATATATTTGTCAATGAATTCCCTGTCATGAAGGATAATGATGGGGATAAAAATGAAAATAAACCCAAGACTGTTCAGCTCTTAGTCCGCTGCACCTCTCGAGTTGCCAAGGTACAGCTATCGTTTTCGCCCAACATTTTTTCGCAGAAGCTTTATAACCAACGAAGAGTTATTTTTTGTATTCACGATAGAAAATTATTGCCTATGAAAAAAGTTTACCAATATCGATGTTAGCTATTTCAATAATCAATCTCACTCTAGACCACCCGAGGAAAAAATAATATATCATTTGAAATGTATTTCTGATGAAAAGGGATAAAAAAAATTATGAAGAATCCTTATTCGTGGTTAATTCAATCAACTGATACATGTGATCATTCGACACAAATGCCAACAACACATTGAATGAAAGGTGGTTATTGATGATTTCCTATGGGAAACACAATAGTGCTGCCTCATACCAAATTAATTACTCATTCCTTAACCTAATAGTCACTCACCAGAGATTTCATGTTTTCAAAAGACTTACTATATGTCTCACCAGTTCACAATACTCGGATCGTCTCTGTAAGTTTCGAATTTGGCACCACATTTTATTAGATTTCCAGCATTTTTTTAATCACCCCTCCTACCCAAAACTTCACCGAATAAAATATTCAAAGTAGAAAAGAATTCAAATGTGGTGATCTTGAATTCATTCGAATTTATTTTTATGGTTCGACCAGGAAATCAGCATATTTTGTAACACTGTCTAACAAAATGAAGATACTTCGCGACAACCCTGACATACAATGAGGATGAGACTAGTTTCAATATTTGGTCGATATATCTGGTGCACTTCGAGAAAGTTGCCATGCTAAAACTTTATTTTCAAATCTACAAGTATTAATAATGGAAAAGCTTGCTAATACAGGTGTAGCAATAGATTTGTTCGAATATTATTGGAGCAATCGAATGTAGTTGCTTGGTACATATATATTCAAGAGTATCGGAATATGAACCATAGAGAGCCTCAGAGGTTCGTTTTGGGGCCACTGACATTTTCAATTCATTTGAATTATATATTTCATTACATGCAAGATCCAGCGTTCTTTACTCGGGTGATACTTCTTTCATATAGTTCCATACGAATGTGTTCAATGGGACTGCTTATAAATTGGGAAAATATTATCGACGTAGTTTTCTGGGTATCTTACCTACCTCAATCTGAAAAGTCAATGAATAACAACTATTGGATTTGAAAAGGAATTCGATCAAGTGATATAGTTTATCTATAATGTGTCCCAGAATATTCTGAACAAGCGATGTCTCCGTTTCTGGACGAGTTAGAAATCAATTGAAAAATCATTTTGTCGAACATTGAATTGAAATCTATTTAACGCACTCAAAATTATCTGTTCATTTTCATACCCCTAATAATTCACCCCCATTGTCTCGAATGGCATAATCCAATTTTTTTTCGCAGAAATATAACCGTTTTATCATTGTTCAAATGGTGACAAACTTAATTTGAACATTTATCACTCGCTGATCGTTCTTTTAAAGTCGGTATTGGTTGGTAGTTGCATTCTTTGTTTGCAGAAAATGGTTTTCAGGAGACGTCTTATAAAAATTGTTCTTGTTAATATCTCTTATGATTCACTCAACATATTTTTTCCCTTTTTGTATAGATCAATTAATGATCCTAACACAAAACGCAAGGTTTGCTAGAAGGTTAGCATCTTCAGAAGAAAATTAATACTGTGTCACTATCAGTTTCATCTCCTGAAGATGCTGAACTTGTAGCGAAACGCGTATAGAGTGCAAATAATATCAGTTCAGTGTTAGAATAATTGATTTTTCTTCTACAAACGAAAAGTGTAACTTCCAACCAATACCGACTTTGAAAGAATAATAAGCGAGTAATACATGTTCAAAATGAGTTTGTCGCCAAATTAACAATGATGAAACGAAAATATTCCTGCGCAAAAAATGGATACTGTCTGCCATTCGAAAAATGGAAATGGGGGAGGATATCTGGGGTATGAACATAATCAGATGATTTTGATTGCGTTATATGGTACGCAATTCGATGTTCGAAAACATTATTTTTCGATTTATTTTCCAACTCTCCCAGTAACGGAGATATCGCTTGTTCAGAAGAGTCTGGGACATCATACATATATATATATATATATATACAGTGTGGTCCACTAAGTCTGCCACAAATGGGAAACATTTTTATTATCGATTTCTCAGGAAATTTTATTCCTGACAAAAGCAGGTGCATGTTCCAAAACTATACCAAGTGTATCTGAAATGGCTTTATGACAATCACCATACAGGATAGGCCAAAAAATATAAATTTCGTTCAAGAGTAAAGTACCCTTATTTCAGAAAATTTAGAAATAGGTTGAGGAGAAAAGTTGCTTAGAATTAAAAGTTATGTTCAGATACGAAGTCATGGCCTGCTATTCGGTTTTATTTTTTCTTTTGGAAAATTTTGAATTACCCCCGTATGATACATATTTTTACTATTTTGATTCAATATGTATTTGAAGTAGCTACAATCAAATTGGTTTGGAGTATTTCTTATCAAATTAAAGTGAATTGGTATAATTCACATGGATTTGTATTTTTTTAGGTGACCGTCAACTTCTTGTTTGTTGCAACGATATTTAACAGAACTCTGAAATAACACAAATACTTTTTTAACGAGGCAAATACCTTACTAACCACATGAAAATATTTGTGTTAGTTTAGAGTTTTGTTAGATATCGTTGCAACAAACAGGAAGTTGACCGTCACCTAAAAAAATACAAATCCATGTAAATTATGTCAATTCACTTTAATTTGATAAGAAATACTCCAAACCGATTTGATTGTAGCTACTTCAAATACATATTGAATTAAAATAGTAAGAATATGTATCATACGGGGGTAATTCAAAATTTTCCAAAAGAAAAAAAATCGAATAGCAGGCCATGACTTCGTATCTGAACATAACTGGTAATCCTAAGCAACTTTTCTCCTCAACATATTTCTATATTTTCTGAAATAAGGGTACTTTACTCCTGAACGAAATTTATATTTTTTGGCCTATCCTGTATGGTGATTGTCATAAAGCCATTTCAGATACATATGGTATAGTTTTGGAACATGCACCAACTTTTGTCAAGAATAAAATTTTCTGAGAAATCGACAATAAAAAAGTTTCCCATTTGTTGCAGACTTAGTGGACCACACTGTATATGTATATATACAGTGTCACACATAAAGTTCGCGACATATGGAAGTTTTTTTTATTAATAGATATAATGAAAATTTGGCTTGGCAGTTAGTTTGTGCTTGAAAAATTAGTAAAAAACAGCCTCTTTCCTTATGTCATGTGATACTCTAAACCTGTCAAATTTGACATTTTTTTCAGAAATCCTCAAAAAATCGTTTTTTTTTTGGAAATTTCGAAAAATGCCAAAGAGAAAAAGTGCTCAGTTTCCAATTTTATACCTTTGCTCGAAATTTAGACTCTTTACTGTCACTTCGACTTTTTTCCAATTTTTTTAATTTTTCGAATCTTTCGCTCTATCGATTCGAACGAAACATGATTCAAATTTCATAATTCTGATGGATACGAGACTTCGATGTCATATCTTGCCCAGAAAATACCCGCATTGGCCTGTTACCAGAAAAAGAAATGAATACACCTCCAGAAATTCGTCTTTGTTGTTGCAAAGTTCATTTAGTTTTTTCATTTCATTGTTAAACTGATTCGGTTTTTCCATGTATGGACGTTAATATGTCAGTAATCGAATAAACGAATTCCTCTTCATTCTTATTACACTCGTATTTCTTTTTTCAATAGATTTTTATCCAGTTTGATTATTTTTCCGACCAATAATTCAGTTACAAACTAACCCGTAATATCATACTTTTCTGTAAACTAAACATTGACTTACAGTTTCAAAACTATTCAAAATACTTTGGTTCTATCAATTTGTACTAAACATGATATAAAATTTCGTGATTTTAAACATTACAAGACTAATGCAACATGTCGGGAAGAAAATAGTAGGTACTGATCAAATCGAAATAAAATTTTCCCTCAGTAGGCTTTTGAAACAAATTTTTAGTTTTGGTTAATGTCAAATTATTGCTTTCAATAAATCGAGTTGTTTCGTGTACATATTTTCGTACATTTATACACAAATAAGTTATATGTACAATGTTATCCACGCAAGACAAAGTGGAAATCGTTCTTTTATGTGGTGAGAATGTGCCATATCGAGATGTTGCTTGTATTTTCAATCGCCGGCATCCAGGAAGAAATATTCACTTCAATACCGTGGGAAGGATATTGAAAACATTCAAAGAACTTGTCTCTGTGGACAATCGTTTCAAGACACCACATAATCCAATGAAGTATAATGAAGAAGAACAACTCAATGTTTGTTTGAGCGTTGTTGAAAACGGAGAAACTAATATTAGGAGTATTAGTGAAGATACAGGGGTTGGCAGAGAAACTGAGAAGAATTTTGCACAAAAATAAATTCCATCCCTATAAGCCAAAGTTCATACACACTCTTAAAGCAAGAGATTTCGATATTCGACTAGGATTTTCCTTTTGGTTCCAAGGTGAGAGAGAAAATTATATCGCATTTCCCTACAGGATTTTATGGACAGACGAGGCAACTTTCACGTCGAACGGAACAGTTAGTTCCCAAAATTGTCGCTGGTGGTCCAACACTAATCCAAATTTTGTAATAGAATGCCGTGACCAATATTCATTCAAGACAAATGTGTGGTGTGGGTTATTACATAACCAAATAATTGGACCATATTTTTTTAGAGAAAATTTGAACGCAGCCATGTACAGAAATTTCATAATGAATCAGTTGTCTGAAGTTTTGGATAATCTGCCTCTAAGTGTTAGACGAAATTTGTGGTATCAGCTTGACGGGGCACCGATCCACCAAACGGTAGAAGTGAAACAGTGTCTCAGTCAGATGTTTAGGGGCAAAGTGATAGGACGAGATTGGGAAGATTATTGGCCACCAAGATCACCGGACTTATCTCCGATGGACTTTTTTCTATGGGGTTATATGAAACAAAAAGTGTATAAGCACAGACCATTTGCAAACAAAGAACATTTGGAGAATACCATTCGGGAGTGTTGTTCTAACATAAATCCCCTATTTATCAAAAATGCCACCAAGTCTGTGAATAAAAGGACTATAATTTGTATAGAACGGGAAGGACGGCATACTGAATGATGAATTCGGGTTCTTTATAATATTATTTAGATAAATCAATGAATGTTATGATGTTTTGTTGTGAATTTGGTTATAGTTATTTTGTTTTAATGTTATTTACACACCTAATGGTGAAAATAAAAAACATAAGATTTATGAAATTAACTCAAGAAGCGTTATTATTTGCTCGATAACTACATCTAACAGTTCACATCCAACAGTCACACTGTTGGGTGTAAACTGCATCAAAATATTTGGAACTCATCTGCAGCTAATGGGATACAAGTCTGCTGAAAAAAGGAATACGAGTGTAATAAGAATAAAGAGAAATACGTTTTTTCGATTACTGACATATTAACGTCCATACATGGAAAAACCGAATCAGTTTAACAATGAAATGAAAAAACTAGATGAACTTTGCAACAACAAAGACGAATTTCTGGAGGTGTATTCATTTCTTTTTCTGGTAACAGGCCAATGCGGGTATTTTCTGGGCAAGATATGACATTGAAGTCTCGTATTCATCGAAATTATGAAATTTGAATCATGTTTCGTTCGAATCGATAGAGCGAAAGATTCGAAAAATTAAAAAAATTGGAAAAAAGTCGAAGTGACAGTAAAGAGTCCAAATTTCGAGCGAAGGTATAAAATTGGAAACTGAGCACTTTTTCTCTTTGGCATTTTTCGAAATTTCCAAAAAAATAATGATTTTTTGAGGATTTTCGAAAAAAATGTCAAATTTGACAGGTTTAGAGTATCACATGACAAAAGGAAAAAGGCTGTTTTTTACAAATTTTTCAAGCACAAACTAACTGCCAAGCCAAATTTTCATTATATCTATCAATAAAAAAAACTTCCATATGTCGCGAACTTTATGTGTGACACTGTATGTATATATATATATATATATATATATATATATATATATATACATATATATATATATATATATATATATATACATATATATATATATATATATATATATATATATATATATATATATATATATATATATATATATATATATATATATATATATATATATATATATATATATATATGTATGAATATATATAAATCTCGTGTCACAATGTTTGACCTCAATGGACTCCTAAACCACTCAACCGATTTTAATGAAATTCGCACACCATGTGCAGTTCGATCCAACTTGAGAGATAGGATAGTTTAAATCTAAAATTATAGTCGCAATTTTAATTTATTGCTAATTATTTGTCTGTTATTATTTGACAGTCACAATTATCTGTTAACTCCAAATGATTCTAACAGATGTCGATACCTTTCGACTGGGTTGAGTAAGTAATCAATAGATGGCGCTGCTGAGCCCATCAGTTGGCAGAACAAATTGAATCAAGATGTCGATACCTTTCGACTGGGTTGAGTAAGTAATCAATAGATGACGCTGCTGAGCCCATCAGTTGGCAGAACAAATTAAATCAAGAAATCCAGCTCAAAGAATCAGGACAGCAGAAGGTCATGCACAACCACAAATGGTTTAGATTTGGAAAATCCATGTTTTTCTCATGGGCAACTATATGTTGCGTGTTCACGTGTTGGGAAACCGTCGAATCTATTTGTGTTAGCTGAAGACAGGTTAACCAAAAACATTGTGCACCGATTGGTGTTAAATTAAATTGAAATTGATAGTATTTATAATTCAAAAAAATAGATATTAATGTTTAAAAGTTTAAGACTGTCTGCCTTGCCTACCTCATTCATGAGTTTAAGCGTCACATGTTATTTACTGTATCATACTGTAGTATACTTATATTTGTTATAAAATTAAATGGAAATAATAAATCTGATAAATTTTTATTTTGTTCCTATTGATTTCTGCTTAATATCAAGTGTAAGAACATTTTAATCAATTGTGTTCAACGTACTTCCCCTTCAAATCTCAATCCAGTGAATTTGTATACCAACATCAACATTTTCGTCTTTGTTCGTAAATAATTTCATTGTACTAAAGGGTTATAGTAGTAGAAAGTCAAATAAGGAGATCACCATATTTTTCTACAAATACCATCTGTGTGAAAAAGCATAGTGGACTCCGTGACTGATGTTCTCTTATTGTTCCTCTTAGATTGTTTACTATAATGTAATATAACAAAAACTTTAGCCACAGCAACGCGTGGCCGGGTCAGCTAGTATGTATATATATATATATATATATATATATATATATATATATATATATATATATATATATATATATATATATAATTTCGTATATATATATATATATATATATATATATATATATATATATGCTGGCTGGAACTTCGTATCTGGAAAGGGGTTGTGTTGGGCATCCAAAGGCGCTAACTATGGGACGGAGCGCCTTTAGATGCCCAACACAACCCCTTTCCAGATACTTAGCAAACACCCTGCAACCTCTAGTAGAACAGTGTTCGTCGTATATCCAAAACTCTTTTCATTTCATTGAAATACTCAAAACCTTCAATCTCCGACCAACAGACATTCTCGTAAGCTTCGATGTAGCATCTCTCTTCACGAATATTCCTTTAGCTGAAACCTTGAGTGTTTTGGAAACCAAGCATCAAATCTCTAGAGACAATCTCAACCTCATCAGCCATTGTATGTCCAGTACATACTTTCTATTTCAGGGCAAATTCTACAAACAAGTGAAAGGAGCCCCGATGGGTTCCCCCCTCTCCCCAGTTCTTGCAAACCTCTACATGGTGGACTTCGAAACCAGAGCCATTGACACATCTGAACTCAAGCCCACTTGCTGGCTCAGATACGTAGATGACATCTTTGCCATTTGGCCTCATGGGTTTGAAACCCTACCAACATTCCTGACCCACCTCAACACCATTCACCCCAACATACAATTCACTATGGAAATAGAAAAGGACGACTCCCTCCCATTCTTGGATGTTCTCATCAGGAAGTCCAACAATTCTTTCACTCACACCGTCTACCGCAAACCAACCCATACAAACCGGTACCTCAATGCCAAGTCTCATCATCACCCAGCACAATTGAATTCGGTTCTGAATTCCCTCATACATAGGTCCTTCAAACTCACCGATAACCACAATAGATCCAATGAAATGGAAAAGCTCAAATCCGCACTTACCCAGAACGATTTTTCCGATTCCCAAATCCACAAGTCTATTAAACTCCAGCAAACCCGAGATCTTCACCCTAGACCCCCGAAGGACGAACCTGAACGACAAAAAGCTTTCCTTCCATATATTCATGGTGTTACTGATAAAATAAGTCGAATTCTGACACGACATGACATCAAAACCATTTTCACAGCTAACAACCAAATATCCACCTACCTTCGAACACCCAAAGACACAATCCCCAATGAAACCCAAGGAATATATGAAATACCATGCTCTAACTGTCCCAGAACATACATCGGCCAGACCAACCGACGAGTGTCCTGTAGAGCATATGAACACGAACTAGCAGTCCGTAATTCTGACACAAACTCAGCATTATTCCAACATCATCTAGAAACAGGCCACAAAATAGATTTCAAAAACACCAAAACCGTTGCCACAGCCAAAACCCTCCAAACCAGAATTACCCGTGAAGCCATTGAAATCGAAAAACGTCCCAACTGTCTCAATAAACGCGACGATTCTCAAAGACTCCCCAATACCTGGAAACCACTTTTGGTCCGACATACTTCTATTCACTCCGACTTGGGAACCAATCCGTTCGAACCTCCCATCGACCGTCCGATACCTGATCCTGCCATAACTACTAATGAACCCTTAAATCCCACCAACCTTCTATCCTCGATCTCCAGTGATGATAGCCAGCTAGTGAGACAACTCAGACCTAGACGCAAGGTCACTAAGTCTTGAAAATGGCTCCGAAATGGGAGTCGAAACGTAGACAAGTAAATCTTTCCAGACGCGGATCAACCGGAAGTTCCAGCCAGCACATTTCTGACCGCGGAAGCCTAGCCGATCAAATATATAAATATATTTATATATATATATATATATATATATATATATATATATATATATATATATATATATACATATATATATATATATATATATATATATATATATATATATATATATATAGAGAAGGGTAGTCTTGTTTGCTGACTAGTTAGGAAATGAGTGAGACAATATTTGGGTATGCAGCAGGCCAAAACAGTGTACTCTTATAACACAGATTCCAAGCTTTCGATAATCTTTATTATCATCATCAGGGATGCTACAATATGGTGAAACAAGCGGTTAGATCCATGAAGAGAGATCAGTCAAACAACTTACAGTGTAAGTGAGGTTAAACGGCACGATGAATAAAATTATTTGGACACCACATATCTGCGCGTAGACAATAAAACACGCCAGTCAGGACGTTAACGAACAACAATGTTTCACATAATAAAACGCTTTTTTTTAAAAAAAAATATTTTGAAACCACCTGTTTGTTCCTTGATGAGGAAACGCCGAACACGCGGGAATAATCAGAATCAGAATGGCGTTGACAAAGGACAACTGTCTAAATGGCGCATGTGCAGTGCCAACCAATGACGATGCCCAAGCTCACGCGGGCTTCGACCCGATATCGATCTGTGACCAGATCACAGCAGGGATGCCAACGGAGCTCGCGCTTCGAGTAGCTGCGTCTACCACATACGTTGGATATTACACGTTCAGTGAAACATTTCTAGTTCCTCAACATCCGTGTTAAAATTGAATTTTGTCTAAACTTAATTAATGAAATGACTGTGAAAAGTGAGAAATTTTTTGAATTTTGAAAAATGTACAATTAATTTTCAAAGTGAATATTTTTGTAAAACAATGCCTAAATTATCACATTTCTGATGATGTCTTAATTAACTGAAAGGTTCAATCTGTGAGATGAAAGATTTGTGGAGGAAATCTGATGATTTTCTCTCACTTTTGGATTATCCATACAAATTAAGTAGGAGTAAATCTCACTTAGGTGATTCAAGTCTGTTCTTTTATTCAAGGAATTATCAGACTGTGCTATATGTACCATTTCTAAGAAGAGCCTCTTGGCAGAGTTCTTTTCTGTAGATAAAATTTTTACTGAGTTGTAATCCATGCAATGTCCTTCCCTAGAGACATGTTCACTCAATGCACACCTCTCCGGGTGCAATCTACTGTCACTCTTGTGCGCTGTAATTCGATCTTTCAACAATCTGGACGTTTGTCCTATGTATTCTTTATCGCAGCTCTGACAAGGTATACAGTAAACCACATCCGAACAGTTTGTGCAGGGAGTTTTGTCTTTTAGTTTTGAAAAAATTCTGTTAAGAGGTAGAACGTTTTTATTTGAAATTTTAATATTATTTGTAAATGATTTAAAAATTCTAGATATTCCTGGAGAAATATCTTTGATGAAAGGCAAAGAGGCATAAAAAAACGAAACCGGGCTTGATTCAGCGGAATCTGCATTCTCTAAGACATTCTGTGTGGGATTATTTAAAATAGGTAAATTATTAATATTATTGTTCATTATATTATTATCTATGGATGAGGTACTATATAATATTGTTTTGAGGAAGTGTGACGGATAAGAATTTTGACGAAAAAGATCATACAGGAGATCTAAGTTCTTTTTGTGAAAAGATGTATCAGAGATCTTGAGAACCCTTGCTTTCATTTGTTTGATTAGGTTGGCCTTCATGCTCTGTTTGTGGTACGACCAGTAGTTGATGTAGCGGCCGGAACTCATTGGTTTCCTATACCAGTCTATATTAATGACGTTGTTTGGTGTCCTTATAAAGAGGGTGTCTAAGAAAGGAACACTATTGTGTTCATTCTCTCTTTCGATGGTGAACTGTATATAGGGGTCGTAACTGTTGAAAATGAAAAGGGTTTCTTCAAGAGAATCTCTGGGGAGAGAAATGATAATATCATCCACATATTTTTTGAGGAAAAAAGGTTTGTAAGGTAGTACATTTGTAACAATATCTAGTAGATCATCCATGACATAAGCCGCCAGAATTGGGCTTATTTTTGCTCCCATTGGGGTGCCAAAAGTTTGTTTGTAATATTTATTGTTGTATTTGAAGTATGTGTTGTTGAACAAAAAGGTTATTAAATTTAGAAAAGTGTCTTTTGTCAGACTGCAGAAACCACTAATAACATCCCACTTACTTTCAATTGCTCTCAAGCAAGTCTCTAAATAAACGTTGCTGAAAAGTGAAACAACGTCTAGGCTAGCTATTACAAAATTTTGTGGCAGTTTCATACCATTGAAGGTATTGTTAACTTCAAAGGAATCTTTAATGTAATATTCATTATTAAAATCATATGCTCTTGTTAAAATATCAGTAAGGAAGGAAGCGATGGATTCTGTGGGTGCTCCTATGGAGGCTACTATTGGACGACCAGCTAATGTGGGTTTGTGAATTTTTGGAAGAGAGTAAAATTTTGGGGAAACTGAATTGTATGAAGTAAGTTTTTTCTTCATCACGTCATCGATCTCATTGTTCATATGTAAAGATTTTATTAGTTTATTGCTTTTTGTTTGGATAGAAGAAGTGGGGTCTGACCGGAGTTCAACATAAGAGCTGTTACCCAATATGAGATCACTCGATATCGAATCGTATTGATCTCTGTCCATAACAACTGTTACGTTGCCCTTGTCAGACTTCGTTACTATTAAATTTGGGTTGTTTTTCAAGAATTTTTGTGACTGAAAATACAGATTACGAAAGAATGAGTAATTATGTTGAGAATTGTGAAAACCATTTGTAATAACATTAGTGGATTTTGAGATTGCAATATTTCTCATATGAGTGTCTGGGATCGATGAGGTAATGTAGTCTACATCTGCCAGTAAGCTTCTCAAAGGAATATCTTTCCCTATTATGGGTTCTATGGTGAATTTTGGACCAAGTGATAAAAATTTTGAAATTTCAGCAGGGATAACCGTGTTGGACACGTTCTTTATCCACTTTGTCTGTGTATTTAATTTTTCTTGAAATTGACTCCTCTTTAACTTGTCTAATTTAAGTACATTTTTGTGTTTAACTTTATGAAATATCGTATTAAATGACTTACGCTGCCTACTAGGCACACTTCCTCCAAACAATATTATATAGTACCTCATCCATAGATAATAATATAATGAACAATAATATTAATAATTTACCTATTTTAAATAATCCCACACAGAATGTCTTAGAGAATGCAGATTCCGCTGAATCAAGCCCGGTTTCGTTTTTTTATGCCTCTTTGCCTTTCATCAAAGATATTTCTCCAGGAATATCTAGAATTTTTAAATCATTTACAAATAATATTAAAATTTCAAATAAAAACGTTCTACCTCTTAACAGAATTTTTTCAAAACTAAAAGACAAAACTCCCTGCACAAACTGTTCGGATGTGGTTTACTGTATACCTTGTCAGAGCTGCGATAAAGAATACATAGGACAAACGTCCAGATTGTTGAAAGATCGAATTACAGCGCACAAGAGTGACAGTAGATTGCACCCGGAGAGGTGTGCATTGAGTGAACATGTCTCTAGGGAAGGACATTGCATGGATTACAACTCAGTAAAAATTTTATCTACAGAAAAGAACTCTGCCAAGAGGCTCTTCTTAGAAATGGTACATATAGCACAGTCTGATAATTCCTTGAATAAAAGAACAGACTTGAATCACCTAAGTGAGATTTACTCCTACTTAATTTGTATGGATAATCCAAAAGTGAGAGAAAATCATCAGATTTCCTCCACAAATCTTTCATCTCACAGATTGAACCTTTCAGTTAATTAAGACATCATCAGAAATGTGATAATTTAGGTATTGTTTTACAAAAATATTCACTTTGAAAATTAATTGTACATTTTTCAAAATTCAAAAAATTTCTCACTTTTCACAGTCATTTCATTAATTAAGTTTAGACAAAATTCAATTTTAACACGGATGTTGAGGAACTAGAAATGTTTCACTGAACGTGTAATATCCAACGTATGTGGTAGACGCAGCTACTCGAAGCGCGAGCTCCGTTGGCATCCCTGCTGTGATCTGGTCACAGATCGATATCGGGTCGAAGCCCGCGTGAGCTTGGGCATCGTCATTGGTTGGCACTGCACATGCGCCATTTAGACAGTTGTCCTTTGTCAACGCCATTCTGATTCTGATTATTCCCGCGTGTTCGGCGTTTCCTCATCAAGGAACAAACAGGTGGTTTCAAAATATTTTTTTTTTAAAAAAAGCGTTTTATTATGTGAAACATTGTTGTTCGTTAATGTCCTGACTGGCGTGTTTTATTGTCTACGCGCAGATATGTGGTGTCCAAATAATTTTATTCATCGTGCCGTTTAACCTCACTTACACTGTAAGTTGTTTGACTGATCTCTCTTCATGGATCTAACCGCTTGTTTTCACCATATTGTAGCATCCCTGATGATGATAATAAAGATTATCGAAAGCTTGGAATCTGTGTTATAAGAGTACACTGCAGATGTAGACTACATTACCTCATCGATCCCAGACACTCATATGAGAAATATTGCAATCTCAAAATCCACTAATGTTATTACAAATGGTTTTCACAATTCTCAACATAATTACTCATTCTTTCGTAATCTGTATTTTCAGTCACAAAAATTCTTGAAAAACAACCCAAATTTAATAGTAACGAAGTCTGACAAGGGCAACGTAACAGTTGTTATGGACAGAGATCAATACGATTCGATATCGAGTGATCTCATATTGGGTAACAGCTCTTATGTTGAACTCCGGTCAGACCCCACTTCTTCTATCCAAACAAAAAGCAATAAACTAATAAAATCTTTACATATGAACAATGAGATCGATGACGTGATGAAGAAAAAACTTACTTCATACAATTCAGTTTCCCCAAAATTTTACTCTCTTCCAAAAATTCACAAACCCACATTAGCTGGTCGTCCAATAGTAGCCTCCATAGGAGCACCCACAGAATCCATCGCTTCCTTCCTTACTGATATTTTAACAAGAGCATATGATTTTAATAATGAATATTACATTAAAGATTCCTTTGAAGTTAACAATACCTTCAATGGTATGAAACTGCCACAAAATTTTGTAATAGCTAGCCTAGACGTTGTTTCACTTTTCAGCAACGTTTATTTAGAGACTTGCTTGAGAGCAATTGAAAGTAAGTGGGATGTTATTAGTGGTTTCTGCAGTCTGACAAAAGACACTTTTCTAAATTTAATAACCTTTTTGTTCAACAACACATACTTCAAATACAACAATAAATATTACAAACAAACTTTTGGCACCCCAATGGGAGCAAAAATAAGCCCAATTCTGGCGGCTTATGTCATGGATGATCTACTAGATATTGTTACAAATGTACTACCTTACAAACCTTTTTTCCTCAAAAAATATGTGGATGATATCATCTCTCCCCAGAGATTTCTTGAAGAACCTTTTCATTTTAACAGTTACGACCCCTATATACAGTTCACCATCGAAAGAGAGAATGAACACAATAGTGTTCCTTTCTTAGACACCCTCTTTATAAGGACACCAAACAACGTCATTAATATAGACTGGTATAGGAAACCAATGAGTTCCGGCCGCTACATCAACTACTGGTCGTACCACAAACAGAGCATGAAGGCCAACCTAATCAAACAAATGAAAGCAAGGGTTCTCAAGATCTCTGATACATCTTTTCACAAAAAGAACTTAGATCTCCTGTATGATCTTTTTCGTCAAAATTCTTATCCGTCACACTTCCTCAAAACAATATTATATAGTACCTCATCCATAGATAATAATATAATGAACAATAATATTAATAATTTACCTATTTTAAATAATCCCACACAGAATGTCTTAGAGAATGCAGATTCCGCTGAATCAAGCCCGGTTTCGTTTTTTTATGCCTCTTTGCCTTTCATCAAAGATATTTCTCCAGGAATATCTAGAATTTTTAAATCATTTACAAATAATATTAAAATTTCGAATAAAAACGTTCTACCTCTTAACAGAATTTTTTCAAAACTAAAAGACAAAACTCCCTGCACAAACTGTTCGGATGTGGTTTACTGTATACCTTGTCAGAGCTGCGATAAAGAATACATAGGACAAACGTCCAGATTGTTGAAAGATCGAATTACAGCGCACAAGAGTGACAGTAGATTGCACCCGGAGAGGTGTGCATTGAGTGAACATGTCTCTAGGGAAGGACATTGCATGGATTACAACTCAGTAAAAATTTTATCTACAGAAAAGAACTCTGCCAAGAGGCTCTTCTTAGAAATGGTACATATAGCACAGTCTGATAATTCCTTGAATGAAAGAACAGACTTGAATCACCTAAGTGAGATTTACTCCTACTTAATTTGTATGGATAATCCAAAAGTGAGAGAAAATCATCAGATTTCCTCCACAAATCTTTCATCTCACAGATTGAACCTTTCAGTTAATTAAGACATCATCAGAAATGTGATAATTTAGGTATTGTTTTACAAAAATATTCACTTTGAAAATTAATTGTACATTTTTCAAAATTCAAAAAATTTCTCACTTTTCACAGTCATTTCATTAATTAAGTTTAGACAAAATTCAATTTTAACACGGATGTTGAGGAACTAGAAATGTTTCACTGAACGTGTAATATCCAACGTATGTGGTAGACGCAGCTACTCGAAGCGCGAGCTCTGTTGGCATCCCTGCTGTGATCTGGTCACAGATCGATATCGGGTCGAAGCCCGCGTGAGCTTGGGCATCGTCATTGGTTGGCACTGCACATGCGCCATTCAGACAGTTGTCCTTTGTCAACGCCATTCTGATTCTGATTATTCCCGCGTGTTCGGCGTTTCCTCATCAAGGAACAAACAGGTGGTTTCAAAATATTTTTTTTTTTAAAAAAGCGTTTTATTATGTGAAACATTGTTGTTCGTTAATGTCCTGACTGGCGTGTTTTATTGTCTACGCGCAGATATGTGGTGTCCAAATAATTTTATTCATCGTGCCGTTTAACCTCACTTACACTGTAAGTTGTTTGACTGATCTCTCTTCATGGATCTAACCGCTTGTTTTCACCATATTGTAGCATCCCTGATGATGATAATAAAGATTATCGAAAGCTTGGAATCTGTGTTATAAGAGTACACTGCAGATGTAGACTACATTACCTCATCGATCCCAGACACTCATATGAGAAATATTGCAATCTCAAAATCCACTAATGTTATTACAAATGGTTTTCACAATTCTCAACATAATTACTCATTCTTTCGTAATCTGTATTTTCAGTCACAAAAATTCTTGAAAAACAACCCAAATTTAATAGTAACGAAGTCTGACAAGGGCAACGTAACAGTTGTTATGGACAGAGATCAATACGATTCGATATCGAGTGATCTCATATTGGGTAACAGCTCTTATGTTGAACTCCGATCAGACCCCACTTCTTCTATCCAAACAAAAAGCAATAAACTAATAAAATCTTTACATATGAACAATGAGATCGATGACGTGATGAAGAAAAAACTTACTTCATACAATTCAGTTTCCCCAAAATTTTACTCTCTTCCAAAAATTCACAAACCCACATTAGCTGGTCGTCCAATAGTAGCCTCCATAGGAGCACCCACAGAATCCATCGCTTCCTTCCTTACTGATATTTTAACAAGAGCATATGATTTTAATAATGAATATTACATTAAAGATTCCTTTGAAGTTAACAATACCTTCAATGGTATGAAACTGCCACAAAATTTTGTAATAGCTAGCCTAGACGTTGTTTCACTTTTCAGCAACGTTTATTTAGAGACTTGCTTGAGAGCAATTGAAAGTAAGTGGGATGTTATTAGTGGTTTCTGCAGTCTGACAAAAGACACTTTTCTAAATTTAATAACCTTTTTGTTCAACAACACATACTTCAAATACAACAATAAATATTACAAACAAACTTTTGGCACCCCAATGGGAGCAAAAATAAGCCCAATTCTGGCGGCTTATGTCATGGATGATCTACTAGATATTGTTACAAATGTACTACCTTACAAACCTTTTTTTCTCAAAAAATATCGAAAGAGAGAATGAACACAATAGTGTTCCTTTCTTAGACACCCTCTTTATAAGGACACCAAACAACGTCATTAATATAGACTGGTATAGGAAACCAATGAGTTCCGGCCGCTACATCAACTACTGGTCGTACCACAAACAGAGCATGAAGGCCAACCTAATCAAACAAATGAAAGCAAGGGTTCTCAAGATCTCTGATACATCTTTTCACAAAAAGAACTTAGATCTCCTGTATGATCTTTTTCGTCAAAATTCTTATCCGTCACACTTCCTCAAAACAATATTATATAGTACCTCATCCATAGATAATAATATAATGAACAATAATATTAATAATTTACCTATTTTAAATAATCCCACACAGAATGTCTTAGAGAATGCAGATTCCGCTGAATCAAGCCCGGTTTCGTTTTTTTATGCCTCTTTGCCTTTCATCAAAGATATTTCTCCAGGAATATCTAGAATTTTTAAATCATTTACAAATAATATTAAAATTTCGAATAAAAACGTTCTACCTCTTAACAGAATTTTTTCAAAACTAAAAGACAAAACTCCCTGCACAAACTGTTCGGATGTGGTTTACTGTATACCTTGTCAGAGCTGCGATAAAGAATACATAGGACAAACGTCCAGATTGTTGAAAGATCGAATTACAGCGCACAAGAGTGACAGTAGATTGCACCCGGAGAGGTGTGCATTGAGTGAACATGTCTCTAGGGAAGGACATTGCATGGATTACAACTCAGTAAAAATTGTATCTACAGAAAAGAACTCTGCCAAGAGGCTCTTCTTAGAAATGGTACATATAGCACAGTCTGATAATTCCTTGAATGAAAGAACAGACTTGAATCACCTAAGTGAGATTTACTCCTACTTAATTTGTATGGATAATCCAAAAGTGAGAGAAAATCATCAGATTTCCTCCACAAATCTTTCATCTCACAGATTGAACCTTTCAGTTAATTAAGACATCATCAGAAATGTGATAATTTAGGTATTGTTTTACAAAAATATTCACTTTGAAAATTAATTGTACATTTTTCAAAATTCAAAAAATTTCTCACTTTTCACAGTCATTTCATTAAGTTTAGACAAAATTCAATTTTAACACGGATGTTGAGGAACTAGAAATATTTCACTGAACGTGTAATATCCAACGTATGTGGTAGACGCAGCTACTCGAAGCGCGAGCTCTGTTGGCATCCCTGCTGTGATCTGGTCACAGATCGATATCGGGTCGAAGCCCGCGTGAGCTTGGGCATCGTCATTGGTTGGCACTGCACATGCGCCATTCAGACAGTTGTCCTTTGTCAACGCCATTCTGATTCTGATTATTCCCGCGTGTTCGGCGTTTCCTCATCAAGGAACAAACAGGTGGTTTCAAAATATTTTTTTTTAAAAAAAGCGTTTTATTATGTGAAACATTGTTGTTCGTTAACGTCCTGACTGGCGTGTTTTATTGTCTACGCGCAGATATGTGGTGTCCAAATAATTTTATTCATCGTGCCGTTTAACCTCACTTACACTGTAAGTTGTTTGACTGATCTCTCTTCATGGATCTAACCGCTTGTTTTCACCATATTGTAGCATCCCTGATGATGATAATAAAGATTATCGAAAGCTTGGAATCTGTGTTATAAGAGTACACTGTTTTGGCCTGCTGCATACCCAAATATTGTCTCACTCATTTTGTATATATATATATATATATATATATATATATATATATATATATATATATAATTTCGACCTCCGAGCTCGACATCACCTAGAAGATGGCAAATGAGACTTTGCCGAAACTTCGTGATAATTATCCTTATATATATATATATATATATATATATATATATATATATTTATATACATATATATGATATCCCAGACTTTTCTGAACAAGCGATATTTCCGTTTCTGGGAGGGTTGGAGAAGAAATCGAAAAATAATGTTTTCGAACATCGAATTGCCTACCATATCACGCACTCAAAATCATCCGATTATGTTCATACCCCAGAAATCCTCCCCCATTCTCATTTTTCGAAAGGCAGACAGTATCCATTTTTTTCGCAGAAATATTTTCGTTTCATCATTGTTAAGATTAGACCTATGAATCACGTTAACCCATACGAATTTTGACCATGTTTTCCGACCCTAAAGTAGAGAATTTCGGAAAATCCTTAATGGATGCGTACGCCATACAAAGAACACACCCTTCAAGTTTCAGACTTTCATCATGAGTGGTTTGGGCTGTGCGTTGATTCACCTCTGAAAAACATTTCTTTCCCTTCAACCCCGTCAGGCAATTGATTCCAATAAAATACGAGAAACGTTTTCCATCTATTCTGCTAAAGAATATTTATGAAAAATTTCAAGTACCTAGATAGGACCGAGCTATCACGATGTCCCATACAGAATTTCGACCCCGTTTTTCAACCCCTTAGAAGTGGAATTCCGGATAACCTTTTCTCATCGGATATCGGTCATACAAAGAATGAATTTTCCAAATTTCAGGTCTCTACGATCAGTGGTTTAGGCTGTGCGTTGATTAACTCCTAAAATAATTTTCTACCCCTTTTCAAACCCTTCTAGCGATTAATTTCAATAAATTAACGAAACACATCTTCTATCAATTTTGTGAAAGAATCCTTATGAAGAATTCAAGGTAGAGGGGACCAAGGAATCATTCTGTCCCGTACAAATTTTGCGCCCGTTTTTCATTTTGAATTTTGAACATTCTATTTTTTTTGTCGCTTGTTTGGCCATTTGCCATCAGTTAGAACCAAGTATAATTTCTTTATTTGTTGGATTCTTGCTAGTTCTGCCGTTAACAAAGCTTTAATTATATTGTTCGACCATCTGCTCTGATATCCAGGCTCCAGTTAGTGTCCAGAAAATTGTTTGTGAAGTATGCAAGTACTGTTACAGTTGAAATCGGTCGAATATTTTATAAATAATTTTTGTTCCATTTTCCCGATACTGGCGGTTTCACCATATCAAAACATTTCACCTGCCGACAATTTTCAGACAGTTCTGCAATTTCATTCAAGTGCCAACTACCATCTTACTGTTTGCTACTTGGATATTCCGATTTCTGTGACGACCTGTGCGAACTCTATCATGTGCAGTTGAACTGCAAAGTTCGTATACCGTTTACGAATGTTTCACTCCAAAATTTTCTTCGATAACCTATCGATTTCGCAATTTTTTTTCAACTGAGTTTTCGATTTTTATGGATTTCGTATATGTTTGTGAATTTGGTTATTTCACATAATTCAATAAATTTTTATTTTCGAACTCCGTTGGTCGTTATTTTCTCCAGCCTTTTTTGAAAAAAATCAGTAAACAAAAAGTTTTTTCAGAGATAGAAACGAAACACATCCCAAGTGTCTCAAGGTAAAAACGCAATACATTCGAGCCATTCCAACACTAAACACTATTCAGACGCAAATTGATGTAATTGAAGCCGTAATCAATTAGTATTCTGCCTCAGTAACAATTATCTGACCTCTTGATACTTTTGTCTGATTGCTATCCAGAAATCTGAGGCATAACAAGGAAGAACTTACTGACACCCGAGACTGAATACATAAAATGATTTGTGATTACCAGAGAGATTTGTTAATCTTTGTTAATCTAACCGCAAATACCACTTTTTGTGCGATTTTCAACCAACCCAGGAAAACCCGTTAAAATATTAATGTTCTATTCGTTTCCTGATTATATGTTCCCTCCTTACTATTCGAAAATAATTATTTTGTGGTGAATTGATTTTTTTGTATGAAATTGGAATAACGTAGGTTCATTATACAAAAAATACAAAAATAATGTAATTAAATTTTTTTCGAAAGGTTCATTGTCATTTTAGATTTTCATTAAATGTCTGCTCATTTCATATTTTGATTCTGAATTTTGAAAACTTTTAATGTCAATTGTCTTCTCTCTAGATTTATTGGCTTTCATTTCAGTTTATTTTTTCTAATCGATACGTTACATAGCAGGTTTCAATACTACACATTAGAAAGACAATAGACGTTCAAACTGATATTACCCATTGAAGAATCTTGTTAATAACATTCAACAAACTCTGATTCCGGGTAGATTAATTCATATCAAATTCATATTGGACTGCTCAATCCCTTGCCGCAAGAATCAAAATATGTTCTGAACCCCAGACTAAGATCTTTGTGAATCATTATAAATGAATAACTTTTTTCATAAGTCCATCAAAGTGAATAATTAACAACTCCCACCGTTTTGTTCATTGAAAACTCAATTTATATACATTAATGAGGCGGATGGAAATTGAATTGAGTGAAACTCAATACAGGCTTTCGTGTTGTTTGTGCTACTATGGATTCAAAATTGATTCATAAATTCCCACACGGACTTGAATAGAGCCCGGGGGATACAAATTAGCCATTCATCGTTTGATTTCACATTTGATTAAATATTTGTGTGTAATGGTATGGTGATTATTTTGATTTTAATGTTACATTCATTCCATCAATATTGACGGAAACAAATCAATCACAGCAAATTTTCCTTTAAATACTGGTCGCCCTTTACATATTTCATATATCACTACTCGTCAACTCCTTTTATTACGCGTCTTCTGAACACTCCGATGTCAAATTCAGAGACTCAAATTTGTACTTCAATAAATAAAGTCTGAACAGTACCTGTTCAAATTTCACACCAGATTCATTCAGTAACACATTAGTGTATGTGACCCTGAACAATCGAAAGTGTTACATAATTTATGGAAAAATTATGCTACAGAACAAGATTATTGACAAGATCATAACATACCTCATTTTACTTAGTATACTTTGAATATGTAGATGATCTGTAATAGGTCTCAGATGAATACATTAAGAAGTGTTCGAGCAAAAAATGTATATATAAATAAAGTTTCAGATAAGTAACATGGCCGTATCTTTTTGCATCATCCATATATCGAGTGGTTCTCGCTAGTGTAGAGGAGATTACGTCCGCCTATTAAACGGAAGACAGGGTTTCGATTTCCCGCCAGGACACCAAGCTGGGATTCACACGTTGAACGGTTAACCCTCGTTAACTCAATGCTCGCACAAGTTTGGACTTCTGAGGGTTAACGTTCATCAGCTGGTTGACTAAAGAAAGCATTGGGACACCCTGAATAATTCAATTTCAGGTAATTGAGGAACAAGATCAAAGGTATAAAGGGCTACATCAGCTACATCGTAATAGTCATATTCACCCCACTTATAGTATGATGGTATGAACTTACCTCTGAACCTTTCAAAATATAAAATTAGAATCTTATAGAATTCAAATGTCGACAATGACTCAAGGTCCCAAAATGTACATGCCGGTAACGTTAATTTCATCGTCGATTCAACTTGATCTTTGGGTTTCTTTTTTAAATCATGGCCACAAATTTTGGGCCCTTTACAACGAAATATAATTCGAATATACTGACGGCATAATTGAAAATCACTGTTTAATTACTGTTATTGAAAATATTCAAATGCACACTTAGGGCTGCTCCTTTGCCTCTTTCATTTGATTAATAAATCAGTGCCGTTAAAATAATTGTGTTCAAGGTGATCATGATTTGTAGAAGTTTATTTCTGTTCTTTTATATTTTGGTGTTTCCATATTTCAAGGAGACAAAATTAATTCAAATGAGATTGATAACCTTTTTTCAGATGACGACCGAGGTATTGTACATTTCATAGAAATGCATAGAACTTGGACAGTCAAGAATCGAATAGATAACTTTGATGAGCTAGATGACGGGGAATGTTTTAAGAGGTTTCGCTTCAGCGAAAATAGTGTACAATATATTCTCGATCAGATACTCCATGTTCTAGTTTTGTCAATTGTTTTTTTTTTTGACTGCAACCATCGGTAATTTTATTCTCAATCACTTTTATACCTGCTGATAATAGCTGCATTGATGAATCAATATCCACCTTGGAGACATAACAACCTTTTTTTATTTTCCCTTCCATTTGAAATTGAATTTGAATTTCGAATATGATTCTTAGCGCTAGGACTTTCGCATCGAATCAAACAGAACACGACGAATATTGCGGCAATTCGATTATTCAGAATTGAATATATTTGATGGATTGTCTGACGTGCCGTTAGATGAGACACGCACTATTTTGATCATTGATCAGTTTTAATTGGGTAGTCAAGAACTGGAATTCTCGATTGAAATATAATCATTGTTAAATTTCATTTAATCGGGTCGTAAAGTAGCGGCCCATATAGTTATATAAAAAACAGGTGAAGCACACTTCAAAAATGATCAATTGATTTGTGCTTCTTGCTTGTTTCCCAAAATTGTATGCAAGAAATCAATTGGTTGATGCCCGCCAATCCCAATGGTAGAAGGCATAGTGTTTCAACAAAACGGTCTGGGCATGAAAATTTCGTTTCAGCAATCGAAATATAGTTGGTGAAGAATAAGAGCTGTTCCAGATGTGCACTAGATGTAGGTGATGTGATAAGCAAAATGGAACTTTTGCGCAAATCGCTAGGAAATTTTGACAAAGTCAAGATTCCCTCACTCTAAGGAAATTATATTTCCTTGCAGTTGTTAGTGTTCTGCATAATTGATTGAAAACAGTTTTAAAAGTCAGCCAAGTTATTTTATAACGAATTTCAAAGCATCATTTCTTTATGAATGAAATAATTCACGATTTTTTCGTTATCAAGTAATGTCTGACGAATTTGAAACAATTCGCTGAAAATAGTATGTTTACCTCGTAGGTGCAGCTACATTCCTGGAATCTGTCTTCACAGTCGTTTAAATAAATCTAAGTAAACAATATACTATTGTGTTCACTTTTCGTGTTGAGAATATGCAGTTGGAAATTTGTTGTAACAAACCGAGTGGGCCTTATTTCATTACGAAAATGTTGAAATCATACTTTCAGTTATATCAAAATTTGATGTCCATAGCTTTTGACTGCAACTGCGGAAGCCATCTTCAGTGGTATCGATGTTGAAATGAAACAACTGCAGATGGCTGCCGTAATTGCGATCGTAAGCTACGAACTTGAAATTCATGTTATGTCATTTTGATAACATTGAGTCATATTAGAAAACAAAAAATGTATCGAATCAAGATTATTTCTGGAGAAGCAACACTTCCAGTGACTTCACTGAAGACGTTATAGTCGTTTTCGTATTATAGGTTGATTTCTCATAGATGCGTTTTTTTATATTGTATGAAATGGGTAATTTAAAGGTTTTATATTTCTTTCCATATGTAGAGGTTAATGATTTTCCAGTGACAATGTGATGTTGCAACAAACATAATTCGAAGTCATGATGAAATATACCACGTAATGTCTTCACAGTACAAGTCGTCACCGTGTCTTTATATGTAAGGAAACTTGGTGAACTCATCGAACCGGATATAGTGAGTTGAAGACCTGATATAGAAAATATATCACGATAGATAATTTTGAATGTGATATATGAACTAGTATCAGTCCAATAATAATAAAAATATTATTCAATCTTTTTCAAGAACTGAAAGAAGTCAAAAAAGATTTGAACATGAATGAGACAAAAAATACACGTACTTTAAAATGCTATCAGGAGCAAAGAGGGTCCCCTACGAAGATTAAAACTCAATAAGTGATTGTAAACCATGAATCCATTAGAAATAAAGCCATACACGTGCGTTTGTGCGATTAGACACCGCCGATATCATTGCAACTTCGATAATATTTTTTTTATAATTAGATTATAGATTAATAAATTAGAATAAAAGTGGTGGTGGTGGAGTGCTAATTGCAAAAAAAATTCAGACAAGACATGTGAAATCTTCTGACGATACCAGGTATGAAGAACTATTTGTCGAACTCAGGAGTGAATGGGAAAGGTATATTATTGGCTGTGTTTATATCCCTTCGAACTCTGATACTGAAGTATATCAAGCACATTGTTCATTCGTTCGAAGACCTCTGTCATCTGTATTCAGATCATGAGTTCATCATTTGTGGTGACTATAATTTACCTGAAACTTCTTGGGACTAGGATGATCCAGGGTTGAGTTCCATATGACCTATCAATTCCAGTGGAAATATTCTTGCAAATGACTCCGGATTTTTACAGTTTCATCAAGTGGATTATATTATTATAGTGAACAATAGAGGTATTTATTCAGTTTTCATTCATATTTACGTGGAAGTAGTTCTCCTTGCAGCTTATTCCATAAAGTCACTATTATAATGACTTTGGAAACGCTAATTTCATAAGAATTCAATTCAATTTTATTATCCCAAGAAACATTACATGTTTATGAATGAGGACAAAAACACATAAGTATTTAATCAAGAAAAAATTTTCCAAAGTATAAGGAGAAAAATCCATACATACATAAAACCTTTAAGGAAATTAAATATTTATGAGCATTCAAAATGAAATGGCTCTACTAATGAAGATAACACATATGAATGTTAACTACATGCAAAACATATTTTTATTTGGCTGATTGAAAATTGTTTAAATTTTTGCTCAAATTTCATTGTTGAGCGAAATGATTTGGTTGTTTTTGGGATTGAGTTATATATTATGATTCCCTCATGGTAAATTGACTAGGTTTTATCCGTTGCTAGCAATTTTATTTGTCTTGTGGAGTAATTATGGATATCAGCAATTTGAGTGATTTGAGTGAAAATAATATCTGACTTATTGCTATTATTTTCAATAGTAACATGTAGTTTTGAGTTCATGGAGAGAATGATAATAAGGTAATTTATAATACATTCAATTGTTTTGTTAAGTTTTCAGAGGTTTGATGATAGATTTACTTGCTGTCCCCCAAATGGATGTGAGATAATGTATTTGTGAATAGATTAGACTGAAGTATATCTTCTTCAAAAATTGGGGTATGAGGGGTATGTGGTTTCAAAATTTTGTAGATAATTCCAATAAGAGGAGATATTTTCATTCTGATTCTTTCAATATGTTTATGCCATGATAATCTCTCCTCGATATATAAACCTAAAAATTTATTTGTTTCTGTGTATTATATCAATTTATTATTGAATACTATAGAATTAGTAGGAATGTTGAAAAATCGTTTGGAAATACACATATATGAAGATTTATCGAAATTTGAAGTTAATTTATGTTGATGAAGCCAAATGAGAATTTTATCGAGATCACTTTTTATATCATATCTAATGTATATGATGATGGTGTCATGAGCATATAATTTGATCATTCTATTCAATGTTGAATTTGGTAGGGAGTTGAGGTAGATGAGAAAACGTATTGTGCCAAGGATAGACCCTTGAGGTTCACCACAAGTTATATTTTGAGAAGAACTTTATTCATTGTCAATTTGAATAATTTTTTTTCTATCGAACAAGTAGTTTCTGAACCATTTCAGGTGTTCACCTCTGATTCCAAAATTGAATAATGGTTATGTCAATATCTTAAGGTTAACCGTATCGAAGGCCTTGCACAAATCCGAAGACAGGATACAACATTTTCTGCTTCTATCGATTTCTTATTCAATGTTTGAAACAACATCCATAGCTGCTGACTCTGTGTCCCTAGACTAGACCTTCGCAAAACAATATCGACTTCTTCATAGAAGACCATTTTTTTCAAGATAATTCATAAGCCTGATATGCACCAATTTCTCCAAAATTTTTGCAAGAACTGGGAGAACTAAAATTGGACGGTAATCATTCAAATCATTTTTCTTGACACTTTCGAATATGAGTGACACCTTTAGAGTTTTCATTTCATCAGGTATTATACCAGTTTCAAAAGATTTCAAGGTTATGTTGAAAAAATGGGAGAAAGATCAATTCTGATTGCTTTTTTTACATTTCGTACAATAATTTCATCGATCCCAGAGACTTCTTTTAAATTCAAATGATAATAATAATTTCTTCTATCTCAGATACACGAGTAGGTGCAAAAAACATACAGGCAACACTTGAAAGGGTATTAGATATTTCAGAAGTATTAGGAATTGCTTTTTATAATTCATCTCCAATAATAATAAAAAAGGTCTATAAATTGCCCTACATATATCAACTGGATTATCGATTTTGTTGTTATATATATTCAAACTTTTGATTTACATATTAATAATGGATGAATCATTTAGTAAAGATGTTATACCTTTCCACATTAATTTGGGCGTTGTGCTGCTAAATTGTTCTTGGTAATACTTTTATTTTTTTGCCGTTTTCATTCCAAGTAAATTATTTAGAAATTATGAATGTACTTATCTGAGAAATATTTGGAACTGGAAAATTTTTTTTTCATTGAAGTATTTGTTTCGCTCTTTTCTAAAATTAACTAATTGATTTTCAAACATGGCTTTGAATTTTTTTGACGTAAATATATTTTTAAAGAACACGAATTGAAAGTTTCTATAAATTCTTCTTATGAAAATCCTGAAAGTGTTTACCTTGAAGCATTTTCATAAAAATCAAGAAAGTGTTTCAGTTCAATTATTTTTCGTTTAAGTTTTCCACATTCAAATGATTTAATTTTTATATAATTGGTTCAACGTTTTTTCATTTTATGTGAAGTTTTTATGCACCATATATGAGTTTTATGGTCACTCAGTGAAATGTTTGTAATGGAGAGATTTATATCCTTTTTGGAGTTAGTTAGAAAGCGATCAATGAGAGAAGCACTTTTATTCGTTTCTCTGGTAGGAATATGCATATTAACTAAAAATACATGAGATTGGATTTATAAATATCTATTGATTCATCAGTATCATTGTTATTGGATAGAATATTCATATTCACATCACCAAAGAAGAAAATATCATACTTATAGTGATCTAATATTTCGAGTGTTTTATCTATGAATTGAAAGAATTGATGCTTATACACGTAAGGCTGTCGATATAAGCAGCATAAAAGACAATTGAGTGGTCTTATTCTTTTTTTCTATCTCGATATCTTAATTATTTTTGACAAAAACGCCTTCTCCACCTCCTCGTTTTTTTGTCTAGAATAAACGGATACGTATCCTCCAAAATTGTAAAAATATTTCTCCTTTTTTCACCAGTCAAGTTTCCGATATAACAGCTATATCAACTTTTAGTTCATTGATCATAACTTCTAGTTCATCCATTTTACCTTTGAGAGATCTTGAATTGAGATAAAGAATTTTTATATGCTTATTGCCAGAACAACGAAATTCCGGAATTGGCGTTATTTCACATCATTTGACATTGCCGTTGTCAAACATTGAAATCGATTGTCGAATATAATTTGGCCTCATAGTATTTCAACACTGAGCAATTTTTGTCATATGCTGAGTAAATAGAGCTAAATTTTGTGTTGATCATCTCTTTACATTCAATTGGACTGATATTTTTGAGAATTCAGATGGTAACACAGCTACTTCTGAATTTTATGAAATATTATAAAGAGCAGATGATTTCTTTGTTCCACTGGAACTAATCAAATCCGCTGATTCTCCAGAATGGTACCCACTTGTATTGAAGCAGATGATTACTGAGAAGAAAAGACTCAAATAACCGTTCAAAATGCACAAACGTAATGAGGATTAGATTGTTTCCTCAATTCAGATCTCAATGTAAGGTGCTCACAAAAGCCTGTTATGTTGAGATGAACTTGAACTGATATCCGAAGCACAGTTGACTTGTTTGCTCAATTCATATTATCAGTATACTCGTGCCTTTGAACTGTAGAGCATTCTTGATGAAATATGTAAGATGAATTCAAAATTTTCAAGTGGCCCAGATGATGTTACTTCGTTCTGTTTGAAACAATTATCATCCACTCTTTCTTCTATATAATAAATCCCTTACTAATTCTATATTACCTGTTTTATGGGAAAAAAGTTTTATATGTCCCATTTTTGAAAGAGGCTCGAAAGAGAGATATTACAAACCATAGAGGTATATGCATCCAATCTGCTAACCCAAAACTGTTACATACATTTGTCAGCAAAGTATCAATGAATGTCTGTAGACAATCAGAGCTTTGGAAAAAGGCTCCCATAGTTTATTGATTGGTAGAATGGATAAGAGGTTATCCAATGGGTTATTCACAGTTAGTTCGCTTAAATGGTCTTATATCAGAAAGTTTTGAAGTTAAATCCGGAGAATCACAGGGATCTCACTATGGTCCATTGTTGTTCTACCTCTTCATCGATAATATCCAGTCAAAAATTCATTATTCAAATTTTCTTCTTCTCGCTGATGATCTGAAGATTTTCAAATGAGTGAAAAACATTTATGATGCTAATCTTCTTCAAAGAGATCTCAATAATCTATCTGAATGGTATGAGGCAAATTGTCTTCATCTCAATAATAGCAAATGCTTTTCAATGGTTTTCGTAGGTCACATTCAGTGATTAAATTTGATTACCAACTGAAAGATGAGTTTTCAAATAAGAAACAAGAATGTAAAGAATTGGGAATAATGTTGGATAACAAGCTGTGTTTTTACAACCCTGTGAACATGGTATCTCAGAGAGCGCTCAAGATGCTTGATTATATTATATATATATATATATATAATAATAATAATAATAATAATAACGTTTATTGTGCAAAAACAAGTTTTATACACAATGGGAAAAGGGTTAGCCGGAGGCTATCTTCCACCCGTCCCAAAATTAGGAGAAAGAAATAAGCATACAGTAAGACGACTATAACTAAAGGTTACAATAGACACTGGAATAATATAAAAAAACTATTATGGAGATATATAAAAGGTTACTAACATTTTTGAACATCTAAGAAATGAATTTTCAAAGTTTTTTTGAATTGATATATAGACAAATGAATATACGGTAATAAATAATTTAGATACTTCGGTCCAAAGTAAGAGAAACATCCCTCGAATTTGGTGGTAACATGATATGGAGTGGTAAATGTATCTTTTCTTAAATTGATAGAATGATTATCAGATCGCTTACTAATTAATCTGAACAAGTAATTAGGAGTTTTGCTTTCCAGTAGTTTATATAAGAATACAGATATGAGATAACGAGTTCTAAACTCAACATTCAGCTGATCTAATTTCAATAAATATGGAGTAACATGATCACGGTAGTTTATGCAGCACACAAATCTCATACAAGCATTTTGTATGCGTTGAAGTTTGTGTTTATTGTAGTCTGGCAAGAAGTTGTAATACACTGAGCAGCAATACTCGATATGGGGATAAATCAATGATTGAACTAATTTCAGTTTTGTTTCTTGAGAAAGCTGGAACTTGAACTTGTATAAGGATTTCAGTTTGAAAATGCATGTTTTGTAGATGTGTTTAACATGCTCGTTGAACGAGAGAGTGTTATCAATATATACACCTAAATTTTTTGCTGAATTCACCCAGTCAATTGGTTCATTGTCAAGAAAAAGATGGAAATTTGTTTCAACTTCACTTCTCTGTAGGTCAGATCCCAAGCATAGAGCTACTGTTTTATTAGGATTTATTCGAAGGCCATGATTTTTGGAGTATAAAAGTGTATTTTCTAAATCCAAGTTCATCCTGGTGATAGCATGGTAAATATCATTAGATTGACTTGAGAGATATAATTGAAAATCATCAGCATATAAATGTACGTTGCACTGGGATAACGTGGCAGGAAAGTCAAATATGAAAAGAGAGAACATCAATGGACCCAGGATGCTACCCTGTGGTACACCGGAAGAAGTTTCCTGAAGGGATGAGCATAATTGATTATTGTCCAGTATAACCCGTTGAGCCCTTCCTGTGAGATAGCTTCTCACCCAATCTAAAGAACTGCATTCAAACCCAATGTATTTTAGTTTACTCAGCAATAGTTTGAAGTTTACCAAATCGAATGCTTTGCTTTGATCAAGCATAACCAAAAATGTGACCATCGATTTGTCCCGAGCAGTAGTGATATCATTGATAACCTTCAACAGAGCAGTGTTGGTACCGTGTTTCTGTCGGAATCCAGATTGCGCTTCTGGAAGTATGTTAGCTGTATCCAAATATACTTTGATTTGTTGTGTTATTATTTTTTCAAAAATCTTTGAGAATGCTGTTAAAATACTTATTGGACGTAACTCATTAAAACATGTGGGTATAGGTATTTTGGAAGTAGGTAAAATATTAGCAATTTTCCAAAGATCAGGAAAAATACCTTGCCTCAAAGACTCATTAAAAATATGTTTTACTTCATCTGTGCAATGTGGAATAATAAGTGAAATCATTTTAATATTGATATTATCGATACCGAAAGCATTTGATTTTATTTTATTGATAGCTTCGAAGATATCCTTATTAGATATTTCCATAAACGAGAAACTTGCATTGATATTGAATCTGTTATTACTATAAAATGATAAGGTATCACTGTTTATTGTAGAATTTCCAGCAACATTGAGAAAAAAGTTATTAATTTCTTCTGGATTACGTAGTTCTTGCGGTAAACTGTTGATTTGTGAGGAACGCTTTGTATTCACGCCCCAGTATGACAGATTTTTCCAAATTGCTTTGGGATTTTTTTTATTTTTATTTTGAATATATTGCATGTATGCTGTTTTTTCGCGTTTCAGAGCGTCATTGACGTAATTCCGTAGAGTTACATAATACGTCCTTGAAGCCGGTGTTCTCAAAGTTAAATATTTTTGATGAGCCTTATCCCTGGTTTGCATCATGAGCTTGAGGTTGTATGTGACGTAAGGCAGAAATTTCTTTTTACAATTTAACCTGCGGATAGGGGCATGTTTATCAAATACATGTATTATGCAATCATTCAAAAAATTTACTTTGGAGTTCATGTCTTGTAAATTAACAATATCACCCCATGGCATATTCGCAGCGTCGTTAGAAAAATCAGTGAAATCGAAGTTTTTGTAGCTTCTAAAGTATATTAAATCGGTAGGTGATTGTTCATTTCGAAAGCTGGTTACGCAGCTGACCATTAGGTGGTCTGTAATACCATTCATATCAATAGTATTACAACTTATAAGGTCATCAACAGACTTCTATCCTTTTACCATGAAAGCCTTATTATATTGCTCTCTAGTCGAATAAATTATTGAATATAATTCCATTGTATGGAACCCTTAATCTCAAGAATATACATCGAATAGAGAATGTGCAATGAAAGGTTCTGAAAATCATAGCTGATGAACTTGGGTTAGTTGTTTGGGAATATAACTACGAAGAAGTAATGAACTTAATAGGTATACATACTCTAAGTGATCGTCGAATTATGGCAACGTTGATCTTTTTAAAATAATTTCTGGCATTATTGATTCTCCTGAAGTTCTGTGATATCGTTTAATGTTCCTCTTAGACAGACCAGATTGAAAAACGTATTCGTTGTACCTTATCATTCAAGCAACTATGGTTTTTGTTTACCTACAGGGTGACTCATTAGTGGCCCAGTAGTGGCCCCAGTATCACCTCTATAATGAGGGGTATGATAAAATGTTTCAGATAAAAGTTATATGGTTCATTATACTTCGGTTGGTCCCATCCGAATAGATCACCTTGTAGTAGTACCTCTATGACTGAAATGCGCAAGTTGAAAGAAAGAATGATTCACGATGCCCCTATCTCACGAGTCCTCACTCGAATATCCGTCAATATACTTCTTGCGCTGAATGTGATAAGTTCGAAAGTGTTAATTAGTTTAAATAAGTGAATTGAAGAAAATTTTCCGTATGTACTATGGGAAACAAAACAAACGATGCTCAGTGAATACAACTTATAAACACTACGGAAACTCGAGGAAAAACTCCGTTCCTACTCGTTTAGTAAGTAAGATTGTTTTTAATGTTTTCTGTCATGTTTTAGAAAAACCAACGGAATGAGTGGACATAATTGGAAATAGATGAGACTGACAATGATTTCTGATCATTGATCATCGGCAGGGGCAATCTACCTTGTAGATCAACATACGGCTGAACTTTATTCATCATCCTAGGCCGTTTTCTGCCCTGCATACTTTTTGAGTTGTGCCAGCCGAGTGTCTAGTGCCCAAAGACAATTTCTCTTTGGTTGGCGCAGGTCCGTAGTCAGATTTGATATCGGAATTTTCCGCCACCAACAGTGAATCTTTCCGTAGTGATAACGCGGTTACTACTATACTGGGAGATGATCCGACTGAAGCAAAGTTTCACGGTAGTGATATCCAGGATGATTCCGCACTGCAGTGGTACCTATCTGACACAAGCAAGAGAACGACAACGAAGAACCTAAAAACACTCGAGGACAAACTCCGTTCTTACTCGTCGTAAGTAAGTTTGTTTTTCATATTTTGTCACGTTTTAGAACGGAACCAAAGACGTGAGTGGACGTATAATTGGAAACAGCTGAGACTGACAATCATTTCTGATCATTGATCATCGGCAGGGGCAATCTACTTTGTAGATCATTCTACGGCTGACCTCCAATCATCATACGCCGTTTTTTTGTCCCGCACACTTCCTGAGTTGTGCTCGCCGAGTGTCTCGCACACGAAAACAATTTCTCTTTTGTTGGAGCTGGTTCCAGGCCATTACACTACCTCATATCCACCCCAACTGAATCCGGTAGTTCAGACCTTTTTTCTCGGCATCTGAATTGAGGTTTCCTACTGGACCTTCAAATTTCGTTGGGCGAAGGTTTCTCAGCCCTCAGTACAGCTATGCCTGATGAGTGATCGATATGCTGAAGCATTCAAGACTACTTTGTCTGACAAAGCCTGTGCTGATGAAGCATTATGCAACGTTCCTTCCTCGATTACGAACCACAGGAGATTTCTGCTTGCACTAGACCTGAAAGTACAACCTTTTCCTCCAAAACACCTCGAGGGCACTGCTCATCGAAGTCAATGGCAATCTTAGAAAATCAACAAAGGGGGGACACCTCAAGCAGACAAAACAGAGGATGGTGAGAGCGGTTCACGACGTACATCAACAAATGGACGAGGTAACATATTTGAACTTATACGCTGGTCGCATTAAATATTTGACAGCACGTGGCAATCTATAACTAACAACTCCAACATTTTGGAATGGGTTTAGAGATATAAGATCCATTCTTATACTCTACCTTATGAAAAACTGGCACCTGAACCCCGACAATTCCACCCAGCCGGCTAAACCTCTATTGTGAGTGTTTAGCTATATTACTGGAATTTGACTACATTGAACCAGCCGTCAATGTCAAGAGCAATTTTTGGTTCAGCTATTTTCTCAGGTTTGAGTCTCACTGATAGCTATAGATTTTTTTTGAATCTGAAACATTTGCATGAATTTATCACAGCCCCTCACTTGGAGCTGTGAAAAATCTGATGTCTGAAAATTGTTTTTTAACGTCAGTGGATTCGACAGATGCCGATAAACATAAGAAGTATTTGCGATTCCAATCTAGACACAAAATTTTTGAATTTAAATTTTTTGTGTCTTGGCTTATCTTTGCACCTTAAATATTTACAAAAATCTCAGAAACGTTTATACATTTTTCGAGTTCAAGAATTTTTTGTATCTGTAGCTATTTAGACGACATCTTTTTCAATTAGTATTACCAAGATGGAGTGTTCAGGAAACATCCAACAAATTTGAGGTATCTTGGTAATCATTACGATTCGATATCAATGGAAAATAAATTCATTTGACACTTGATTTCGGTTTGCCTTGTGGTTGAATATAGGTGGCCGTCCACAAAATTATTTGAGGGGCACCGATGTATAACCTTGCAGACGGATCGAGGAGATTTTGACAATGTAAATTTCCACCGAGTTACAGTGACTTTTCATGTTGGGCAACTAGAAGGTAAAACAAGGCCTGAATTTTCCAGAATATTACATGCAACAACGAGTAAGCCAAAGGTTTCAGTGAAGCAGGCCAAACTTCACATTGATGTTCAAAACCCTCAGACAGTTCTCCTCAAAGTGTCACATTTTGTCGCATAGAGACAACAACACCGTCAACGCGCAGATCAACCGGATGTCTGGAATAAAGCACCCAAACCTCAACGGACTGGCTGGTGATATTTGGAAGTGGTGTGAAGAATTAGGCATAATGATATTCAGGAACTTGAGTTTTCTGGTTGAGAATATATATGTTTATATGTGTATATGTGTGTATATATATGTGTATATATATATATATATATATATATATATATATATTATATATATATATATATATGTATGTGTATATATGTATATATATATATATGTATGTGTATATATGTATATATATACATATATATGTATGTGTATATATGTATGTATATATATATATATATATATATATAAAATTATCAACTAGTGATTTTCGTCTCATAAATAAATTCTAAATATGAGTTTATAGCAGATCAAAGTCCATGATGTGTCACCTTCGGAATGCAATATCGAGAATACGCCTTCCAAGAGCGGGCCAAAAATTTCGATAACCTGAAGTTAATCTGTTTACTAACTACTCTAACACCTAGGGTAAAACATTTTTATTTTTACAGCCAAACCCCATAAGTTATGCAACTGATGCATTACATTAACTTGGTCTGACACAAACATTTGTGTTTTCCCAATCATCACCACTTCCACATTTTCCTAGAATATTGAAAATGATTGAAGGGGACAAAGTTACATGTTTTGTGTTTCTGTTATCGCAATCCCAAACTTGTTTTCCACAAATTGATATCAATTTTGAATTCCATTACATTGTATTTTGAACCACAATATATAACTTTTTCAGTTTCGTTCAAGCACCTACATCCACTGTGGTGCCATCTTTTCCTGGGTGAACCGATTTTGTCTGGCATCCATTTTCCAGGAGAAAAACTGAGGGGTGAACCTTCAGCGATTCTGATGGCATCACTGATTGCAAATCCGATGAAACCATACAATTTATTTTCGTCTCATTGGTGGATATTTGTGAAGGAGATGTGGATAAGGTAGATCGCCCATGGGTGCAGCTAGGTAAAAATTATAGTACTAGAAAATTACATAAATCAGCCTAAAATCTGATATCTCATGCATGTAAGTATGATACAATGGAAATGTTTTAGAGGGGTATTTTCAAAGTACGATCCACTTTTTTTCCCGATATGAGAAAATCTGGGACCCTTACCAAGTGTTGACCAAATTAGAAAAATCAGACAACCTCATTTTGAAAAATATATCACAAACTTATTGTTATGGTTTCTCTAAAGCTTGCTAAAGTGTAAAAATATGATTCAAAATCAGAATGAGTAGCATTTTTATTGTGTGATCAGTAAAAAAAAAAGAAAAAAAAAAAAAAGGAAAATCGTTTACCGGATGACGAGTGTTGCCCTTCAGAGGTCGAATCTTCCGCAGAAAATGTATTGACGAGGCCTTTTGCCTTTTGGCGTGTGAGTCCCAGCACGGAAACTCGATGGGAAGTTGAACCCGAGTTTTCCGCTTGAGGGGCAGACGTGCTTGTCTCTTCACTGCCGAGAACCAAATTATCCACAGAAGACCAAGAGAGCAACAAATACAAACATATATTTTTTTTTTCACCATTTTCCACGGTGAATTGAAGAACCGCACACATTCAATTAGGTTTTTTTCTCATTTTTACTTATAAAAATCCTCATCACCCAGCTATACCTCAGCTCTTCAGCCGTTTGCTGGAAATGAGTCTGCAATTTGGTGGTGTTGATACTGATCAATTCAAAGGCCACAGCACAAGACATGCTGCCACTTCTGCGGCCAACCAAATCGATATGAGCACGGACACCATACGATCAAATGTAGGCTGGTCCGAAAAATAAAATACTTTTGGTAAATTTTACATAGACCAGTAATTACAAATGGTACATTTGCGGATTACCTCCGCAATTTCATTAAACGAGTGTAAGTTTTCTGGTTATTTGAGTTTTGCAACATTATATTGTAATAGCATTCAAATACTGTCTGTATCAAATTCTTAGTTTATAGTGGTGAATCAAATGACATAAACAGTTCATTTAGACTACTTCATTAGTATGAGATCAGTCTGAATGAAATTTTGATCGCCTTTTAATAATTCTTTAAACATCTACAAGGTGATCTATTCGGATGGGACCAACCGAAGTATAATTGTGGATTAAACGACTTACCTGAAGGAAGTTCAATCCAAATTATACGAGGTTGGTCACATCCGAATAGAGAGACACCCACCCATCTCAAAGAAGAAAAAAAAATCCAACATATTATTTTTTCTGTCATCCCGACCCAAAAAGGCGATATCATCGCAAGGTATATTGACGGATATTCGAGTGAGGACTCGTGAGATAGGGGCATCGTGAATCATTCTTTCTTTCAACTTGCGCATTTCAGTCATAGAGGTACTACTACAAGGTGATCTATTCGGATGTGACCAACCTCGTATAATTTGGATTGAACTTCCTTCAGGTAAGTCGTTTAATCCCCAATTTTGTTGCTCATTTCAAAAATATTTTGGAATGTACAGAGTGTTTCTTTGAAACGGGGCAATACAAATCATCATTTTTCCAAATGGATCCCCTGGATTTATCGTTGAACTGGGCGAACTTTTTTTACAAAAAGAGGCATTTCCTTTTTAAGAAAATTTCTCGGCGTTGTCAAGCTACTGCTGAAAGAAAGAAAATCTTAGGAAAAACAGATCACCGTAAATGCCATCATAATAACTTTATGAATGAAATTTACGCAGAAATATTTGCAACACCAAGAGTGAGTTGAAATGTTGATATGAACTGAAAGTTACATTTCTCAAACACGAGATTTTATCTACAGCCATTAATTTGACCAACTTAGAATATAAAAAACTTGATTTTTTTTAATGGAGCACCCATTATGTTATGTCACCAGTTTTTAGAACTATTTAATACCTTTTTGCCGATCGTATGGGTTCAAGGCCTATCGACAGCAGAATATTTTTTCTGAGAGAGTGTTAAGAATCGCGCGTTAAAACGTAAGACCACGTTAATGATTGGTTCGTACAAGTTCCGACTTATGACTGCTGCCCGTTCATAAGACGACGATGGCTGGTAACGAAAAAATATCAGAAATTTATAACAACTGCTCGAAGTGACCACCGGCTACTTCCAAACTATAACGTATTAGGTTTTCTTCATTATCTTGCCTCAAAATTCTAATTGGAACATTTTAGAATACGTCCTTTATTCTATCTTCCAAATCCACCTTTATAGATGGGGTGTTTTCTCTCTCTAGATTATTGGCCTTTGCTTCCTCCAGGGCGCATTTGACCAGAGATGGGGTGTTCTGTAAAGTTGCTCTTCAACGTAGCCCCACTTAAAAAAAACTGAGCCGGTAGACTCGAATTTGGTCACCAAACGTTGAATATTGGACTTGGAAAGACGACCATGTACATCATAAAAAGTGTGCAACGTGCGCATCGTTGCTACTAGAGAACAACCATTTTATCATTTGCACGTGTCGCTCGACGCTTTAACTTTCCATGGTGATTTGTCTTCAGTGACTGATTGAAATACGATATTTTGACATGAGGTGAATATTGGATACATTTATCGAACAGGATATTTTTACAGATGTCTTAGAGATCAATTACCCTAACACCAAACTGATATTTTTGCACTCGACTCCAACAAGGTTATCATCTTCAGGAGAAGAAAAATGATACTGAATCTAAAGTTTTCCCGTACGATATGGACTTTATTTGTTACTGGTTTTTATTCTGATTAATCTCTCAATAATGAACTAGTGCAGTAACTACCTGTAGGTAGTGATACTAAATCTTAACACTAGGGTTGGTTACTGTTTGAACGTCATCAAGTGTAGAATCAATTAATCTACCCTGAAAAGTTGCTACGTCTATCAAAAAACAGTTCTTTTTGGATAGAACAAGTCTAATTAGTCAGCAACTTCCCGTATAATCAAATTTTGCCTATCAATCAAATCAGAACTAATATATATGAAAATACTTATCGTTAACGTTTCGGAAACTGAATCCGCTTCCGTTCTCAAAACTTATACGCAAATTTCCTGTTCAAATGCAAATTTCTCTTGTAGGCAATCTTCGTAATTGACATTTGTCAAATATTTCAAAATCGACATAACATTTTGTTCTTCAGGATAGGCAGCCAGCCGCGATCCATATCAAGCGAACTCATAGATATACATTCTTCACAAGGCAGCATGATGAAAGCAATTCAATTTTCGCTTCCTGCTATTGCTCTCGTTCGTCATAATTTTAGTGTCGTTCCATTCCACTGTGTGATCTCTATCGGCAGTAAGAATGTGTTCTGATAATTTAGAACCACCACACAAGTGTCAAGAAAGGTATAGTAAAATGCTTTTATGATAGAACGAAAATTGTATGTAACTCACAAGAAAAAATCAATGATGAGATAAACTTCATAAAATCATTACTGAAAGAAGATGGATATCTAGAAAAATTCATAGAAAAAACTTTTACAGAAATTGAATATCCGAACACAGTCCACAATGAAGACATACAACTCAGACAAAATACACAACCTGTATCAAACATTATGTCCCTTGTTTGCCTAAAAAGATAAAACGGATCGGCAACAGGTATAAAGTTAGAACAACATTCAAAACAACAAACACTTCAAAGTCAATTCTGGCACATACCCTACAAATAACACAACGGAGAGCACAAAAAATTGTATTCATCAATTTCCTTGTTCGTGCGGTCAAAAATATATCGGTGAAACGTCTCGACCATTGGAAGTGCGAAAGAGTGAACACAAGATGTACATCAGGAACAGACAGATAAGTGGTTTTAAATTATCAGAACATATTCTTACTGCCGATTGAGATCACACAGTTGAATGGAATGACAATAAAATTTTGACGAAAGAGAGCAATGACAGGAAACGAAAATTGAAGAAATCTGCTTTCATCGTGCTGTCTGGTGGAGAATGCATACCTATGAGTTCGCTTGATATGAATCGCGGCTGGCTGCCTCTCCAGGAGGACAAAATGTTGTCAATTTTGAAGTATTTGACAAATGTCATCTACGATGATTGTCTACAAAAAGCGCAAAAATATCAGTTTGGTGTTAGGGTAATTGATCTCCAGGAGAAGTTTCAACTATCACACCAAAAGTTCCAATCTCATCGTTTATTTTTCACAGAGCCATTAACTTGACCAACTTCGGATATCAAAAATGTTATTCTTCAAATCAAACACCCAGTATGTTATTCTACCATGTTGTTGTTTATTCCTACAATTTTTGTATGACTAAGCCCCTAAAATTGACAGATTTTGTGAAATTTGCAATTTCATTCAGATTTTTTAATTTCGGATTGAGAACATTTCATAAAAATGGGTTTGCAAATAGACATAATTTTTATTATTATTCAACAGATAACCCCCATTTTCTTCGAACCACTAGTCAGACAAAGTGGCTCGTAAATGTATGGTGCGGCATAATTGAAAAGGACCCCGCACTAATCTTATGGAAAACCGGTTTCGGTGAAAATCGCTGAAATTTCAATATGATGTCGCCCATGCCATCCTGAATAAAAGTTATCATTGCGCCAACTCTCTGAATGCCCGCGTTTGGATTCTACAGGGGGTCAAAGTTCGATATTTTGACGATTTTTCAAAAAATCCGGAATTTCATTTTCATTGTATCGATCTGAATTTTTATAATGGAATAGTCCACAATATGTGCATCAAAAAGTTCAAATGACAAAAGTTTCTAGAATCAAAACTGTCGGGTATACAGAGGGTTGAACTTTGTTTTTGGTAATTTTTATCGAACTTTTTTTGAGAAAATATTCGTTTTCCTGCAGATCCATGTGCAATTGATGTTACTTACAGTACATAAGAGGGCGATCATATTTTGCATTTGAACTAACCATCCAACTTTAAATATTTGAAAGGTACGGGGCGATCAAAAATATATTTTCAATTTCGGAAAAATGTATCCCTTTGTATAGTCAGCTTTCACCAATATATTCAGCTGATTTTTTGAAACTATGTAGCTAACATACATACAAATGTGTCAACGTCTGTGCTCATTAATCTGAATCCAAATAAAGTTGCGGCGATGGTCCAAAAAACATGGAGAAGGGATGTTTCGGAATAATTTGGAAATGATATTTCTTTTGTGCCTCTTTAACGTTTTCAAAAAGCCAAAGACAATTTTAAAAGATCAGATTAACACAATTTACTGTACTAAAATAACAACATTTTCGTTTCCAAGACTTGTACCTACTACTTTTCTGTGCAAGTAACTGTATTATTCCATATCCAAAATAGAGCAGTCCTTGGAATGTCATTCGATTGCTGTCAGAGTTATGAATGTTTTTGATAGCAAACATATTTTGATGTGTTGAACGTAGATGAAATGTTAGTATTTTCTAATAATTAGAGAATCGGTTGATGTTTTGGTCATCAATTACCTGTTTTCTTTTATTTTCTGCTCTTCGAAGTTAAATAAGGTGAGATAATCATTATATTCAATTGTATCTCATATTTGAATATTTCCAGGTCATCATGGCCTATCAAAATCAAGTAAATTGCTTTGTATGCGATACCCGATCAAGACCAGCTCGAATGTCACATCTTCTTCATGGAGAAGAACATTTGGAAAAGTGTCAAATAGCTATTTCTAGGCGGGATGCACGAGGTGGTCCCCCTCTCATCATAGGAGAAGAAACAAGAATATGTTTAAACTGTAATCGATCTATTATGAATGAAATAAGGGACTTGACGATTGATCCAACTTGTATAAGACTTAATGTTTTGACACAAACATCGAGCCATACATGCTCCATCTGCAATGCCGCCGATGATCAGCAAACTCTATCCAATAAATGCATATATATATTAATACCAATATGGGTAATAAGGACAACTGCCGTGAATCCGAAAAAAAAGACGATCGCCGGTTTCTTTATACCTATGCGCATGCGCGAAAAAAAAACATTTCTTCAATAATACACATACTTTTAATTACCTGTTTCTTTCTAACATGCGTGAGTTTCGACCAGGACCGATAGTGGGGATGAATTCCTTATTTCATATGATTGAAACCGAAACATAACCAAAGATTTTAGCGTCTGCGTCTGACAGTTGTTGAAAATATTCATCGAGCCAATTCTTTTTATTGAAGTATCTTCATCGTCTTCTCAATTATTAATGTGTTAGAGTTCTTATACTTTACCAATTCTTTTCAAAGTTGGGTTTTTTAGTAGTTGAGAGTTTTGTTAGTGTTCGTATATATTTTTTCAACTATGTCCCCGACACCCTGCCATCGGTAAATATGGAATTTAGATTAATTATTGTCTTCATATCACACGACTAATATTTCAGGTTTTCAAAAGACCCCGTCCTGAAATTGTTGTGGATGAATATTTGGAAAGTACCGATGACGTTTCCAGCATAAGAATATATGCAAATGATTTCTCCGAGGACGATTTTTTTACTAAGCCTACAGAAATGGGTTTGAGAACACAGTTGAAACATTTTTGAAAAATATAACTTGCCCTCTGCTTTCACGTTATCCAACATATGCCCCTGCTGCAGTTGGTAAGTGACATATGGATTATGGATCTTTTAAAAACTAGTCTATTTTGGAACAAGCCATTTCTGACTATGGAGGGTAAAGTTTCGTTTATTATTCGGCACCTCATACCTACTATCAACACATGTGATTATTTATGTGATTTTCAAACAGGCATACTGCACTGCAGCCTCAGCCTCATCTGCAACATAGTTGCATAGACTCTTGGACAATTCTAGCCAAGTTCGTTAATTATTCATGCATCGAGTAGTAGAGCGAGTAGAGACTGAGCCGAGATCAGCTGATCACTGCGCATGGAGCTTTAAAATATAAAAATCGTGTAACATAACCTCATGTTTTTGTATTCATGTTCATGTTATCTTTTTCGAGCAATTTTTGTTTGAATATTTACGAATGTTTCCTTTGACATTCGCCGTGCAGATTGTTCATATGAAGATCATGTTGAATGAAAATGTAGGTAGGTTGAATTTTTATGTTTTCTTTACGATAATGTGTTTATAGGTGGATGAGGTTGATTTCACAGTCAGACTTGGCCTGACATTCCATTCTCCAATGATGAGCATATTAACATTGATACGCTGCATTGTTTCTAGTCCGTTGTACTCACTTGGGCAGAGGATAGAGAAATTGAAATAGTTGCTATTCATGTTATAACCAGTTAGGAAAAATTCCATGTTGTATAATGAACATGATTCCTGCAGTACGAGAAGAAAAACTATGGAAGTGTTCGAAAGGAGTCCAAGTACGTTTCCCAATGCTACACAGAAAAGATTGAACACGCTCTACATTATATCCTTGGGGTATTTAACAATGTATTATGAATGCCTGTGTTAAAGGTAAAACTAGAGAATGAGATATGTTGTTTTGATAAGGGAAAACAAACTGAAAATTATCAACACTAATGTATCACCATTTAGTGTTTAGAATGAAAGTCAACGGGGATTGCACATATCCTTACCTTAGAACAAGTTTAAAGGATCTGAAGGTGAGTTGGACACCTATGTACAAGCTTGGAGAGCTCGAATTGTAATAAACGAAAGGCTTCGAGCAAAGTGAGCGCTTAGAGCTTAATAAATGAAGTTAGCTTCTTTTGCCCTCCTTGAAGATATGAAAACTGAGAAGTGACCTTTGCCATCTGTCATCAGAATTTAGTGAACTGTTTACTGCTCAACTGAAGTTGAGTTAAAATAATATTCTAGCATATAATACGATCACTACTGAAAAGTAGTCTTTCTCTTTAAAGAAGAGGCAGGCAAGGAAACCATTGATTCACGATTCAATTGGAAAACAGTGTTTCAGCGGCTGATTGCATTTCTATTCGTTCAGGATAATTTTTTCAACTACATGAAATCTTTCATGGAAAATAGGACCGAACAAAACCCTTATACATATTTTTGTGCAGGTGCTCCATCAGGAATCTCAACTGAAAACACTTTAAAGAGAAAAAAGGAGGATTTTGATGGACCTGATGAAAAAAAATCGAGGATCCCGAAACAAAATTATACTTGTAAGTATTCAAAAGGTTGTTACTCGCCACTTAATTCAAATGAACTAGTCTCATTCTCGTGTTAGCTTATTTCGTCGTTCATAATGGTACATATAAATCAAATTCAGTACAAATTTGAAAAATAGATTATTTTTTGTTATATCTCACCATCACCAATATGTTTTCTTGAAAAAAACATTTGGAACTTCTGGTATTGAGACTTTTTTCGGAGATCAATTAACCCTACACCAAACTGATATTTTTTGCACTCGACGCCTGTCTCGCTAACAAGATTAGCACCTCAGAAGAAAATTTATACTAGTACCAATTTTTTTCTTTCTACTTGATACTAGTATCAATTTTCTTTTCCTGAAGATGCTAACCTTGTTAGTGAAACTCGCATTGAATGCAAATAATATCAGTTTGGTGTTAGGGTAATTGATCTCTGAAAAAAAATTAATGTTTGCGTAATTTTTTACTCATTTTAAAAATTTAAGATAGATAGGACATCACCGGATTTTGTAACAAGTCATGAATATTCAGGAACATATGGACTGGTTACTTTCAATCAAGAAATAGATATCAAAGTTAGGAATAAAGAAGAAATGGATTCAAATCAGGAAATCAGTAAGTTTTTTCTCTATTTATATTTTGAGTTGAAATCTTGGAACCATTGAAAAATGAAGAATTTGTATTGACTTTATACAAGGGTAGTGGGGACAGGCTTTCAAGCTTAGCCTGCAGAATCTTTACACAAATGAAAAATACTAGTCGCGTCAAATATACTTTTGTCAGAAGAAAATAATTCTCATTGGCAACAAATTAATATACAGAGTAAAATATAAATGATCAAAAATAAATAATTCACAACAATTATGTACAAAAATTTAAATAAAATGTCAATATATACAAACTCCAAAATATCTCTTTGAATTATATTTATTTAAAGGATAGGTCATACAAACATTCCTGAGTGGAGTGATATATTTTTTCATGTCCTTTCTGAAAAGTTTAAAGTTCTCGATTTCTTACACTACAGCTGGTAGGTGATTGAGCATTTTTCCATTTGATTTGATTCCATAGTAAATAATTGAATCTTCAAGAAGTGAAGTAGATGGATATATTACTGTCATGTTGGCGAATATTGTATGGAGTATTAAAGGTCTGCCAAGAGAAGATTTATTTTTCTGTCTCAATAAGAATAAATATTGAGGTAACTGTTGGAATACCATGTGCTTTTACATCTTCTACATGTATGCCTGAGGCCTGCTTTGGAGATGTACCGTGCTGCTCTTTTTTGAAGCTCAAAGATTATTTGTAAAAGCTCTTTATAGTATACTCCCCAGAATGCAATTCCATATCTATAATGATTAATAATCAGCGCGAAATATGCTGTTCTTGATTGGGAATATCCCAATTCTCAGGAGATAATTCTTAGAACATAGCAACCTGAGGCTATTCTTGTGCTCGCATTGATTGTATTTCCTTTAAATTGACTGAATCATCCATGTGGAGACCAAGGAAAGTATGGTTATGTTTACTCTCCATAATTTCATTATTTTCATATTTTTGTTGTGCCATAGTATAGTGGTGTCATCTGCAGAGAGGGTGAATTTGCCTGTGATATTAATAAGTCAAGTCATTCCCAGACGGCACAATCATATTGCATGAATATCCTATGCACATCCCAGTGGAATATTGGAATATGCCAGGAATATCCCATATCCCCCAAAACATATGATATGCATATTCCATGGATATTCAAAGTCACCATGAAACTTATTCCAGGAATATGTTTTGATATCCCAAGATATGTTCATGGCATATGCAACAGATATGTTTTCTTGCCCTTAAAATATATGCCAGGAATATATTTTTTGTACTGCATAGCATATATGCTTTTTTTGACCGGAATAGCAGAAAGAAAAAAAACACACGTCAAGAATAAGAAAAAATATAGGTGAACAGAAAAATGTTTATTGAAAAAAACTCAAAAAACAGTTAAGTAAATAGGAACTCTAGATATATCACCAAGAACTTTGGACTCATCTTCTGAGACACAAGTATTCCCAACCATATTACTTGGTGAGTGATCATCAATTCAGTAATGATTCTTTGGTTTGCTGGTAGAGTCAAGGACTGCATTATCACGGTATCAGAACTATTTACTGTCTCTTCAGCGCTCTGGTCATTCTTTGACGATTCAGAAATTTTCTGCTCTTCAGCAAAATTGTCTCGAGAAATCAATAATGTTTGGTCAGTCAATCTCTTCACTTTTCTCAAAAAAGATTTCTTCATTGTGTTACAGGGCAAAACACAGACTGTAGGTGAATGATTTCCTTTACTTCTTTTTGATCGGACAATATTTATTCTCAAACACTGTGAGGGGGTTGAAAGTGCTACGACACTGAACACACACACACCTTTTCACCCAAACAAAGAGTTTCACTTACTAAAAAATAATTATACAACTATTTTATAATGAGTCAGTCCTCTTGATTACTTCTCTTCGATAATATGAAAAACTTTATTAATTTTCTCACTGTGAAACTGAACTGATAACTGACAGCGGTAATGCTGATTTAGTTTCAGTTCAGACTAGACCTCACACCGCTCTGAATGATCCAGGGCTCCTAATTCTAATTTCACTATTGGTGCAACACACAAAATGAATGCTGCGAATTTTTGATCAAAACACTTACAGTTGACAAGATCACATGTCAATGTCATTTGTCAAAAAAAACATGAATATTCGGAACGACCAATCAGCTTTCGATTTCTCAAGCTGCGGCGTTCGGCGTAGATAATTGAATATCTCAATTGGTTGAAATTACACATCAAATGTCGTACTTGGAAAATCTAATCATGCTTCAACTTTAATATTTTGTCTACGAACCTTGAAATTCGTACTACAAGATTCTCTTGCTGATAGTTATGTCTCTGTCTCTCCCATGAAGTCAAGTATAGTGCCATTTCACTTTTTGCATGAAAGGTAGAATAGAATTATGTGGCACATGAAATACTATCCCAGTTGCCAGTTGAACTAGGAACAAGGATAAATGTAAGATGCCTAGAACTCCTGGTGACTCAACTGATTAGATTTTGTTTAGATTTTTGTGGCGAAAAAAACAATCGACGCTTTTGAAGGTTTCCCCCATTTTTTCGGTAGAGGGCGTTATATTCCCATTTTTCAATTTTGATGACAAGTGTCGAGTTAATTGTCATATTGTCATGTCAGTTCGAAATTTTGATGTTTACGATGTTTTTATTGTGTTTATTTGTTGATTTCATTGCTTTTAAAAATCGAAACGTTGTTACTGGTATCTCATTGTCCACCCATTATCCTTTAGGTTGCGATCTCTTCTCGCTAGCAAATCAAATAAAAGTGGAAAAACCTGACTGCACATTATTTTCACTTAGTGCAAATTTAGCTTCAGACAAGACTGACAAGAGCGTGTTGGCGACATCTGTACATATTGTACGGAAACCTCCAAAAGCTCAATTATCCACCAAAAATCAAGCAATCCAGATTTCGCCACTTTTATCCCAAACTTCTACAGGTATAAGTAAACACACCAGGGTTTCCAGGCATCTTAGATAAATGCGTATATGATAACAAAAGAAAAACTTCCGGTGTTACATTTTTAATTAACTAGTTTTTTATATTAGTTGAATATGCTACACAAATGCATTTTGAATATTCCCAGAATATTCGAATATCTACCTTTCTGCTCGATATGACATTTGAATATACCAGTAATATTCAATAAGAATATCTGATGGATATTCGTAAAAATATATTCCAGGAATATTTTTCATGGATATTGGATAAAACACATATTTATGGAATATTCCAGAAATATTGCAATATCTACTGGAAAATGGGATGTAGTAGGGATATTCCAGGAATATTGGGTGCCGTCTGGGTTGATATATAAAATAAAGAAGTTTTGAACCTAATATATATCAAGAAACCCCACAATTGTTATATTATTATATATAATATAGCGTAATTAGTTCCTCTGTGAGCTTGGAATCCTAACTGATGACTGTTTAATATGGTGTTGTCACTGCAGAAAGCAACCAATCTGCTTTCAACAAATTTTCCTATGATTTTAGCAAGTGTAGGAATGAGTGCTATAGGTCTGAAGTTGAAGGGATCCACATTATTTCCAACCTCATAAATAGGTATTACAATGGATTTTTTCAAAAAGGTTGGAAACTCACCATACATGAAAGATTGATTGATGAGTTGTGATAGCACAACTAAAAGGGAATACGGTTGAACTTTGAATTGAATATTTTGATCGACATGTCATTGAGGCCAGAACCAATTTTGTTTTTCATATTTTTAATAAAGGCTTCCAGTTCTTTCGGGTTGGTTTCATTGAAATGGAAGCTTTCAACAATGTCAATTTTTTTGAGGCAAGACAGAGAGTTTTTGTTTGAAAATAAGTTCAGAGTGAGCTTGTCAGCTATAGAGCAGTAGTAGTAGTTATTTAACAGACCTTTAGATTTGTTGTCCGCCCAATCCATCCTCTTTTTATAGTAAATCTGTTTTGTTACTTATAAGCAGTTTTCTGTAAATTCCCCTATATTTTTTTTATATTCAAATAAGAATTTTTGGTTCGGATTTACATATTTTCTAATGTAATGTGAGAAGTTTCCGTTTCTTGTCAGATTTTTTATTCCATATGAACCAAGGATTTTTCTTTCTTAATTTTAATTTTTGAATGGAAAATGCTTTGTTGAAGTTTCCTACTAATTGATTATGAAATGACTTGAAAGGAAGAGGGTTATGTAAAAAAATGTCCAGTCAGTTTGCTGGCAATGTTGGTAAAATCTGTCCTAATTCTGTTTTCTGAATAAATGTTCAAATTTTTGAATTCCCAATGTATACATCGCAGCGACCTTACAAAAATAATGTCACATTGTTACTTTTCAAAACAATACTATATATATATATATATATATATATATATATTTATATATATATATATTTATATATATATTTATATATATATATATATATATATATATATATATATATATATATATATATATATATATGTATGTTAGTCTCCAAGCACAAAGTTTCAATGATATTTTTGTTTTCAGTTGTGATCCCTGACAAAGAAGAAAAATACGCCAACTGCAACAAAAAAACAGATGATATGTTAAAAAAATTGAGAGTTTGAAGAAACTTCTGGGACACTTGAAATCAAAGAATTTGATATCTCGTGGTGCTAATGATCATCTGATGGTAATGTAGTGTTTCATTTATCAACAGATATCACCATCACCTGCGACATCATTATGCATAGATTTGTGAGTATGGAATATTGGAGGATGATGGGCAAAAAACGTAAGGAAAAGGGTACCAATCCCAATATATAAATGTTATTCATCATTGCAAAAGGTATTTTGTGTAGAACAATGATGTGAATATAACGTGTCCAAATAACTTTCAATCTCTATATTGAACAGACTTATATAACTAATGTTAAATGTATCACATCATGTTGTTGGACTGCTGCTGCTGATGTATAGAGGTAGAACAATGTACATCAGGATTTTCAAATCGTATTGTAAAGAATGCGGAGAACAGTAAAAAACGTAAATGAAAAAACTTTTATTTCTTATTTTTCAACAAAGATAACAACCTGTCTACATTACTGAGAAATGCTCGAGTAAGAAAGCCTTCATGGCATATACCTACTACGTATCACACAGAAAAAATCATATATGAGAAATCTAGAAGTTCAGGACGGTGATTGCAAAATCTGCTGCATCGTTCTTTTTATTCGAATACATTTCTGGATGGTATGAGTTACTTTAAAAATTTCCCCTTTATATGTATAGTAATGATTTGTCTAACTGTTTTTTCGTTTTGTATACAATTATGTTGTAGCTTGAGATTATTTTTCAAATGTTTTATTACCTACCATGAATGTAACTAAACATAACATGGTACGAAATTGCGAGATTTTAATTTTTAGTCATTTCAATAAATTTCTCATTCCAATATATAAATTCCAAATTGATACTGAATATGTATTTGAAAATGGTTGTGTGTTTAACAGGATTGTCGATCTTTCTTGAATTTATGAAATAGTAATTTTTATTCACTTAAAAATTACGTACTCATCAATTCTCCAATATCCGCTGTCTCTGGTATCATCACTGATGATGACCATGTGGTTACAATCTTAATCAACCTTTCCTGTCTTTTTAATGAATACCTATCCTTCATATTTGTGAATCCTGCAATTTTTCGACTTCCAAAGATGATGTAACTATTGAGAAATATGAATAAAAATTTTCTGAAATTATTGTAGTATTATTTCATAAATAGCTGAACTCATCCTTTGTGTATTAAAATTAATTAAAATGCTGGATTACATCTGACACCTGCATATCATTCCAAAAGGAATATTCTCATTGATATTCTCCTTATAATTTGCAACTAAAAGGTTCTATAAATGAATAATGATTATATATATATATATATATATATATATATATATATATATATATATATATATATATAATATGTATATATATATATATAAAATATATATGTATAATATATATATATATATATATATATATATATATATATATATATATATAATCATTATTCATTTATAGAACCTTTTAGTTGCAAATTATAAGGAGAATATCAATGAGAATATTCCTTTTGGAATGATATGCAGGTGTCAGATGTAATCCAGCATTTTAATTAATTTTAATACACAAAGGATGAGTTCAGCTATTTATGAAATAATACTACAATAATTTCAGAAAATTTTTATTCATATTTCTCAATAGTTACATCATCTTTGGAAGTCGAAAAATTGCAGGATTCACAAATATGAAGGATAGGTATTCATTAAAAAGACAGGAAAGGTTGATTAAGATTGTAACCACATGGTCATCATCAGTTGATGATACCAGAGACAGCGGATATTGGAGAATTGATGAGTACGTAATTTTTTAGTGAATAAAAATTACTATTTCATAAATTCAAGAAAGATCGACAATCCTGTTAAACACACAACCATTTTCAAATACATATTCAGTATCAATTTGGAATTTATATATTGGAATGAGAAATTTATTGAAATGACTAAAAATTAAAATCTCGCAATTTCGTACCATGTTATGTTTAGTTACATTCATGGTAGGTAATAAAACATTTGAAAAATAATCTCAAGCTACAACATAATTGTATACAAAACGAAAAAACAGTTAGACAAATCATTACTATACATATAAAGGGGAAATTTTTAAAGTAACTCATACCATCCAGAAATTTATTCGAATAAAAAGAACGATGCAGCAGATTTTGCAATCACCGTCCTGAACTTCTAGATTTCTCATATATGATTTTTTCTGTGTGGTACGTAGTAGGTATATGCCATGAAGGCTTTCTTACTCGAGCATTTCTCAGTAATGTAGACAGGTTGTTATCTTTGTTGAAAAATAAGAAATAAAAGTTTTTTCATTTACGTTTTTTACTGTTCTCCGCATTCTTTACAATACGATTTGAAAATCCTGATGTACATTGTTCTACCTCTATACATCAGCAGCAGCAGTCCAACAACATGATGTGATACATTTAACATTAGTTATATAAGTCTGTTCAATATAGAGATTGAAAGTTATTTGGACACGTTATATTCACATCATTGTTCTACACAAAATACCTTTTGCAATGATGAATAACATTTATATATTGGGATTGGTACCCTTTTCCTTACGTTTTTTGCCCATCATCCTCCAATATTCCATACTCACAAATCTATGCATAATGATGTAGCAGGTGATGGTGATATCTGTTGATAAATGAAACACTACATTACCATCAGATGATCATTAGCACCACGAGATATCAAATTCTTTGATTTCAAGTGTCCCAGAAGTTTCTTCAAACTCTCAGTTTTTTTAACATATCGTCTGTTTTTTTGTTGCAGTTGGCGTATTTTCCTTCTTTGTCTGGGATCACAACTGAAAACAAAAATATCATTGAAACTTTGTGCTTGGAGACTAACATACATATATATATATATATATATATATATATATATATATATATATATATATATATATTTTATATATATATATATATATATATATATATATAAATATATATATATATATATATAAATATATATATATATATATATATATATATATATATATAACAGGATTGTTTTGAAAAGTAACAATGTGACATTATTTTTGTAAGGTCGCTGCGATGTATACATTGGGAATTCAAAAATTTGAACATTTATTCAGAAAACAGAATTAGGACAGATTTTACCAACATTGCCAGCAAACTGACTGGACATTTTTTTACATAACCCTCTTCCTTTCAAGTCATTTCATAATCAATTAGTAGGAAACTTCAACAAAGCATTTTCCATTCAAAAATTAAAATTAAGAAAGAAAAATCCTTGGTTCATATGGAATAAAAAATCTGACAAGAAACGGAAACTTCTCACATTAGAAAATATGTAATTCCGAACCAAAAATTCTTATTTGAATATAAAAAAAATATAGGGGAATTTACAGAAAACTGCTTATAAGTAACAAAACAGATTTACTATAAAAAGAGGATGGATTGGGCGGACAACAAATCTAAAGGTCTGTTAAATAACTACTACTACTGCTCTATAGCTGACAAACTCACTCTGAACTTATTTTTAAACAAAAACTCTCTGTCTTGCCTCAAAAAAATTGACATTGTTGAAAGCTTCCATTTCAATGAAACCAACCCGAAAGAACTGGAAGCCTTTATTAAAAATATGAAAAACAAAATTGGTTCTGGCCTCAATGACATGTCGATCAAAATATTCAATTCAAAGTTCAACCGTATTCCCTTTTAGTTGTGCTATCACAACTCATCAATCAATCTTTCATGTATGGTGAGTTTCCAACCTTTTTGAAAAAATCCATTGTAATACCTATTTATTGAGGTTGGAAATAATGTGGATCCCTTCAACTTCAGACCTATAGCACTCATTCCTACACTTGCTAAAATCATAGGAAAATTTGTTGAAAGCAGATTGGTTGCTTTCTGCAGTGACAACACCATATTAAACAGTCATCAGTTAGGATTCCAAGCTCACAGAGGAACTAATTACGCTATATTATATATAATAATATAACAATTGTGGGGTTTCTTGATATATATTAGGTTCAAAACTTCTTTATTTTATATATCAATCCGACTGCACCCAATATTCCTGGAATATCCCTACTACATCCCATTTTCCAGTAGATATTGCAATATTTCTGGAATATTCCATAAATATGTGTTTTATCCAATATCCATGAAAAATATTCCTGGAATATATTTTTACGAATATCCATCAGATATTCTTATTGAATATTACTGGTATATTCAAATGTCATATCGAGCAGATAGGTAGATATTCGAATATTCTGGGAATATTCAAATGCATTTGTGTAGCATATTCAACTAATATAAAAAACTAGTTAATTAAAAATGTAACACCGGAAGTTTTTCTTTTGTTATCATATACGCATTTATCTTTGTTCCTCTGAAACCCTGGTGTGTTACTTATTCCTGTAGAAGTTTGGGATAAAAGTGGCGAAATCTGGATTGCTTGATTTTTGGTGGATAATTGAGCTTTTGGAGGTTTCCGTACAATATGTACAGATGTCGCCAACACGCTCTTGTCAGTCTTGTCTGAAGCTAAATTTGCACTAAGTGAAAATAATGTGCAGTCAGGTTTTTCCACTTTTATTTGATTGGCTAGCGAGAAGAGATCGCAACCTAAAGGATAATGGGTGGACAATGAGATACCAGTAACAACGTTTCGATTTTTAAAAGCAATGAAATCAACAAATAAACACAATAAAAACATCGTAAACATCAAAATTTCGAAGTGACATGACAATATGACAATTAACTCGACACTTGTCATCAAAATTGAAAAATGGGAATATAACGCCCTCTACCGAAAAAATGGGGAAACCTTCAAAAGCGTCGATTGTTTTTTTCGCCACAAAAATCTAAACAAAATCTAATCAGTTGAGTCACCAGGAGTTCTAGGCATCTTACATTTATCCTTGTTCCTAGTTCAACTGGCAACTGGGGTGGTATTTCATGTGCCACATAATTCTATTCTACCTTTCATGCAAAAAGTGAAATGGCACTATGCTTGACTTCATGGGAGAGACAGAGACATAACTATCAGCAAGAGAATCTTGTAGTACGAATTTCAAGGTTCGTAGACAAAATATTAAAGTTGAAGCATGATTAGATTTTCCAAGTACGACATTTGATGTGTAATTTCAACCAATTGAGATATTCAATTATCTACGCCGAACGCCGCAGCTTGAGAAATCGAAAGCTGATTGGTCGTTCCGAATATTCATGTTTTTTTTGACAAATGACATTGACATGTGATCTTGTCAACTGTAAGTGTTTTGATCAAAAATTCGCAGCATTCATTTTGTGTGTTGCTCCAATAGTGAAATTAGAATTAGGAGCCCTGGATCATTGGGGTGTGAGGTCTAGTCTGAACTGAAACTAAATCAGCATTACCGCTGTCACCTATCATTCCAAAAGGAATATTCTCCTTGATATTCTCCTTATAATTTGCAACTAAAAGGTTCTATAAATGAATAATGATTATATATATATATATATATATATATATATATATATATATATAATATGTATATATATATATATATATATATTAAATATATATGTATAATATATATATAATATATATATATATGATATATATATATATATATATATATATATATATATATATATATATATATATATATATATATATATATATATATATATATATATATATATATATATATATATATATATATATATATATATATATATTAAATATATATCTCCATGCTGATGAGCCCCATAGGGCGAAACTGCTGTCCACAGCATGACGTGTCCTGGTCATTTCCAGCCTTTGGCGACATGCACTGGATGAGAGTCATGGCAGAAAAATTCAGAATACCACAAGAAAAATATAAAAAAAGAAAGTTCATCAAGCTTACTCGAAGCATGGATTGTCGCTTCAGTAATTTACTGTTTAAATTTGGATTCTGTAATCATAGTTAATCAATCCATATTACTGTATCCTGAACAATGTTCATTATGAGAAATCGCTGTACAACACTCACTAGAAATCCAGATCAAATTCTGTATTTAGAAATATGGAGTACTAATTTCACAAGAAAAATTCCTTGCTATCCTGGCAGTTTATTTGGTGGCTATACTAGAACAGGCGACTTTTTGCATATATTTTGGAATGCACATTTTCATATATTTTTCCCTTCATGAAAGCGTTCAAGAGAAGCAGAAATACATGCCATATACTCTGATTCTGGCAGATAGTTTCATTTTTGAGCATTTCATATTTCGTTCACCAATAAGGATTATTCAAAATGAAAACTATTCACACTTAAATCAAATCTACAGTAGCCTGGCAGAATCCTTATATTCCTTTGCAGTTGTGGATAGATAAAGTGATATGGTATTATATATGCTCAGAATATATGCATGAAAAATATAGCTAATCAGTCAATGTTTATAGTATATTTGCTATTCTTTGATGAAGAAACTAGATAATTCGAATGGTATATCAAATAAAGAAGCAACTGCCATTTCGTAAAACCCTGGTTTCTTAGGATAATGTTTGTATAATTCTGATTTACCTACATGATACAAATGTCTTATTTTTTTCGTGCATACCACCAACCGACCAAGTGTCCATCTTTTTACCTGTTTCTGAGCTTTCAATCACAAGTAACACAACAGAATGAGCATAGTATGTCAACTTTGGCGCTTGATCCTTTTTAGTAAATCTTTATTTCAACGAATTTGTTATGAGCTGAATTCATGGATTTTAAAATTACATTCATAAATAGACATTAAAAATGAGTAACATGAATTTGATACTGAATATTTCAATCAGTGAAACTTAAACCCTATCAATTTCACACATATTTACTATTGACCATAATGAGCAGCCATCCTCTTGCAGCAGTTCATTCTATTCGAAATTGATGAAAACTTGGTCTCGAGATCAATGAAAGATTTTTAATTTTGTATTATTAAACACTACACATCATTTCACATCACAGTTAATATGCAATAGAACTCATTAAGTTATTCAATCATTAGGGAAACCTTCCAAACTTCCTGGGAAACCAAAATGCACTTTGAATTTTCCGTACTGCTACATTCGTAGATATATTCAATATTCTTGAAATCTTCATGATCTTGTTATTCTTGTTTGTTTTTTTGACATTAAAATAACATAACCAAAAAAATTAAATTGTCATATGACGTTGAAAATCGCGCATGCGCAAAAAATTAAAGAAACCGGATTGTGGGACTGCAACAGAGATATAACTCGGCTTCACTTGGTTAACATTAGCTCTTATCAGGTATTACTCATATTGGTATTAATATATATATGAATAAATGCAGGGCCAATATTTTTGTTCATCGAAATATATTCATCCCGGATAACGTGAAGGCGTGCAGACATCATCTCGATGATAACGGTTTCATTTTGCCATTTCTATTACCAGGAATCCAGTTTGTAAATAGACCTTATCTGATAAAGGGACAGCAACTATCCATTTTCCTTCAAGGGCTTCGTTTTGTGGCTATTGAACACTCCAGCTATGAAGATGAGAACAATTTCAGTGAGGATGAGTTTCAGGCAATATCTCCTATAACCAAAGAACAATTTCGTAGTCTTTTTATGTTCTGTGATATGGTTCCGCAGGAACATGGTTATAGATATATAACGAAAAAAGACCTTATGACATTCCTCTGTAAATTGCGTCAGGGTCTGTCGGATGATTTCTTGAAGGTAATATTCCATTATCCCTCTAGGCAAGCCACCAGCTTAGCAATTTCTAAAGTAGGACAGTCTTTGATGCAAAGATTCGTTCCATCGAATATCGGCTTTGCAGCCATCGATAGGAATGTGTATATTAGAAGGCATGTGAGTGAGTTTTCCAATATTTTATATAACCCGACCCCAGCCAACCCGAAGGCCATCGTTTACATCGACGGATCATACGCCGCCATAAATAAAAGTTGTAATTTCAGGATATTGCGCCAATCTTTCTGCCGGTACAAGGGACATCATCTGGTGAAACCAGTTTTGATTGTGGCCCCGGATGGATATATACTGAGTATTCAAGGACCTTATTTCTCAGACGCTCGCAACAATGACGCAAGAATTTTGGAGAATCAGTTTGAAAGAAACTTAGAAGACATGAGGGGATGGTTTGATGAAGGTGACATTTTTGTTGTGGATCGGGGTTATCGAGATTCCATACCCTTACTGAATAATCTTGGCATACAATATGAAATGCCCGCGATTGTTCCACGAGGGCAACAACAGCTTTCCACCGAGAAAGCAAATAAATCTCGATTAGTGACGAAAACTAGATGGATAGTTGAAGCAAGAAATGGACATTTGAAAAGCATGTTTAAGTTTTTTGATAAAACGATCGAAATGCCACACGTACACAATCTTAGCGATCTATATCAAATCGCTGGTGCACTCATCAACAGCTTCCACCCCCTAGTCTCAATGAGAGGTGCCAATGCTCAGCTGGCACAAGAATTGTTACGAAAATCACAGGAGGTAAATGTCGTCCAGGCTCGAGTGAAAGTGGACAATCTTCATCTGAGAAATGGTCAATGGGTCCGTATGAATGGAAACCTGATTCCAAACTTTCCTCGCCTTACGATAGAATATCTAAGAGATTTGACCGTAGGTATATACCAAGTTAAACTTTCACCTTCGTATATACAGGATAAATTGCAAAGGGAAGAAAATGAAGAGTTTCAGGTCGATATTTTCGAAGAGGAACCTGGATTCATGAGAGTCAGGGTTTTTTCGAGGTTCAGAAATGCTACAAAATATCAACTGTGGATCAAATATAATGATGGAGAAGAACCTGATGAACCAAACGAGCCCATATTAGGATATTTTTGTACTTGTAAAACCGGCGCCAGAACTTTAGGAACATGTGCGCATGTTGCCAGTGTTCTATGGTATCTTGGTCATGCTCGACATGACCCCAACAGTCGATACCCCTCAAGTTCCCTACTAAACTCAGTAATGGACGCGGCAAATAGACCACAACAAATGGTTCCTGATGGTGCGCTTGAAATAGTTGGGTAGTGAAACGATGACAGTCATGCCGGTGAATAAACTCCTCACAATTTATTTGAATAACATCTCAAAAAACCCAAGACCGGTATGTAGGTGGTCAATTTGGATGCATGACATTTCGTCTGAAGTCTAATTCTTTATTGCGATAGAAATCACTTGCATCCTCATTCTTCATTGCAATTGAATTAACTGCAGATTCAATCATTGTAATGGAAGATTTTTCCAATTATTTCAGAATGTCGCATGCTCTATTCAGTGATATCTATATAAGACCTACCCTACACTGATGAGGGGCAAAACCCCGAAACCGGTATAACTCGTTTCGGAAAACGAAATATGAATCGTCCGAAAGGCTGTCTTCATGGAAAAAATGTACTTGCTGAATTGATTCGACTCAGTTCAGTAGCTGTTGTAGTACTATCATCATTTCTGTTTTCTCTGAATCAGCCCATATGCTTGGAATCGTGCTGAATTCATGTTATGTACTTACTTTAATTCATATTTCATATATCTGTCAGTTGCGGTCACAATTTTTTGAAGACAATGGCAGTTGCGAAGACCTGAATATAAACCAAATCATCTCATTTCTCTCTACTTGTTCTTCCGCACACGATCTTTCTCGAGAATATATTGTTTTCATACTGGATTTTCCTGAAACATCGGGTGGAGACAAGGTGGTCCTGGTCCTAATAGAGTTTCTGAATATATAAAAAATATGAATAGTAAACGAATACTTATATTTTTGAAAAAAAATTTTTTTTTGGACCAACCTTTGTATATACATAAATTCTCATTTCAGATAATTTGGTCATTGAAATGTTTCGAAGTTTGTCTAGTAAACAAAATTATTTTCCGTAACAAAGAAATTATTGATTATTCCAGAAATCAAGGAAATACTATACTTCAAAACCCTGTATAATTCAAACCGTTGCATTCGCGTGGTAGGCACTGTAGAACGTTTTGATCAATAATAACTCATCTACATTATATCAGAAAATAAAAGAAATTCACGGACGATTTTAGAACGCATTTCTAAATTATTCCGAAACATCCCTTCTCCATATTTTTTGGACCATCGCCGCAACTTTATTTGGATTCAGATTAATGAGCACATACGTTGACACATTTGTATGTATGTTAGCTACATAGTTTCAAAAAATCAGCTGAATATATTGGTGAAAGCTGACTATACAAAGGGATACATTTTTCCGAAATTGAAAATATATTTTTGATCGCCCCGTACCTTTCAAATATTTAAAGTTGGATGGTTAGTTCAAATGCAAAATATGATCGCCCTCTTATGTACTGTAAGTAACATCAATTGCACATGGATCTGCAGGAAAACGAATATTTTCTCAAAAAAAGTTCGATAAAAATTACCAAAAACAAAGTTCAACCCTCTGTATACCCGACAGTTTTGATTCTAGAAACTTTTGTCATTTGAACTTTTTGATGCACATATTGTGGACTATTCTATTATAAAAATTCAGATCGATACAATGAAAATGAAATTCCGGATTTTTTGAAAAATCGTCAAAATATCGAACTTTGACCCCCTGTAGAATCCAAACGCGGGCATTCAGAGAGTTGGCGCAATGATAACTTTTATTCAGGATGGCATGGGCGACATCATATTGAAATTTCAGCGATTTTCACCGAAACCGGTTTTCCATAAGATTAGTGCGGGGTCCTTTTCAATTATGCCGCACCATACATTTACGAGCCACTTTGTCTGACTAGTGGTTCGAAGAAAATGGGGGTTATCTGTTGAATAATAATAAAAATTATGTCTATTTGCAAACCCATTTTTATGAAATGTTCTCAATCCGAAATTAAAAAATCTGAATGAAATTGCAAATTTCACAAAATCTGTCAATTTTAGGGGCTTAGTCATACAAAAATTGTAGGAATAAACAACAACATGGTAGAATAACATACTGGGTGTTTGATTTGAAGAATAACATTTTTGATATCCGAAGTTGGTCAAGTTAATGGCTCTGTGAAAAATAAACGATGAGATTGGAACTTTTGGTGTGATAGTTGAAACTTCTCCTGGAGATCAATTACCCTAACACCAAACTGATATTTTTGCGCTTTTTGTAGACAATCATCGTAGATGACATTTGTCAAATACTTCAAAATTGACAACATTTTGTCCTCCTGGAGAGGCAGCCAGCCGCGATTCATATCAAGCGAACTCATAGGTATGCATTCTCCACCAGACAGCACGATGAAAGCAGATTTCTTCAATTTTCGTTTCCTGTCATTGCTCTCTTTCGTCAAAATTTTATTGTCATTCCATTCAACTGTGTGATCTCAATCGGCAGTAAGAATATGTTCTGATAATTTAGAACCACTTATCTGTCTGTTCCTGATGTACATCTTGTGTTCACTCTTTCGCACTTCCAATGGTCGAGACGTTTCACCGATATATTTTTGACCGCACGAACAAGGAAATTGATAAATACAATTTTTTGTGCTCTCCGTTGTGTTATTTGGTAGGGTATGTGTCAGAATTGACTTTGAAGTGTTTGTTGTTTTGAATGTTGTTCTAACTTTATACCTGTTGCCGATCCGTTTTATCTTTTTAGGCAAACAAGGGACATAATGTTTGATACAGGTTGTGTATTTTGTCTGAGTCGTATGTCTTCATTGTGGACTGTGTTCGGATATTCAATTTCTGTAAAAGTTTTTTCTATGAATTTTTCTAGATATCCATCTTCTTTCAGTAATGATTTTATGAAGTTTATCTCATCATTGATTTTTTCTTGTGAGTTACATACAATTTTCGTTCTATCATAAAAGCATTTTACTATACCTTTCTTGACACTTGTGTGGTGGTTCTAAATTATCAGAACACATTCTTACTGCCGATAGAGATCACACAGTGGAATGGAACGACACTAAAATTATGACGAACGAGAGCAATAGCAGGAAACGAAAATTGAATTGCTTTCATCGCGGCTGGCTGCCTATCCTGAAGAACAAAATGTTATGTCGATTTTGAAATATTCGACAAATGTCAATTACGAAGATTGCCTACAAGAGAAATTTGCATTTGAACAGGAAATTTGCGTATAAGTTTTGAGAACGGAAGCGGATTCAGTTTCCGAAACGTTAACGATAAGTATTTTCATATATATTAGTTCTGATTTGATTGATAGGCAAAATTTGATTATACGGGAAGTTGCTGACTAATTAGACTTGTTCTATCCAAAAAGAACTGTTTTTTGATAGACGTAGCAACTTTTCAGGGTAGATTGATTGATTCTACACTTGATGACGTTCAAACAGTAACTAACCCTAGTGTTAAGATTTAGTATCACTACCTACAGGTAGTTACTGCACTAGTTCATTATTGAGAGATTAATCAGAATAAAAACCAGTAACAAATAAAGTCCATATCGTACGGGAAAACTTTAGATTCAGTATCATTTTTCTTCTCCTGAAGATGATAACCTTGTTGGAGTCGAGTGCAAAAATATCAGTTTGGTGTTAGGGTAATTGATCTCTAAGACATCTGTAAAAATATCCTGTTCGATAAATGTATCCAATATTCACCTCAAGTCAAAATATCGTATTTTAATCAGTCACTGAAGACAAATCACAATGGAAAGTTAAAGCGTCGAGCGACACGTGCAAATGATAAAATGGTTGTTCTCTAGTAGCAACGATGCGCACGTTGCACCCTTTTTATGATGTACATGGTCGTCTTTCCAAGTCCAATATTCAACGTTTGGTGACCAAATTCGAGTCTACCGGCTCAGTGTATAATCAGCCATCACCAGTACGTCAACGAAACGCAAGATCTGCCGAAAATATTGCTGCCGTTTGTGAAAGTGTGCAGCAGAATTCGAGACAGTGAATTGCGCGTCGCTCACAAGAACTTGGCCTGTCGCAGATCACAAACATAGCGAATTTTTCATCGTGATTTGGGCCTGCACTCATACAAAATCTTACTGATCCAGGTGCTGAAACCAAACGACAATAGACAGCGTGGTGTGTTCGATAATTGGGTTTTGGAGCAGTTGGAACTGATATCAGTTCCGGTTGAAAAATCACCTTTAACGATGAGGCCCATTTTTTGATGAATGGGTACGTGAATCAGCAGAATTGGCAGATTTGGGGCGACACCAATTCACGTGAAATTCACGAGGTGTCAATGCATCCAATTAAAGTAACTGTTTGGTGTGGATTTTGGGCTGGAGGCGTCATCGGTCCATACTTCTTCCAGAATGATGCTGGCCAGGCCATCACCGTCAACGGCGATCGCTATAAGTTGATGATCACATACTTCTTTTGGCCTGAATTAGATGATATGGACAACAAAGACATATTGTTTCAACAGAATGACGCTGGGTTCCTTACAGCTCAAGACACAATCGATATTCTGCACGAGCAGTTTCATGGCATGGTTATCTCGCGCAAAGACAACGTGAATTGGTCACAAAGGTCATGTGATTTCACCCCTTTAGACTTTTTCATGAGGGGTTTTCCCAATTAGGAGGTCTATACGAATAAGCCGCAAACCACGTCGGCCCTAAAAGACGACAATCGATGCCATCGGTCGAATTCAGCCTGATTTATGCGCCAAAGTCATCGAAAATTGGACCTTTCGAATGCACGCCACCCAGCGAAGCCACGGCGCGGCGGCCATTTGAACGATGTTATATTGCACTCATAATAACATTGATAGGGCTCTCAAATAGAGATGAAACCTTATCGATACCTCGTATACAACTTGTTTTATTCAGTTTTAACATCGACCCGCCCTCAATGGAAAACCCTTCAACTTTCAGTCCATACTAACACTCTTGGTGTTGCATTTCCCAAATATTTCTGCTTGAATTCTATTCATCAAGTTTCTATGATGGCATTGACAATGGTCTGTTTTTCCAAAGTTTTTGTTTCTTTCAGTAATAATTTCACAACGCCGCAAAATTTTTGTAAAAAGGAAATACCTCCTTAAAATATTTTGCTCAGTTCAATGGTTAAACGATGAGATTGGAACTTCTGGTAAAAAGGTTGAAACTTTTCCTACAGGACAATTAGCCTAACAACAAACTGATATTTTTGCACTTGACGCGCTTGTCGCTAAAAAGGTAAGCATCAAGAAGAAAATTGATACTTAACCCATTAACGCCCAGCGTTACTTCAGAGTAACGGGAACATTGGAAACTATGTTTGCATTTTATCTGGTTGTATTCGTTTCTGCTGGGTAGATGGCTCTACGAGTATTGTTGGGACACTCGATTCTATCAACCCTATGAATTGCAAGCTGATACATGTATGTCATAGTACACCGTGACATAGTTTGTTTCAACCGACCTTTGTTTTGCTGAAAAATCAATGGAACCCAAATTTGAGTAAGTACAGAAATCGTAATATTATATATCCATATATTTGGTTTGTTTGGAAGTGATGGAGAAAGATGAAAGTATGTGCTCTTGACGAATGAATTGCATTTTTTGCATTTGGTCGTAATTTGGAAACACGTTTTTATGACCGTTACCATTTGGTAACGCTAGGCGCGTACACTATAATGATTTTTTTTCTTGTTTGTTTGATCAGACGTGGTTTCACATCACAAGAAGGTCTGGAGATGGCGTATGATGAGGATGTAGTTGAAATTTTCATGGAACCACCTGATGCTAGTACAATTACCGATGAAGACTCGGGGGAAGAAGATGGAGGCGGACTAATCAACTTGCCAGGTTCTCAACTGCGAGCGAAAGCTGAACTAAAGCTTACTAACGACCAACGAATTGGTAGTTTTGATATAATCACCGAAAGTACATTTGTTGAACCGACACCGTCAACATCTTCTGCAACTCGTGTAGAAGTGACTCAATCACAATCACTTGACTTTGAAACAAGGAATCCAAATACAATTGAGTCGATTGGAGGGGATTCAGAACCGTCTCGTAAAACCAAAATATTTCCGAATATCGAATCGGCATTCGAGGCAAAAAGTGGTGGTGGTGGTGTATCTCAACGTGGATAATTGACGTGTGTATCCATGATGCATGGCAAATACATCTGGGGAAAAATTAACAAAACTAGATTTTAGAAGAGCAATTGCACAATTTTACCTCACCAGTTACGGAGTGCCTGCAAAACGAGGAGGAAGAGTTTCAACAGCTAAAAGTTCTGTATCTCTGAAATAAATTTAGACGACGTTAGGTACGATGGACGAGATCACTTGGTTTGTTATACAGAAAACAAAAAAAGGAAACGATGTGCCGGAGAAGGATATTTTTCCCACATTATTACTTTTTGTGCTAAGTGTGAGGTGGGACTATGTATTGAATGTTTTTGTGTTTTTCATTCAAAGAAGGTATTTTATCTAATCTTTTTGTTGTTTTTTGCAGTTGGTAAGATTTTCTGTTGTTTCAATAAAAAGATAATACAAGCGCCTAGCGTTACCTTATGGTAACACTGTTTCTTTCAGAAAATATGAAAAAAATTGAGTTTTTAAGAATCTAGTATCACATACTATCACTAAACCAACAAAACTCCTGTCGCTTATTCACATCACTCAGAAAAAAAGAATTTGGGCGTTAAAGGGTTAATGGAGATTCACTTGATATTGTATTTTCTTTCTATATTAATAAATATTTGAGTTACTTTTCATTTGAAAGTTATTACTAGTCATTCTTCAGCACTAATTGGTTGTTTCTGGAGGTTGGTGTGCATGATTGTATTGTATATTGTATTGTATTATTGTATGATTTGAATTCTAGGTTTTACAAGCTGAAGAATGTAATTCAATGTAGACTGCGACATTCGTGAGTATTCATGATATTTCTCTGAGTAATTTTTGAACCATTCATACAAATAATGGAATTCACCGACTCTGGAGCGTTCTTTGTTCACGGATGATACACTCCGTCTTCGAAGTCTTGTTCTGGAAAGCAACCATCATTTTACTAGGGGAGTCACTTTCTCTGCCGTTTTCAGTAAACATGTTCAGAACTTCTCTAATCCGATTATTTCACGAGACTGCAGGAGGCTAGATTAACTACTCCACTATGTTTTCCAGGGGCAAGTTCAAATGCATGGCAATATGCGCGGCGATAAGCTCGACGAGGGGCACGGCCAGGTGCGCTGGTCCACTATTTTTTGCCCCCAGATTTTGAAGCATATGAATAGCTCATTTCAGTCTTTGGATTTATATCAGTTTTCTTTTCCTGGAGATGCCAATTTTTTCAGCGAGTGCAAATAATATCAGTTTGGTATTAGGAAAATTGATCCCTACAAGATGTTACAACTCTTATACCAAAGGTTCCAATCCCATCGCTCATGAATAATAATGAAGAAGTGAATGATCAATGTGTGTGTTGAAAATGTTCGTCTGCAAGGAGCATTTCATGTTATGAGCAGGCTATTAGCGTTTTTCCCCCTAATTTGACCCCACTGAATCCGAATATTTCTGTTGCCAAACCGAAATTTTGACCGGAAGTATGATATTTGAGATGGCGGACGTCTGCTATAGTCGCGATAGATACGCCCCCTATCCACTTTTGCGAGAACACTCAATGGTTAGATCGTTATACTCTAGACTGCATGTGTTTATATGGGGCTGTTGAGTGTGTTGACTCTCCAGTCATTTTAAATTTTCATGATTTTTGTGTGTGTTTGAGCTCCAATGGTGATTGTGGAGATTTTCAAGGAGTTCATATATATTTAAATATAGATCAGTTAATCTTTGATACAATCTCTACGGTATTGGTGATAATGTATAATTTAGTGTGTAATGCATAATTATTCTGATTATTAGTCCAGTCTATGACCATTTTCCCGTGTATTTATCCCATACAGCACCGATTCGCATGAAAATTTGGATTCAGGATCTACATACCCTCTTTTTCAAAATCTACCCTGTGCCGAGGGTTGCTTTCTTCCTTGGGGGTGGATGCCACCCCTTCTTGGGGGGTGAAAAGGGTGAAAACTTTTTTAATTGAAATAAGTGCGGAAATCAATAGATTGACTGATTCTAAGCACTTTTTGTTCAATGAAGTGTTTTCTGAAAAGCAATACTTTTCGACTTATTCGCGAGTGAAATTGTCGGTTTTCAGGCAAAAATAACCCGTTTTCAGATCTTTTTTTGCGAATAACTGGAAAAATATGCATCTAATCGAAAAACCTACAGGGAGCATAATTATAGCTTTCGAAAAAACAAAGGAAATCGTTCATTCGTGATGTATGCAAACCCCCTTCAAACTGAATAATTGCTTGTTGAAAGTTGATTGGTATTTTCAAACGCCAAAATGGAAAGTTTCTACGTACAATAACCAAAAAACAATGCATTTTTCAGGAAAAACTCATTGAACCTTTTTTGAAGTCGTTCAAAAATACTTCATTCTTGTTATTCATGAAAGTTTCTAGCTTCAAAACTTCGAATCCTATTTTGTGAATAACGCATCCTCTCGCCCCCCCCCCTTCCCAAAAATTTATTTGTCACTCCATAATTCACTTCATTCATGTTCTTATGATGAGTTTTTCATCGATTGAAAGTACGTAGTTTTGGAAAAAATTGAGATTGAAGAGAAAAAATCATATACGTAATTCAGCGAAAAATCACCATTTCTTCAAAATAACTCGAAAAGTATTGATCACATACACATTTTTCTAGAGTACAAAATTGCAGGTTATTGTTCTCTGGAAATTTTAGTGTTATTTTTTTTTCTGCAGGATGAAAATAGAGTAAGATATGGCCAGTTAAATATTGTGAGGGTCCGCGCAAAGTACCATTTTTGAGCCCTTTCAGCATGAACCTTTTCAAAAATATAATCTAAAACGAAAAATCATGTGGATGATCCTATAGCTTTTCAAAAAAGCTACAAAATACTTTTTTGGTGGATTTGATTGCTTGAAGACTAAGCGAGTTATGGGAAAAAACCAAAAACAATTTTTGTAGAAATTAGAGTATGTATATTAGTATTGAAGAATACACATAGTAATTATATTTCAGGCCTAGTGGAACTATATGATTTCAATCGATCACACAACCAAATCTAGACTCAACCTTTTTTAATGGGGTAGTTTTCACCCTTAAAAAATCAAAAGCAACCCCGAGTACAATGCTAAGTTTAAAGTAGAGTCTCAATCTAAATTTTCATACAGTTGGGATTCCCGGTTACTCAATAACAATTTCGATATGATTTTTTAATAAAAACCATCATAAGGGTGGTTTTTAGGGGTCGAAACTGTTTGATGAATCAGAAATTGTCTATCACAGTTAATTCAACGTATTTACAGATGACTGCACGCTCAAAACTAGTATTTTGTAATATTTTTTGAATAGGGGTAGTTTTCACCTCTGATGAATGAAAATCAACCCCAGGCACAACCTCAACTGTGAAGTAGATGGTAGATAGAAGCTAAATTTCGAATTGAATGCAAATAGATACTGAATAAGTTGAATAACTGCCAAATAACATATTAATTATTATTTTCTGATGATAATCTGTCATAAAGGGGGGTTGTTAAGGGCTGACACTGATTACTGAACCATAAGTTATATTAAAATTATCAATCGACTGATTTTACTGATATAAACATGATTTCAGTTTATTACATGCTCCAATGTAAAATTTTGATATTTTTTTCGAATAGGGGTGGTTTTTACCCCCCTCAAAAAAGCAACCCTCGGCACAGAGTAGGTTTTGAAATAGTGGGTAAGTAGAACCTATATCCAAATTTTCATACGAATCGGTGCTGTATGGGATAAATACACAGTTTACACTTTTTTTACCGTCATAGGCTGGAGTATAAGGAGAATCACATCAATCAGCTGAAAACTGCCATTTCTGATAATTCATAACTGCCTAAATACATGTAATAAATTTTATATTTAAGTGATCGAAGTCAATTTTTCCAGCTGAGAGAAGTAATTTTCAATTGTTTCAGGTGTGCACTAATCATTAAATTATGCAATATTCGTTCAGTAAGCCCGACTCGATAGTAGATACTCATAAATCCAAATCTCATCTGGATACAACGACGAACAAAATGAACTCGAGAACATCGAAGATCCATATACACACATCCAAATGTAAACATAACAATCTAACCATGGACAGTTTCGCGTTTCTCCGCGCTAGCGCTGCGATATTATTTTCTATCGCGAATAGGCGCTAGTTTCGTCCATTTCGGCAAATACGAAGAAGAGCTTAAGAACTCCACCGCTAGGGACAAATACAAGATAGCGGCCAATATGGCATCAAAAATGTATACTTTAGAACTTTTCACCAAATGCATAATTTTGTTCGATTTTGAGTTGTAGTCCAGCACCAAAATTTTCTTTTAAGGAAAATTACCAAAGTATGAAATTCGAGATGACGGCCAAAATGGCATATACACGAACACACCCGATGCGACTGCACAAGCAGGCAATCCAACCACCGAATTATGTTTGATTACATTGTTTGGTAATGATTGAAATCTAATCGTGAACATTCTGCAAGATCATGGTTCCATGTGAACGCAGATGGAGAGGTGAAAATTGCTATTCAAAAAGTTTTTGGAGTGATATTAGGGCATAGGTTTATATTATCGGTATTTTGATCATAACAAGTCATAACGATTTTCCATAAGTGATCTCTCAGTTCAGCGATCACTATTGAACTCAAAATATCAATAGGTTTATTTTTTGAATATCCCACTTTCAAAATGAATACAGTTTAACCAATCTTGGAATCGGTAAATCCTTGTTGCATTATCATGCCAATACGCTTCCTGAATTGTAATTTCAATCTTGTTATTGGCTCTTCCAAACAATATGAGAGAGACATTGAGATTGAAATGTTGATAATTGAGTACAGATATGACAGCAATTCTGATATCGACACTTTTCTGACCAGATATTATAGCTAGATATAGTGATCCAGATATCAACGACAAACTACCAGAAATAATATTTCAATAAGACAACAAAAAATATGCAGTTGAAAATGGTTGAATCAATTTTAAACCAGTATATATATTGGAGAATTGTGCTTTCAATATCGATCCAAATTGGCCCAATCAAAATCGTGATTCAGGCGGTATGACGCTACATGGGAATATATCGGGATGACTGAAGGACGAAAACAGTCAGAAGCTTGATTTGACTTCATTTTTTGTTAATGAATATTTTTCATTCATGAAATGTGCGGTACATAACTGGAAAATATATCTCAGGGCTAATGCTCCAATTTAGAACATACTCACATCATTTCACCGTGACAAATTACTGTAATGATTGAAAAAAAAAATTTTCAGAGAAAGAACCGAAGAAGTGGAATTGAAAGTCCAAATGCCTAACTCGTCTCTGAATCACTACCTCATATCAAATTTTTCATCGAGCAGAATTGGATCTTCCATTTCGATTCTTCGTGCGAAAATCAAAGTAGGTGCTTAATTTTCTAGCCTAGGATTAGGTGAAATTTTCTTTCTCCTGTCAGAATATTCCTGTCGATTCTTCGCAGATGGAATGTAACAAGTATTCCAAATATAATTCAGCTATCTCTTTGCGCTTGCTTACTCTTTCCATTTCCCGTCGCCACCACAGGGTAGTTTCAGTGTAACCGTGGATATTGTGCCGTGAGGCGGTCGCTAGGTTTATGACGGTTTTCACGATTTCTCGATTAAGATTCTTCCGATATTAAACTGGAATCGAGGTTGTGCATTCTTCAGTGCAGAAATTTCTATAGTTTGTGTGAAAGAGTGCCCATTCTGAAGACTTGATTTTCAGTGAGTATTGAAAAAAAATAATCGATTCAAAAATAACCTTAATAGATTCGATTTAAGTTGCTGAAACCAGGTTTGAACATTAGGAACTCCTCTGATATAACGAAAGTTGGATTTCAGTTATTCAGTAGAAAGGATGTTAGAAATAGCTCGATATACTAGAGATTTTTGCTACCGTGCTAAGTCAGTTTTTATTATTTCTCATAACTGGAGATATTTCAATCCAAACTATACTCTTTTTCGATCCGGGTTCATGATTTTTCATTGTTGGCAAATGCATTTCTCTCAGAGGCACAATTAGCTCATACATGATATATGGATATTTTTCAAACATAATTTATCGTTTCTAATAGGTACCAAATTTTCGAATCCAAAACTTTGCTCCAATTAGCACAATATCTATCTTTCAAGCTCATCAATCATTTATGATAAGAATATTTGCGTTGAAATTATTTTTCGAAAATGTCATCAGCAAAGCCGTGGACAGGACAGAAGTTCACCTCGAAGTTCAGCTCTAATAGATCGTTGATGCAGGAAAAAAGTTGAAACCTACATACGGATTCCGAGTATAAATATGAAAGATTTAGGCGGTTGATTTTGCAATTTATTCTCTGTTTGGCCTTAAAATATACCTTCAAAGATTCCTGAGGTAGGTACGCCTCAGTGTCACAACGAACTGCCGCGATCAATTTCTCGGAAATTAGACTTTGGTAAATTTAGAAAATTTCACAATTCAATGAAATCAACAAAGAAAATTTGGCAACAAAATTTTCGAAATGGTGGAATTCTCGGACTCTTATTGCAATTTCAAAAAAATCTTCCTGAATAGCTGATTACATCGATCCATTACACTTGTAACAAGTGTGATAGATCGATGAAATCACCTCTACAAGTCTAACAATGCCTTAAAATCCTGTTCAAAATACAGAATGTTCCATGTGAAATTAGCAAGTTGACATCAACTTCCGGTATAACCGGAAGTGACACCATCTTGAGAATATGTTTACCAGATCGCCTTTATCGATTTTAGTGAAGTTTAGTATACAATTTTTTAAAATTTTCCTCGACGAGTTACTGAGAAATCGATTGCGGCAGTTCGTTTCGGAACACTGTGTATATACATTTTCAGTTTTAATTAGAAAAGGCATGAGAGGACAGAAATAATAACGAATAAAAGTACAGAGCCCAAAAAAAAATTATAGATGATGGACAACTGCATCTTGTATTATGATAAAAGTGGTAATGCATTTTAGAACATTTCAACATATAAATATAGATAGTTTTCTAAGATATGAAAAAAAATCAAAATTCCATTGAATTAAGTATTCAAACTTTTTCCTTTCATTATTTGGAAAGATATTTTGAAAAGAATGCCAGTTCATCATTGTTTATTTTACTACAATACGGCTCTGGACTTTTCTTCTTGGATTTGGTCTACCTTTGGTGCCCTGATGATAATGATGTGTAATAACCTCGATAATAACAATCGGAAAAAGTATTGAATATATTATGATAATATTGAGTACAACGCTCGGTGCAATGAAAACAAAGCGATAAAAAAATAATTTATGGAAGAGAGATGTATAGATAAATTCATTCAAATTTTTCTTACATCCAATAAATTTTCTGTTGGTTTGTGAACGTCATCATTATCTGGACACCAAAAGGAAATCAAATCCAAAATAAAACAGAGTCGTATTCGAAAAAATTAATAATAAAAATAAACTCCGAATGTTTCTTCGTCATCCTGTAGCAAGAAAAAAATGGCAATGATAAACACGTTTTTAAATATCTCTTCAAATGAGATCAGAAAAAAATATAACAATTACATTCGATTTCGATGTTTTCTGGATATCTTTGGAAGCAATCGAATTTTTTTATTGTTGGGATTTTATTGCATTTTATTCAGCACGGACACAGAATTAGCAAAGTCGATGTTTCGTTATTTCATCACGAGCGATTCCGAGCAGACCCTTTTATTTTCAAGTTCGAGACCTACACAACATCTGTCTATTAAAATTTTTTTTAACGAACTGCGAAATTGCTGATGTCTATAACCTTAACATTTTTGAGAAAAATATCCTTCCACTGTTTTGCAGGATGTGTTCTACGAACTTCATAGGTTTTCTTGCAGTCAAGAGATAAAAAATACTGAAGGTTGAATTTTTGAGTTCGTAATTTCGAATATTACAGAAGAAATCATATAATATTTTCTTTTCAATTTTTATACCTCTGGTCCCTGATGTCGAATGAAGGATGTATCCTTTGTCGAAAGTGTTTTTATTTGGTCGTTATGTTGATTCATTTGCTGAAGATCATTTCGCAATATTCCGCATTTTTATAGTTTTCCATCTTTTTGTTCTTACGTTAGCTTAGGGATTCAAGAAACAGATCAAGTAGTATTTGTTGTTGATCGAGCGACATTCACAGTCCGGGCAGTCCGGTGGCAGTCCAGTGGCGGTCCGGGCAGTCCGGTGGCAGTCCAGTGGCGGTCCGGTCAGTTCGGTGGCAGTCTGTAGCAGTCCGAGTATAAATGTTAGTCCGATGTACACGAATTTGCACACTGATTTACCCCTTGCATTCCTTTACCTAATTATCATTTGACAATATATCGTTATACGGGAAAATAAGAGTTTAGGCCTTGGAATAATTCTCAAAGTATGAATGATCAACGACATCGACAAAAAACTCCATTCGTTTGATTGCTAACTAATGACATCACTAATAGGTAATCAAGAAAATGTTAGATTCAAGCAATGACGCCCGTGAAAAAATCAGAGAAAATGCATGACTTGGAAAAAAAATCACCAGTGCCTTCTACCCGTAGTATGACATTTCCATATGAAGAGCACACGGAAAAAACGACGAATGTTCAAAAACCATGAATTTTTGGGAAAGCGTTTAAAATTAAAATTCGGTCAGTTATGCATTTTTAGCAAGTAAACAAAGTAACAAAACAGTCCCTTCTAATAGGTACGTTTTTTTATTTATGGAGAAACGTGTTTCAGATCAGAGTGGCCTATCAGAAGATATTACTCGAAATGCAAATAATTACGTTAATCGTTTTTAACGAGCATGAGTATTTTCAAATTCACGTTTCCTATGTGACTGTTATCGATATTTCCGTTCATTTAGGTACTATAAGGTGCAGCTTTTGGAGAGGAAACGGATTATGTATAAGTACAAATAAATTTGAATCGAAGGTTTTTGTATAAAGTGTATATTTAAAATTTGATTCTATTGCAAAGCGCTTTCGACTTTCGTCATCATCAGTGCTAGCCTGGAAGTAAATACTCTGATTGAAAGGAGAACTATATGAAATTTTAAATTTTGAGGTTATGAAAATTATGAAACTGGATAATTTTCATAACCTCAAAATTTAAAATTTCATGTAGTTCTCCTTTCAATCAGAGTATTTACTTCCAGGCTAGCACTGATGATGACGAAAGTCGAAAGCGCTTTGCAATAGAATCAAATTTTAAATATACACTTTATACAATAACCTTCGATTCATTCACCAAAAAGTGTATTCAGCTTCCCAACTTCACAAATAAATTTGGTGAAAAATGGACTTTCATCAGTTTTTCCGTGTGCTCTTCATGTGGTAAATATTCTGTATGAACAATGAAGTCATGATTTTCCGAGGGGGAAACAACTACCCAAAATATGTACACCATATTTTAAATATCTGATAATTAACAATATTTAAAATATATTGAAAAAAAAGCAGTATTTAAATATTCAAAATATATTTGAGATAATGGAAGTATTTAATGTACTGAAAATATATTTAAATAATTAAAGTTTACTGAAGGTATTGAAAATTGAGGAAACGTACTCAGATTTGAATTTTTAAGAAAATAAATGGAATATAGCGCATATAATATTTGATCCAATTAAGGTAATAAATCGTAATGAAACTTTCATTGCGAGATTTTATATTTCATTCATAGATTCATCTGATCCTCTTTAGCCTATCACGGTTGGCGAGTGAAAAATGTTTCAAATAAAAAAAGTACACCTTAATAATCTTTGAGTAGATCCGAAGTATAGAGTACTAATTGAGTCCGATTTCTTTTTTGAAAGATTTGTACTTTTCGTTAATTTATTTCAATGATAAACCACTGATTTGAAACGGATGGAAACCCTGCAGCGATACTGGACCTTCGAAAATTAATTCAATGGGCACGTCCTGTATGTCGTTCTTCATTGGCCACACAAACGATTGTATTTCAAATATTTGAGCAACCTCATTAGATTTTCATCTGTATTTTTCATTTCTGGTCGATCTATGGAAATAAAAATTAAAAAAAAAAATAATAGTCATTTACCTTGTGACATACCATTTTCATGATCTACATCTTCATTGATTGATAAAATTTCAGAATACTCGGATTCTGGAATTCCTTGATTTCTTGTGAGAAACCTCCAAAATCAAAATATATTACTGTGCTTATTTGTTTTTATTACCATGACTTAGTGGGGGTTTTCGGAGGGGGGGTTGGGTTTCTGGGGGGGGGGGGGGAGGGAAGGAACCGCTCCCATAAAAATAAAAGACGATTTATTGCGAAAACACTAGAAGTAATATTGAGTAAGACTCAACTATTTTTCAATAACTCATAGCATGCCGATTATAATAGATACAGATCCCGCAGAGTATGAACAAAATTAATTCCTGGAATTCAAGTCGCAAAAACGAATTAAAATATAAGCACAAATATTTTTTCCCAATTTTACAATTTTTTTTTGCTTATTGCTGAATATTTTTTCATATTTATTTTCCCACCCTAATTGATAGATATTTTTTTCAGATTATAATTCGTACACGCAAATGTTATCTGCCCCCAGATTCTATTTAACGAATTTGACTGTGACTGTATCATGCGCTGTACCGAAAATATACGCATATTCTAAGCAATTCGATAATCAAATTCGTGAAATAGAATCTGGGCTCAGATTTCCCTTACGTCGTGCGCTCAAACCACCCAGAAGGCCCGACGCTTTACTGGCCCTGAGACACCTATGAAAGCAAAAACGCCATTTTATTCAGTAAATGATCATGTCCGTGCATCCCTCGATGCATTCCCTCCAATGTTTATCATAAATCTAAGACATTACAGCGTCGTCAACGGACGCCGCACCGACCGAAACCCATGCTATTCATTGAATATCTATACTATGTACAAATCTCGAAGTTTGCACCGTGAAACGCTTAAAAAGACGCGCAGAACCTATATTGAACTTTATAAATGACATGACATTGAATGTAGAAGAAATCACAAAACTTGCCAGTTAAAGACATTGTCTCATTAAGAAAAAATAAACTGACACAAAAGTATCAAGTTCACTGGTTCATTTCGAATTTGTTTCACTACCTGTATCAACCTGCAAACACACACACTAATAAATACCAAATTATGTCAGAATAAGTACATTGTCGGTTAACCCTGGCGCAAAACGAATGAAACGATTGTAGACTGAATTGCACCCCAAATATTTCAAATATTTTGGAAGACTTAAAAGGATATCATAACATTTAAACTGTATTGAAATACCAAGAAAGATATTTTGGTAATGAAAACAATATTTAAAGTGAAAGAGACTGACAAATATTGAAATATTTCGAATATATTGTAGATATTTTGATAATGAAAATAATATTTAAAGTATGGAGTGGATATTTTTGGGATTGAAGTAGTATTTAAAGTATGAAGCGGTATTTGTGGATACTGAAATACTGAAACTGATATTGAAATAATTTTAAAATATTTAAGATACTTAGGTACTGAAAGTCGTATTGAAGTATTTAAATTTCTGGATGTACACCTATTTAAAGAGTTGTTTCCCCCTCGTGATTTTCGTACATTTCGTTGGAGAATGTTTTATCCTGAATTGGTTATTTTTTCAGTCACTCATTCAATGAGTCAGAAGATGACAATTGTTGAAAATACAGAAAAGGGGTATTCCGTCAATACCACGGATAAACTCGGATAAATCGTAATTTAGTGACTCTTTCAAAATTTGAGCATTTGCTTTCAGTAGACATCATTATTGCCAGAAGTTTTTCTGAGTATCATTAAGCTTCCTGTCATTTCGGTTGAACTGATGAACATAAATCTAGCTTTGGTTTGCGCTTCTGTTAAGGAGACTGTGTCGTGATTTGTCGAATGAATGGAGTGATCGTCATTAAGGCCAGAGAAAAAAGCAGAAAAATAACCGGTTGTGGAAAGTTACTGATACAGCATTCTGATAGGTGTTACAGGTAGTATGGGTGTATGGAAATTAAACCTATACAAATCATACATAAAATTCTTCAGTTATCAAAAATTAATAAGCCGAAAACGCAATTATTTTCGTATTCTTGCTCGCGTTCGAATAGGAAAGAACTTTTTCAATCTTTGGAAGTGATTACCCCATAGAGAAGCAAAAAACCTTCGAAATGATATTTTTCCGAAGTGGATAGGGTAATTTGCAACTGCAAAACATGTAATCTTCCTTCATTATGAGGTGGATCGATTAGTTTTGGGATACTAGAAGGATCGTGAAAATTTCAAATCGTTTCATCGATTTGTTTTTGCATTGTATAACCTTTTTAGAAAAACTTTTTTTCTATAATATCCTCATGTGTGCCATGACGAAGCAATAAATGTTTTATCGAATCGATTCGTTGTAGACAAAAAAAATGTTGTTTTATGTTGTTAAATGTACTGTCATTTCTACCTTGACTACAAATAAATAATCTATGGTGGTTTAGCATGATAGTTTGAGTTATATTGAAAACATAGCATGTTGAACAGAAGCCAGCTCAAAATTTGTTGGTCCAGTCAGGAGACCTCGTGTTGACAAGGCAACCGTATGACGGAACTTTGAAGAATTGTGGATTGCACTCTTGTTCGTCCGATGAAGGCGATCAGCAGAAAGAAACATTGAGGTCATAATAAATGTTTATTCTCCGAGAATATGTTTTTCTGAAAAGGGAATCTATATCACGATATTTTCATTCACTGAAGGCGAAAAGGGTAAAACAACAACAAGTATTGAAACTGGATATTGATTGATTCGAAGAAATCTATCGCTACTAATATTTAACTTGGTTTTAAATGAATTTGGGTGGAACTTTTTACTTTTTCAAAATATTTATTTTGTTCTAATGACATTCTCTCCAAACATTTTGTAACCATGGAACTATTTTCCAAAATGTGACTACTAAATATACCTATACCGTATGAAATCTCATTCCCAACATACTCCCCCCAAAATCAATATTTAAAACGATCCGGCATCTTCACCCTTCTACCACTTCTTGTAAAAACAGCCTCTTCTGGTTTTTCATGTCCCTTTTCTTCCCTTTCCGCTTCTTCAGTACTTTGTCCTTGAACTGCTATCTTGTTTCTGCCTTCAGAATTTTCTTGCTGATTACTTTGCATACATTTTCCTATCTCTTTCATGTCATCTTCTGAAGATAGTTCTAATGGGTATAACCGTTGGAATGGTCTTATGAGTTCTCCTTTTTCAGTCATGACCCTTGCGACTCTGCATACATTATCTCTTCCCGGATATATTTCTTGAATTTTACCAAGTGGCCAATTGATTCTTTTAGTATTATCAGAACCAATCAAAACAATGTCTCCGATTTTCAAATTTCCGGATTTTCTTTGACCAGTATTGACCAGCTCTGCCAAATACTCCTTCCTGAATCGAGTTCTCAATGTTTCCCTGAGCTTTTGAATGTATCTCAAGCGTTTCAAAATGTGATGTTTATCGATGATATCTAGATCAGGTGTTTCGGAAGAATTTTGTTCACTGATAAACATCGACGGCGTGAGAGGCACCAAATCATTTTGCTCTTCTGACAAATATGTTAAAGGACGTGAATTTATTACTGCTTCGCAATCGCATAATAATGTTTCAAGTTCTTCATAAGTGACTAACGCTTTTCCTAAATTTTTACGAAGTAATTCTTTCACGATTCTCACAATCCTTTCCCACCATCCCCCCCACCAAGAGGCAGTTGGTGGATTGAAATACCACTTGATTTGTTTCGAAGAAGAATAATTCATGATTTCATTCCAATTGATATTTTTGAATAAATTACTTGCTCCAATGAAATTCGTGCCATTGTCAGAATAAATGACCGATATTCGACCTCGCCTTGAGACAAATCGTCTTAGTGACATTAGAAATGCATCAGTCGACAAGGAATTTACTAATTCTATATGTACTGCCCGGTACACAGCACATGTAAATAAAACAATCCACACTTTACAACTTCTCTTTAGATAAAGTGGACCTGCCAAATCTATCCCTGAACAAGCGTGCAAAGTTTTGTTACACGGTTTGCATAATAATCGTCGGTTCTTGCCTTGTGGGTGAATATGTAACTGGCTGCCCTTTTTGGCTCCGTTACATATCTTTGCGATTGGAAATACCGTCCTGATGAAGAGTCAGAAACACTTGTTTGCGCTTGCACCCATTTCTTGAGTGATTTGTCCACTGAATCTTCATGATAATACTCACGAAAAAAAATGTATATTTCGAAATACATACTGAAAAAAATTAAAAATTCAGTTGGTGAATCAAAAGAAAGATTACTCTGAACAAAATCACATGTTCGAAAAAGCCTCACAGATGATTCCGTTCGAATGCTATCGTTTTCAGATACGTACAGTAAGTATGGGAGTGATGAAATATTCATGATGTAGAGACTTTCATCTCTGGTTAGAATATACTATGAAATACATGATGGAGATCAGGTTTCCCTACATTACTTGGTGGAGGATATCAACAATGATTGTGAAATAACGTTAATATTCCACAATATTTGTTCTCAATGAAACTATCAGGTCTCACATATTACACGTTCTCATGATTGGTTGAGAATGACAGGTAGTTGACTAAACATATGTCATTGGCTTTGAGGGACTCTTAGAATTAGATTCCCCCTGTGGAAAGGACTAGTAGGTCATGAAACCTTATGTCAATCTGTGAGTACAGTTTGCTTTAGGTTGGGTAAAATTATAAGTATTTCAAAATGTATGGACAGATATTAATATTTGCAAAATAAATATATATCAATATTAGACTTCGATCAATATTCCCCTAATATTTCGAATTCGAAAATTAGATTTCGAAAGGAGGAAAACTCAGAAAATGATGAGAAATCTAAGCTACAGATTGTACGTACCAATTGACCAATTGAAATTTTACTCGGTCTTATAACGATACCAAAAAACAATTTTTCATTAGTTTACTAAATATGTTCACCCTCAAATCACCCCATCATTTTCTATCAAATATATTTCATCACTTTTGAATGCGAATCTTTGACATTCGAAATTTGTCACAAATATAAAAGATAAACTACCTCCGATAAACTGTATGAGATGCATTTTTCATTTGGAACCACTGATATTGTTGCTATTGTAAGTTTCTCAACGTCATAATCAGATTAGTTAGGCGGACTTTTTCCAATTTTCCAAGCTGAGCAATAGGAAGAATAACAAACTCGTATGACTTACCTTACAAAAGGAATCGGATAATTATCTGAAGACACCACGAAATTATATGGGTAGATTGAATTTGAATCTATGTTGGCAGCGGCAGAGAGAGAAATTAATGTTTCTCTTCAGGAACTCATCATTCATATCATGAATGGCAATATGGACGAACAATTTTTGGCCAGACTAACATTTTCTTCAAGAAGTGAGGTAATACTTTGCAGAAATACTGTGAGAAAGGGTACCATAGACACTTCGTTTTCGACAATGAATATATTGCCTTGGACAATGCTTTTTCACAGATGGAGCTCTCTCCTATTATTGATAGATATTGATAGATTGGAACATATCGATAGATAATATATAGCAGACTGCTGAAGAAGAGTTTGTTGATGCAAAATTCATAAACTTTCAAGAAATTTCAGAAAACCCACTCTTCTCTACCTAACACATGATTTCTGACTTCTGAAAAATGAGAGACGAAACTCAAAAATAACTGTGATGATAGACTAAGCATTCAATGAAACCATGACTTCCTGATTGAAATACCCATTATAAGTGTCCTGAAATCTTTTCACAAGGCACATACGTGAATGGCCACAATGGCCTTCTTGGAGGTGGACTACTGATAAGCGATTATTTTGCTGACAACATTCTGTTTTTTGTATACAGACAGTTCTTCACTGGAGCAACAAAATTAGCGTCACCCTTCTCAGTGTTGATGAGCCTTCACCCTCGACTTCTGAATATCACTTAAAAATTAGAAGTCCTTATTGTTTCCTTGTGTATTTTCATGAAGAATTGCGAAGATTTCTGAAAAATAACTTAATGAAACAACACTTTGTTTTATGTATAAGTACACTCATTATGAAGAAGATAAATGAACACAATAATGAAGTTTATTGGACAGATAAAGGTTGTATGAAACACAGAAAACTTTTTCAATTATCAAAAATGCAAATTTGGAAATATAACGAATTGCTCCGGCAGTTCATACATAATTTTTTTGAACACTCGACGTTTTTTCAAGTTAGCTATGAGGAATACAATTCTCCCAACGACTTCAATAACAGATCATTTACAATGCTTCAGGAGAAGAAAATTGAAAATTGATCAATTTTCTTCTCCTGAAGATGCTAACCTTTTCAGCGAAATGCGCATCGAGTGCAAAAATTATCAGTTTGGTGTTAGGGTAAATGATCTCTAGGAAAAGTTTCAAACTTTTACACCAAAGGTTCCAAAACTCATCGTTTAGATCATTTACTACCCACAATTACTGTGGTGAGGTCACAGTTACTGCGCAATATTTTTACTCGAAATAACTAGATCTTCGAGAAATATTAGAGAAGTAAATATTATGCGAGTGATATTCGTCATGAGAGTATTGATTTACGGCAATTGCCTGTTTCTCAGTGAACTAAACAAAATGTAACTGTAATTGACAATTCCCCATATCGTTCATAGAAATAAATCCATTAATTGATTGATAATTGATTTTTTCATTTCTACAGTGATTATCGATCAGTCATAGACCTGATGAAATGCCTATATAACTCTCTCATTCAAAATGCATCCAACTCAGTGAGAAATACTTCGAAATGATAGATACTATGAAAGCAAGATTCTTGGTATGCAAAGAACGTCATTATTATGCTCAAACAGGATATGTTTAGACTTCCACTAAAGTCAGAGATCCAAGAAGGGTACCACTGGGAAAAACAGGTTTTTAATCCGATATTACATAAATTCCATAGTCGAAAGTTAATGAACCAAAACCGAATATGTATAGCGTTTCGTTTTCATAAAAATCTTCAATAGACATTTCGTTAAAAAATGTGCGTGGTCCTTCAACTTATTAATCGAATCACGAAAAGATATTCGAACAAAGAAAATGTTCAACCAAGTTTCAGCTCAGTGAAGTCAAGAAGTTTCTATCGCAATTATAGGTATATACAGTCATCTTCTGGCAACAACTGCCTCTTCACTAATCGAATATAAATTTTCTCATATCTATTTTGATGAAGATTCATCATTGAATTTTGCCCTCTTCAGTTATTCTTGCAGATTCTGAAGAAGATCTATAGTTCATGAAAGTTCAAACCATTACCACTACACAGAAAAAACATTGTCGAACAGATTCAAGCAAAAGCTTTCTTCTTGTCTCCAAATTCCAATTCCATTTGAAAATACTGACTGCCAAATAAAAGAGAATGTCTGATATTCAGGACAGCTCACTTCAAAAGCAGAGTCCCACATGATTCTTCGAACACGTACGTACACGAGAGTAATAAATTCAGTCTTGTGGCTTATTTCAATTTGCCACAGAAAACTGTATACGTACAGAATTCCTTGAGCCCGTACAAATGATCTCGGTGATTTCTGATGCCTTTTGTTGCCAAACAATTCGGTTTCTGTTGTAGCTGCAAATTTATCGTTGGGAAAGTTTCAGAGAGTAGGTCTTTGGGATTGAATCAGTTTGTGTGAAGCCCGTATTTGGGAAGAAAGCTCCGCAACCTGGTTGGGTCCCTTTGAAAAAGGTAATTGATTAATTTTTGATCAGGTTGAATGAAGTTTATTTGAAGGCGGTGTTGTCACCGAGTTGATTGAGAGATTCTTTCCGAGCGTGAATAGATATTGCTTTCAGCAATGGGTGTTTGGAAGTGTGGATCACAGAAAGGAGGACATTTACATGACGTTTGAGGAAAAATAATTACAATTTTTTCCAGAAAGATATATATATATATATATATATATATATATATATATATATATTCCGATTTTGGAGCCATTTTCAAGAGGTGAATGTGACTTCACGCTGAGGTCTCAATCTGCCTACTCCTCAGGTGTTGTCACAGGGGGCAAGGGTTTGTGACTTGACGCCGGGGCCTCAATCTGCCTACTCCCCAGGTCTCGTCACGAGTTCTTTCTAAGGTCTCAATCTGCCTACTCCTTAGATCGAACTGAGGTATCGAGGGATGTTGGGTAGGATTTATAGCAGCGGGTGCTACTAAAGGACCGTCGGATGTCTTGGTGGGGACTGGGCATCTGGAAATTAGGGGTTTCCATGCAGTTGGAAGTCTCTGGCCGTCGTCAAGTTTATTTAAGCAGGAAGGTCGCTTCTCGATTTCGATGGCCTCGCGAATTATACGAGCTTGTAGTGTTTTTGCCGTGGCGATGGTCTTAGTGTTCGCAAAGTCTATATTGTGTCCTGTCTCTTGATGATGTTTGGACAGAGCTGAAGATGGGTCTGATTTTCTGACAGCAAGTTGATGTTCGTATACTCTACTTGTCACACGTCTGTTGGTTTGGCCTACATATGTTCTATGGCAATCAGAACATGGTATTCCATATATCCCCTGTGATTCGTTGACAATTTTGTCCTTGGGGGAGCGGAGGAATGTGGAGATTTTGTTGCTGGCTGTAAATATCGTTTTTATGTCCTGTTTTTTGAGAATTCGGCTGATTTTGTCAGTAACACCTTTAATGTAGGGAAGAAAAGCTTTGTGGGGAACGTTGTTGTCTGTTGGGTCTCTGGGAATGGAATGAGAAGTTTGATGGCGGCGGATGGATCTGTCAATTTGATGGTCTGTGAATCCATTTTGAATAAGGGCTGATTTGAGTTGGGCTAGTTCCTGTGGTTTGTTATGGAGGTCTGTGAGGTTGATGGATCTGTGGATGAGGGAATTCACAACGGAATTGGTTTGTGCTGGATGATGGTGGGAGTTTGCGTTAAGGTATCGGTTTGTGTGTGTTGGTTTCCTGTAGACCGTGTGGGTGAAGGAGTCATTGGTTTTTGTGATGAGGACATCCAAGAATAGAAGGGAGTTATTGCTTTCGATTTCCATTGTGAACTTTATATTTGGGTGGAGGTCGTTAAGGTGATCAAGGAAATTATGGAGAGTTTCGGAGCCGTGAGGCCATATGACGAAAACGTCATCTACGTATCTGAACCAGCAAGAGGGTTTGTGGTCGAACGTGTCAATGGCTTTAGTTTCGAAGTCTTCCATGAAAAGGTTTGCAAGGACTGGTGAGAGGGGGGAACCCATGGGGGCGCCTTTCACTTGTTTGTAAAAGGTACCTTGGAATAGGAAGTATGTACTGGACATACAGTGACTGATGAGGTTGAGGGTGCCTTTGGAAATTTGGTGTTTGGTTTTGAGAATGTTCAATGTATCTGATAAAGGGATATTTGTGAATAAGGACACTACGTCGAAACTCACAAGGATGTCGGTCTGTTGGATATTGAGGTTTTTGAGGATTTCAATGAAGTGGAAAGAATTTCGTACATATGACGAGGACTGTTCTGCAAGGGGTTGGAGAGTATTTGCAAGGTGTTTAGCAAGATTTTGTGTTGGAGAACCCAAAGCACTGACAATGGGGCGAAGAGGAACGTTGGGTTTGTGTATTTTTGAGAGACCATATATGCGAGGTGTGCGTGAGGATTTTTCCCGGGGGATGAGAGCTTTCTTAGTTTCGGTAGGGATATTGGGAGTAATCCTCACGCACACCTCGCATATATGGTCTCCCAAAAATACACAAACCCAACCTTCCTCTTCGAGAACAAAACTCCAGACGCGGTTCAACCCGAACTCAACAACAACACACAACTGACCGCGGAAACCTATCCGAGCACACACATATATATATATATATATATATATATATATATATATATATATATATATATATATATATATATATATTTTCGCGCTAACGAAACGTCAGGAAGAAATTCTAAAGAACGACGGCGTTCAAGCCCGAAAAAAAGTAGTTATACTTACACACATAACTTACACATATCATTTTCTCTCCAGAATCAATCAATCTGAACTTGAAAACCAGTACTTTCACTGCTAAGATGTGGGAAGTAGTTGCAGTCTGGGAGGGAGCAGAACAAATTAACCCCTACTTCATTCAATGATTTACGATACTGCCAGGTCAATTATCAAAAAACAGACAGATGTGAAGTCTGCCATTGAAACTTTCTCCCAGATGATCTACAACATATTTCAACAATAAGTACCGACAAGACTTATCTTCCAATAGTAGATGCCCACCGTGGTTCATTAGTGTAATTACACGGGACACCGAAAAGAAGGATAAAATCTTTTAAAAACTCCAGAAGATGGAATCAGATAACCACAAAAATTGATTCCGGTAATCAATAATAACAATCGAAATGAAATACGTATAGTATTGGACAATACATACGTAACTAAAATAATTCGATCAGAATCTATCCCTCCACGTACTGGGCGTACCACCGTAACAAAAAAGGCACCTCGTATCACTTCATAATAACGACGTGAAAGGATGTCAAATTTGCTCACAAAAATTTTCGATAACCATCTCATCATGAATAATCAATTTCTGGCAATGGATTATCTTCCAAAAGAAAAAGCACTTGCAAGTTTCAAGAGCTGAAGCCCAAACTCAGGAAAGGCTACGACGGTATACCTTCTCAAACCACTAAATTGTTCTGAAATTGTTCGTTTTCGTTAACCAGCTGACGAACGTCAACCCTCAGAAGTGGAAACTTGTGCGAGCAATGGATCAACGAGGCCTTACCTTTTAACGTGCGATTACCCAGCACGGTGGCCCGGCGAGGATTCGAACCCCGGCCTTCCGCTTGATAGGCAGATATGCTAACCATTACAGTACCGAGACCACAAACATTAATCAACATATATTTGAAAACTTGAATTTTTCCGAAGCATCGTAAAATCTTGTAAATTAGTTTCAGGTGAACTGAATAATCAATCAACTACTATCAACCAATAACTTTTCTTTCGAATTTTGCGAAGGCCTTTGAAATGTACATATACGTTCTAAAAATCATCTCCCTAATTTTGTGTATTCAGAACATGATCAGAATAAATTAGTCGTCTCAGTAATGTTTGATCGGTCTAAAGCATTCAACAGTACATACTTAGCTATTGTGAAATATAAACTTTATAACTTGAATATTAGAGGAAGTATGTTGTATGGGATAGAATCTTACTCGCAAAGATGGGCAGTAACTTGTCTAACAGATACAATATTCCGTTAGGAGTTCCTCAGAGATCAGCAATAGGCCCACTAATTTTTTTATTATTGTCATGAAATGTCCTGTTGCCGGCCCTGACGGTCGTAGACGAGAGAGCGTCATTTTTTATGGAACTCTCGTCAAATCTCGTCGCGCGTGGAATGTTCGATACCTGAGATTTGATTAGAAGATTCTTCATAGGCGTACGCAGGTGTATAAGCAGTGGGGCATCGCGGTGCAGACAGTTTTTCAGAGCTAAGTGGCAAGAGTTATTGAGAGCTAAGTGGAGCAGAGTTTATTCGCGAAGCAGAGTTTGTATTAGAGAGAGTTTATCAGAGTGTTTAGTCTAGAGCGTTGAAAAGTTAGCGGAGCAGTTTAAGAGATTGTATTGTATTGTGTTGTGATAAAGAGTTGTAATAAAAGTAGCTTAGTGTTGTTTCGAGTTTTGATCGAAGAATCCCAAGGATAAAGAACCACTGAGGAACTCTTGGAAAAAGTTCAGATCGAGTTGGAAGAGATGGACATCTGGTGCAAAAAAAGACTTGTTTTAAATATTGAAACAAAGGAGTGCATGAACTTTTATTCTAGATATGAGCCGCAGAACCCAGTTATACAAAATATACAGTTTTCAAAATGTGTGAGGCTCTTTTGAAACCATCTAGACTCCAACCTGAAATTCGGTTCACATATAGATCATGTGTGTTCTCAATTGAATGAGGCCTTTTATATGATATTGCGGATGAAATCTGTTCTCAATAGGGAGGGACCCTCTCAACATGCATTACGCATACGCCTATAGTTATTCAGCTTATACACGGCATCTTGGGGAACAGCATGGACTGGAACAGAGTTATTTGTACTCAAAAGCTAAAACGGTTAATCTTCAACTTAGATTATGGACAAAGTTGCAAAAATTGTTTCACCGTGATTAAAATTTTGACTTTTCCATGTATTCACATTTTGAAATGTGTCACTTTGGTCAAAAGTGTTCAGGAGGAGTTTGTGCAAACAATTAGTAAATGAAATGATAAACTGATTGTACCAACCCACCATTCGTCATTATATGAAAAATAGCTGCACTATTACTCTTTACTCTTTTTAATTCACGACCGAAACCATTATAAATGTTGAGAACTTATGAGGCTTTTTAAAATGAAGTTAAGCGGTACTTGGTGGTGGAAAGATTTCATAGTGTAAGAGATTTCATAAAAAAATGATTTGCTCAAATATACATATCGCCTTTCTGTACTTGAAATATGTTCCTTCGTGATCTAAATTCTTTTAGAATAATTTTAAATTGTTTGTAATGTTTTTCTTATACCATTATTTCATGTTTCTACAACTGACTCGCATTTGTTATATTTTTTTGAGGCAATGTAATATTTTTTGTAAGACGTTCCCATTTACTTTGTTAAAGGGTGAAAATAATTGACTATGACTATACAGTAGATATTCTTCGTCAGTCAGAAACATCATGAGGGGATAATAACACGGCTTGTGGAAAACCAGAAACAAGTAGAAACCTTCGACAGAGTAGACCACACTATCCGTCTTTGTGAATTGGTTTCGATACTCAATCATTCTATTTTCCTTATCGTATTCGACAAACCGCCCAAACACTTTCTGTTAATAGGTACGTGTATATCATTCAAAGACGTTCGATTCATACACAGAAAGGAAGAAAGAGTCCATCTAAAATATATACTCTTCTGCCTATTCTAGAACAAGGCCACTGGGTTCACTTTTTCCTGCTTATTTGTATACCAAGCATATAAATATTGAATCAAATGAGAAATATCTTCACAAAGAAATATAGTAAGCTATTTGTAGAAAAAATCCCACTCGCACCAGGATAATATTTCATTCCAGCCCAGACAAGATCTCGTTTTGCTCAGAGGAGATTTTCTCTTGAACTCTCCAGTGGGACAATGGATGAATCACGAAACACTTCCAACAGAGGCTCCTAATCAAAAAAGGGTTCAATCGATAGTCTCAATTAAAAAACACAAATCATATCATCAAATCCGTTGATTACCTGAAGAATTTGTTAATCGAACCATCTCCAAGTTTGAAAGAGGTACGGAGCAAACACCAATATTAAAAATAATCCTCAGATAAAAATGACATTCCTTATATCCATGGTATATCAGAACGAATATACAGTATAGGTGATAAATTCAATATGAGAACATTATTGAATACAGAGAACACAAAATATGCTCCATATTGAGTAGAATGAAACCTTTCACCACAGAATATAATTCAAAATATTGTGTTTACAGTATTTCATGGGTATTTTGTAGTGTTTATAGTGTTTATACTGGCAAAACATGAAGACAATCAATGATGAAAACAGTTGAACATAAAAACAACCACTAAAATGAGAAGTAGAAAAGTCGGAGTTAGCTGAACACATATCAACAAAAAATGAAGAATTTGATTTGCGTTCTTCTGCAATTTTTCAATAGCTTTATCGTAACAACCAGTATCCTCCTGATCTAAGTTGCCGATGAGTGATTTGACAATATTTCCAAATTTCCAAATCCATTGATCAAACCACGTACTTTTTCGGATTACTAAAAGGCAAACTGATGGATGAAAAAATTTCACCGATATCAACTACGGTGGTATATATATATATATATATATATATATATATATATATATATATATATATACACAAAGTTGTTTTTTCTATATCAGGGCTTCGGTCTGAAGAAAAAGATTACTCTTTTTAGCTACCCGAGCTTTCGCTAATTTTTATTAGCTTTTTCGAGGGCTACAATACCCTCCAACATTTCTAAAAAAACTTTTATATAATACAACTTCAAATATAATCGATACTACAGAAAACAATCGCAATGAAATTTCTACATACAAATACTGTTCTATTCCTTATATTCCAGAATTATCAAGCAAAATCATAAATGTATTTAAACAAGAAAACAATATCAAAATTTCACAAAGAAAAATAAAACCTTTGAACAAATTACATTCAAAATTGAAAGATGAAGATCCACTTTTTGAAAAATCCCACGTAGTGTACGAAATTCCTTGCAATGATTGTGACAAAAAATATATTGGTCAAACAAAAAATAATTTGAAAACACGAATAGCTCTACACAAAAGTGATTGTAGAAATATGAGACAAAATTCATGTGCATTAACCAAACATTCTATTGAAAATGATCATACAATTGATTATAATAACACAAAAATTCTTCATATTGAAAAAAACTTGAACAAACGTCTCTTTTTGGAAATGACTGAAATTAAAACGAGAAAAAACAACATGAACAAAAAATCAGATATTGAAAACCTCAGTAAAATTTATTCGTTTCTATTAAACAAATAAATACATCTTGTATATAACTTTCATCAGTGAAAAGAACACTATGAATTTCCAAATCAATAACTTCACCTTTCATTGTCAAAATTTACACATCTCATGTTTTATCTTTACATTTCATTCACAAAAAAAAAAAAAAACCTCAAATAGCACAAGTATGTACCTTCTATTTTTATATTTATACTTTTTGATGTCCATTTTATATTGTAGCCCTCGAAAAAGCTAATAAAAATTAGCGAAAGCTCGGGTAGCTAAAAAGAGTAATCTTTTTCTTCAGACCGAAGCCCTGATATAGACAAAACAACTTTGTGTACAAATAGACGGTCGAGAATACTTATCATCTATATATATATATATATATATATATATATATATATATATATATATATATATATATATATATATATATATATATATATATATATAACAAAGTTGTTTTTTCTATATCAGGGCTTCGGTCTGAAGAAAAAGATCACTTAGCTACCCGAGCTTTCGATAATTTTTATTAGCTTTTTCGAGGGTTGTGCTATTTGAGGTTTTTTTTTCATTGTCAAAATTTACACATCTCATGTTTTATCTTTACATTTCATTCACAAAAAAAAACCTCAAATAGCACAACCCTCGAAAAAGCTAATAAAAATTAGCGAAAGCTCGGGTAGCTAAAAAGAGTAATCTTTTTCTTCAGACCGAAGCCCTGATATAGAAAAAACAACTTTGTGTACAAATAGACGGTCGAGAATACTTATCATCTATATATATATATATATATATATATATATATATATATATATATATATATATATATATATAGCAAAACCCCGTTAGAACGCCTCTATCCAACCTTACTTGATCATTTGAGGCTCTCAAAAGTTGAGAATCCCCGTTCTGAAGTAAGGAGCCTAATGTCTCATTCTGGATTTGGAAATACCTACTCATTACATTCTTTGACAAAACAAAACCAATAGATGTTGTGAGTGGATATGATACCAAAGATCTATTCAATACATGAAATTCTGAATAATTATATTCAGGAACACAAAGACACTCAACTGATTTTCAATCACAATCACAAGACTTCCCAACAACAACAAAAAAAGGCGATAGAAAAACAAAATATGTCTCGCAAAAATCTGGACTCTATCCTGATGATGGCAAAGTTTATCGACATGAAATCTCGTGGTGAAAAACTGAACGTTCCATTCAGTTGTCACTGGTTAAAGGTCAAACTAAAAACCTAACACAAAACATTTGGACAAAAAATCTAAAAATCGCAACCAAATTTCTTACAGTAACATCCTACTCTTGACGATAATCCACCAAACATCATAAGAGAACGTATATACAACAAACCTGATGGATATTCCAGGTATTCTACCTTTCTAGGGATAGCAGAAATAAGAGTAGCCTTACACACATTTCTGTATTACATTTAATTCAAACCAATTTCAGAAGAAATGAATCAGGAGCCAATGATAGAAGTTGGTCAATTATTTCCTCTCAAATGATGAATGGTGAGTCGCATCAGAAAATAGAATCATAAAGACTCTTAAACGTCAGCTATGGTTCCGTGAATTTGTTTTTTTCAGAGACATCAGCCACTGAAATGGCTTATGCTTCGTCAAAAACTTTTTATGGTTGAAAATATTTCGTGAACCAAGCCCAAAGTTCCTTTTCAACTGTGCTATGGTTTTATTTTGCGTCATTCATGCGACCGAAGTGAGTTTGAACGGTTTGTTGAAGTCCGGCCACTATAATATCGAGTCATTCGCAAAATAGTATTACAATGATATTCGAAGAGGCCATGACACTAAACCTATAATAATCGGACTCCCAAAGGTTATACATATAATTCTTCATTCCAGTCATAGTAGAACCCAAATTCCGCCTCCTGCCATGTCTAAAACCGGTCAATGCTATAATTTTTTTGGTTCTGTAGTACCAAGGTTTTATATAAATACCGACCTCCTCAAAACACAGAGTTTATCCGAGAGGTTTTCCTTTTTGTGTAAGAAAAACCACTGTTGCCTTTTCCAAGCAGTGGACCACAACGCAACAGTGGGCAACAAATCGTTCTCCGCGCAACCGTTTTTGCGTTTCAATTCGGTTTTATCAGTAATCCCCTTGGGTTTCTTACATTGGTATTATTGAAATATGCCTGCCACTACCACGAACAACAAATATTACGTATCGTTGATTTTGAAACGAATGAAATTGCATATTTTGTCTAATGTTTTTCGATTTTTCAACCGTTTTCACTGTTGTTCCATACTTTCTTTCGTCGCTGATTATTGAAACAAATGATTCTGAGAAGTTTTCAATGATTTATTCGTCGCACAGTAGGACAGAATCCCAAAAAGCTGGCCAAAAATCAGAAAGTGGCGTAAATGATTTTAAATTCTTTCCTCGGGGGTTTCCGGGGTCGCTGATTACGAATCTGTTATCAGAATCACGATTCTCAAAATGGCGGACTCAAAATGGCAGACATAATTTAACTAATTAGTCAATATTATTCAGTAAAAAATACTCAATCATATTTCTTAAGAGTTTTTGGGATCGCTGATTATGAATTTGTTATTGAAATGTTGATTTTTTAAATAGCAGACGCGATATAAGGTCGATTCCGTAAAAATTTTCAATTTTTAATATATTGAAATAGAAAATATTTCATGACTTTTCAGGTTTGAATGAGTGAAAAATCTCTTGAGCAATGTATTTATTTATCAAAAGTTTTTCGAGTACAAAGTTTGCAACAAATTAAAAACTCTTATTCATTTCTGGTAACAACAATCTTGAATGTCATCTTCGATGTTCGAATCATTCGATTCCGATTCTGATGTTGACCCACTTGTATCTGAATCTGAATCGTCTCTTGTCTCTCGTCTGATGACTTCAGGTTGTTCAAACATCCTCTAGCTTCTTTATACAGATATTTCGCCGGTGTCTGGGGCAATTTCCTGATGCTTGAGAGAAATGAATCTGATGTTACGAGAAGCCTGTTGAAAATGTCTCTCATATTCGATTCTCTAGAGCATTTTCTAGAATGATGTAATCTGTACGTAGTTCGAAAACGAATATTTTCAATATGAATGATGCATGTTACATTGCTAACTGGTGTCCACAAAAAATATGGTTAATTTTCTGAAGATACACGTCCGTTGATGTCACGCCACGTATTTCCCCAAAAAATTAGTCTAACTATTCGTTGAGCACTCCTGAGCAGCCAGTTTTTTACTACATCATACTTTATACTATACACTATTAGTTCCTTGTTGAAACGAGGCCGAGACTCGCGAAGACATTTTCAAAACTCTATTAGAAAATCGATTTTAGAAAAAAAAAAAGTTCAATTTTTTATGTTTACTTGTTGCAAAATTTAAATATTTCTAACATACAATACGCAATAACTGTGCATAACTATATATTCTGCATACTTTCAGAAAGTGATTCCATTTTGCAGAATCCAAATTGCGATAGTTTCATCCGTTTCACAGCAATTTGAAACAGGCAAGAATTTTTTGACGCGTATACCGAACGACGGCTGAATGTCGACTGATGCCGAGGAGCAGTGTTGCCAGGCCGGAAAAAAATAATTCTCCAGACCTTATTCTCACAAAATTTCCCCAGATTTCCTCAAATGTTGTTTGAATCGAATTCCTTCAGAATTTTTGAAAGTTATCAATAGATTCTTCAGATTTGGAAAGAAAACGAACATAATGTTCAAATTTTCAAATGTATAAATTTCATTTAAAAAAGTAACAAATGAAAAAATATTCTCGAAAAAAAATGCAGTCATATTAAGGTACGTACTCAACAAAAAAAATATAATTTTCTCAAAAATAATACAGTATCAGTATTATTAGAATAATATAAAACACGAAAGAATAAATATTCAAAAAAATAATAACAAATAATAAATAAAAAAGTCATCTGAATAATATCACTCGTCTTCGTTGGTGTACATATTTTTGTTAATTTTTTGAATGCTACGTCAGGTATCTCGTAACTGAAACAATTATCATTCATTAGTTGTTTTGATAATAGCATGCCTGATAATGTATCAGGTGATAATCTATTCCTTCGCTAGAGGCCATATTCTCAATCAACTAAAACTGGGCTAGAAGTTACAATATATATTTCAATTGTAAGTTATGTGAGTTCAAGTTTCTGCTCCTGCTTCTGCTCCTGCTACGCTACTTCATAGGCTATAATAAATGACATTGACAGAACTTGACTTGTGACACTTGACGCTTTGATGTTTGACATTATAACTTTATACAGAACATAGAACCACGAAACACACAATAGCATAGAATTAATTATTCACTCGAGATTTCTTCAGAAAATCAACGAGTTTCCTCAGTTCTTCAAAATGCCCTCAAGGGGTTACTGATTTCCTCATTTCTGAAGAAATTTCCCCAGGTCTGGTAACACTGCCGAGGAGGCGACCCTAGAGTAGGTATATACCTGCTAGGTCCGGAATTTCATGCTAAGACTACCTGTAAACCAGATCTTAACGTATATAGACGAATACATACAATTCAAAAATTTGATTTTTGGCCAGCTTTTTGGGATTCTGCCCCACTGTGCGCCGTATGAAAAAATATCGTACATGATAGAATGAAATAATATTGAAATTTGGATGAGGGCAAAAAAAGAGTGATGGTTTTTTCGAATAATTTGATCACGTTAATGAAAATATCGTTATATTTTGAATTCTCGCTGTGCTGGAGAAGCAATGCTATTCCGGCAATAGCCGAATTGTGAGTGACGACAATTTTCGATTGCTCGCTGTGCCTGGCAATAACAGCAACATTCTCCAGATTGTGGTTTATGACTTCGTGAGACGTTGGGAAACGATTAATGGGCTCCTAATATAATCAACTATTTGCATTTCGCTCTCGTCAACTGTAGTCATGTAATTAAATCTAATCCACATTGGAATTCTGGCAAGTTGGAGAAATGAGAAGCGTTATTGTAACCCGCGTTTCATGACGAGTAAACCACATCTCAGAGTTCTATGAGAAAATATTTGGAAGTGAAGTAGATATATGCCAATTTCTTTTTCCAGTCCCAATTATTCCTGATATCGATTTGAAGGCAGCTTTGTGAATTTCGCTATTTCGTAGTAGCTTGATGGCCAATTAAACGACCATGGAAAGTATTATCCAAATAGTTTCTTACCTGTCTGGAGCTATGTGGTGGTGCTCCATCTTGGAATAATAATATCCATTTCGAATTCATTAGGATTTACTTCGACGATTTCGATGATTAGACCAACTGATAAGCCATATCAGGGGGCTGGCAGTACTGGTTTTTCATATAGTCCTCTATCTTCAGGAACAATCACAATACGAGAGACTTGTCATTACAGAAACCCAAAAAAAAATTTTTTCCTATTATGTTATAGCGTTAACCGGTTTAAGACATGGCGGAAGACCATTTTGTGTTCTCCTATGACAAGAATGACGAATTATATGTATGACTTTTCTGAGTTCTATTATTATAGGTTCAGTGTCGTTGCTTCATAGACTATGATTGAATGCATCAATGAATTTTCATTATGTTCGATTGTGGGCTCGATTGTGGGTCCTTTATTCAGACGAAGTTTGGATATACTTGAAATTGGCTAGGTCTCTGATAAATCTACTGTAAAAATCCGAAGTAGAGACACAATGCCGATTCGACAATCAAAGGGGAGGTTTGAGCCACTCGATGGCCTGAGCTGTCCATGGGGCCTTAGCAGTCGATGGGGGTGTAGTTCTTCGTCAAACCGGTGGGGAGAGGGATGATGGCAAGCGGAAATGAGTGTTGTGAAAAAATGGTGTGTGGTACGCCTGGGAGGTGTGTTTTTGTGGCTTGTGGTTGGTGGAAAGAGCAAATAGGGCGTTGCTAGTGAAGCTGTATGATTGGTCGTTAAAGAAAAAACAAGGCGTCTCTGCGCTCCACCATTGGTTTGATGAAAAAAGCAGGGCGTTGCTAGTGAAGCTGTATGATTGGGCATTAAAGAAAAAACAAATATGGCGTCTCTGCAAACGCTCCACCATTGGTTGGCTGAAAAAAGCAGGGCTAGTGGAGCTGTATGATTGGTCATTAAAGAAAAAACAAGGCGTCTCTGCAAACACTCCACCATTGGTTGGCTGAAAGCTGTATGATTGGTCGTTAAGGAAAAAACAAGGCGTCTCTGCAAACGCTCCACCATTGGCTGAAAAAAGCAGGGCGTTGGAGCTCTGCCATTAGTCATTGCTGTGACGCTCCACCGTTGGCTGAAAAAAGCAAGGCTAGTGGGGCTGATTGGTCATTGAAAAAAAAGCAGGCGTCTCTGCTCATTGGCTGAAAAAAGCAGGGCTAGTGGGGCTGATTGGTCATTAAAGAAAAAACAGGCGTCTCTGCTAAACTACCATTGGCTGAAAAAAGCAAGGCTAGTGGCTGTCATTGCGGCGGCTCTGCTAACCATTGGCTGGTTCACTCGGACGTCCTTTGATGAAAAAAATGCCGCCAGAGTCGAACCAATATATTTCAACCATAAAATGAAACACATGACATAAAACCAGAAATTAAACTAATAAAAATTCAACAATTCATTCGAATGGAATAATGCGAGATAAATTATAGGTTTTTCCAAACGTTGATGAATGTTTATTGAGATAATGATATCAATTGGATGCAGCCAACCAATGGTGGAGTGTTTGCAGAGACGCCTTGTTTTTTCTTTAATGACCAATCATACAGCTCCACTAGCCCTGCTTTTTTCAGCCAACCAATGGTGGAGCGTTTGCAGAGACGCCATATTTGTTTTTTCTTCAATGCCCAATCATACAGCTTCACTAGTAACGCCCTGCTTTTTTCATCAAACCAATGGTGGAGCGCAGGGATGCCTTGTTTTTTCTTTAACGACCAATAATACAGCTTCACTAGCAACGCCCTATTTGCTCTTTCCACCAACCACAAGCCACAAAAACTCACCTCCCAGGCGTACCACACACCATTTTTTCACAACACTCATATCTGCTTGCCATCATCCCTCTCCCCACCGGTTTGACGAAGAACTACACCGTCATCGACGGCTACGGCCCCATGGACAGCTCAGGCCATCGAGTGGCTCAAACCTCCCCCTTGATTGTCGACTCGGCATTGTGTCTCTACTATCCGATAATTCTAAGGAATGGTTTTATTTGTTCCGTAGTTTTTGGGATGCGATATTGCATAATAGCTTTGACTTCAACCAGGTTCTGTATAACACCTTTCCATGTTACAATATCTCCGAGAAAAAAAATTCTTGAGAAATATTGATTTGTCATCAGATTTTTCATAGCCCAATCGTGGGTTCAATTTCATTCTTTTCTTGTGTGGAGGAAGTTATTGTTAGCTTAAATTCAAGTTTGCGAAAGTGTAACCCTTGTCCCAGCTACCATCTTAAAGAATGGTGCAAGTAGTTTTTGTTGATAAAATATCCATCCTACATAAAATTCATGGAAACGTCCTTTGCTGAAATTGAATTTTCTACAAACTCAGTTTCTTTAAATCCTATCGTATAATCGGAGATAAAAAGTTACGAAAGAAAATGATTGACATAGGAACATTTTGATAGAGGTGGTTTTAACGAATAATTTCCACTATGATTATAGTTTGACTGCACTCCGAAGTTGATCATATTCTAAGATACTGCTTAGGATACATATAGAAAGGAATAATTAGTTTTCCATTTCCTTTTCATTATCCATATAATTGATAATATTTTTCCAACATTGCTATGTTATTAATAATAAGTAATCGACCCTTTTCCCGCCAGGAACCTTTGATTTTGATTTATTAGTTTTACAATCATTTCTAATCCGAGTGTACATTTACGAAATCCCTATGCAGGTAAGAAAAGCCCAGGTAACAGTTTGGGGAAAAAACATCTGCCTGCTATCACTATTATTATTATTAGGCGTGCACATTGTAATATCAAATCATGAGTGAATACTTTGTTTGAAATAAGATCATAGGGAAAATAAAAATGAGAACTGGTCTTATAAAAACCACCAGTATAAAAACCTTGCTTGGACGAGCAATCGCAAAAAACCATGTGGATAATGAACAATTATTACGAACTGTTCAGGATGTTATCATACATATTATTGCATGTAATTTTTATAATAGTGATAATGGAACGGATAATGCCGTTTTCATTCCTAAACGTAACTTGGACCTTTTTTACCAGCATATATAGGATTCTCGTAAATGCCCAATCGGCTTTGAAATTATTCTAAAAACCAATAAAATATATATATATATATATATATATATATATATATACGTACCCAACTACCAATACGAAGCCTGGTATATACCACAGGCAACTGTATGCCCGGCCTTTCTATTGCTCTTTTTTTAGTTTTGATCGAGGTTATAGTCAAAATGAGAAAAAGTGAAACCGAAACACCTCCGAGGGGTAAGTTTCATGCATTTTGATTTATTTGAACATTCTGTTGACAATACGATGCCCACCTAAATTTTGTATATAGTGAGTACCTCACAGACAATATGAAGCCCGACATTGTTGCCAGGTTTTTTGGGATTTCCCTGTGGTCAAAATAGCAAATGCACTCCAACAATCGATTAGATACCCCAGAACCCTTGCACTTGCTTACAAAGGGCTCTGCCTTCTGCGCGCAATCAAAAATGGGCCTGACTTAAATGAACTATGATGTGGTCCATTCTGAGTAGAAGTATATTGTTTTCATTTCTAAAATGTTATTTATTGAGATTCAATACGACTGAATATCTATTTTCACATAATAGTTTCGAAAAATCTTGAAGACTCAGAGGAACTCATGCATGCGCGTTCATTACGAATACAGTCCATTTCTAATGCCCCTCTTTTATTTTTCTAACGGGTCAACTCAAAAAATTTAAACTTGAGATGATGGAAATGGTGCATGAATACTATATTTTGGAGTAAAATTGACTCATAAATATTTCAAGATGGCGACTGGGCGCTGCACACATCGACGTTTGACTACACTTCGACGATTTCGGTGATCAGAGTATCAACCGTAGTTGCCAGCATATTCAAATACAATTTCCCTGTTGAACTTTGTTCAATTGACCATTTTAGAGATAGTTTACCTGGTACCTATCTACTCAAAAAATCGGAAACTAAATGAGAATATTTGAACTGAACAATGATGTTCGTTGTACTGACATTTTTGTCTTTTTTTATGAACAAAAACTACCTATTGAACCTCATTGGGTGATTCGGATTGTCATATGAAAAACGGAAATTTCTTGAAATATCGATATTAATGTGTGTGTTTTCAGGTAATTATCAAATGTTTCGCCATTTTGTAGTAGATGAAGATATTAAATTCATATTCTAGGCTTGTAAATTATTCGTCAGGAGCTTCAAAATGATGTATCACAAGACTCCCCTTTCATTTAATGGTTTGTTTCCAGGTGGCGCCCAGTCTTCATCTTGAAGCTTTCATGTGTCAATTATATCCCAAAATATAGTATTCAACCATCAATTCTATTATCCCGAGTTTCAATTTTTTGATTTGAACCGTTCAAAAAATAACATGTGGGGGGGGGGGGCATTGAAGAAATGCACTGTATAATTCAAATCATTGAGAGATTATTTTTCAGAGTGAGACATTTCTTATTTTCGATGGCGCATGCGATAGATTGATGAAATTTTTCTTCATCCGTGATATTGAATTTGGGATTGTATTCGTCAATATGGAAAATGCTTTCACAATCAGTTTCGAATTTTTACCAGCCGTAACCTCAATTCAAAAATAAATTCCGTTAGGGGTAACGTGTATGGCACTGAACATCAAAAACGTAACTTCATTCTTCACCCTCGATCAAAAAGGGCAAATTAAAATCAAAATTTAATTATGGAAATTATTGTCATTTGTCGAAACACGATTTTCAAATATTTTTTTCATCAATATATTTGTGTTGACTACTTACATCAGGTGATAATTAGATTAATGTACCTTGCATCATCTAGTAGTTTGTGGGAGAAATTTTATAATTGTATAAGTAAAGGCCGACACCTCCAAGGGTTTGTCCCGTTTAATGGAACCCTCTGAACTTTATTTGATTTCCTGATTAATTTATTTCTCGATAATATGACACAATTGATGTGAGTCTCAAATTCAGACAATTTTTCCAGATGGCGGACTAAACAAGGTGGTAGGGATGACGAAAACTTAGATTAGTTATGATCTAATGGTCCCCAATAATCCAAATGCAGAACTTCCCCACATTTTGTGCCTTCTCTTGAAACTATTTACATTTTATATAAAACATCGGCCTTAACATTGCCATCATTCGTCTTACAAAACAGACGTTCACAATTCAAATATCCAAAAAAATTAAGTATCAGAACATGAATATTTGAGAATTTTTTCTCACAAAATATTTCATCTTTTAACAGTTATATCTGAGTAGGTACTCTGAGAAAATTCAGAATGTTATGTTTCATGAACATATTATCCTAGTCCATCGAAATGCCTTCTGCAATTGCTGCGTATACGAGTTTAAAGCGGTTAAAGCCGAACAAAATTTGACATTTCACCATAGAAAAACTGTCAAATTTTATGCAGCGGCTTCAAGTGCTGTAACCTAGTAGACGCAGGGATTGTAACAATACCTCTTCTAATGGAGAATTTTCAGCAAGAAATACATTATCGATTTATTTGGTATGTACAAAACCGAACGTGGTAGAAAAGAATATCTGGCTTCAATCGATAAGAAGGAAATAGGGCACTTATAATTTTTACTAGCCCTACATGAGAAAATACAAATTGAATACAACAAATTTTTGCTATAAAAATATATTTGAATACCGAAAAGCATGTACCTAAATAGATTCAAAAATTCTTAAGGAACAAAAATAAATGAACGATGAGATCGGAACCTTTGATGTGAAACGTAAAACTTTTTCTAGAGATTCTTAACACCAAACTGATATTTTTGCACTCTCGGCGTTCGTTTGGCTAACAAGGTTAGCATCTTCAGGAGAAAGAAATTGATACTAGTAATAATTTTGATACTAATAGCATGAACGCGCGACGAGAGTGCAAAAATATCAGTTCGGTATTGGGGTACTTGATCCCCAAAAAAAGTTTCAACAAAAATAAAACTGAAGATGCTCATGATTTCACTAGCTTAGATGTATGTATCAAGTTTAATAACAAAACAATAATGGGAATTCAATGAATATTGAAATGATATTATATTTTCCTGGTTTGAGAGTTCCCAGTTCTCCTATAGGAATTGAAGACAAATGTTCTTATTTTCACCCAGTCCACGTCTGGGAAAACTTTTCGATTAGAGTCCAGGAATTCGTTGCATTCATATTTTTTTGCTGGATTTTTTTTTGCAATATGAAGGCAGAAATAGTTTCTGACTAATATTTTCTGTTCCTCAGTCCATTTGTGTCGATTTCTCTTTTCCAATTTTTTTTTGGGTTCCTACAGAAGTAACGAAATGTATTTTAATGAATATCATCTCAACTATATTATGATAGAATATAAGGATTAAAAAATTTATTCAAAACCCATCAAATCCACTTGTGTATTGCTTTCAAAAACCAAAAATTAATTTATAACATCTTGCCCACATGAAAGAGAATAATGAAAAAAACTTGCAAAACTGAATTCGTTGAATGCTCCAATGCAGAAAGAAATATTATAGCATTTGATAGTAACACGCTCGATTTTCAGTATTCGTAACTGAAATTGTTCAGTTGTTTGAAACTTAGGCGAGCAGTGGATTAATGAGGCCTTACTTTTTGGAGTGTGATTACCCAGCACGGTAGCCTGGTGGAGATTTGAACCCCGGTCTTCCGCTTGCTTACCTCTACACTACCGAGTCCACTGACTAACTGAATACAACCCCACCCTCGCACCTACCGTTTGATCTCTGTGAGGCAGGTTGACAATATTTCTCAAGAATGCCTGACGGTGGGCTTTCAACTAATTGTTTTGTGGCAGTGTAATTTTTATAACCGGATTTATGTGTGTCCACTGAAAAAAAGTAGCGTGTGTGAACTCCAAACATTCTCGGATGCCAGTGAAGACGCATACTCGTCAGCAGTTTTATCTTCGTCTGAAGTTTGGGCAGAAACACTACAAGGTGGTACTCGTTACATCAAAAGCACGAGTATCACCCCTGAAATCACTCTCTATACCGAAACTCGAGTTACTTGCAGCAGTAATGGGTGTTCGACTGTCTTTCGAGGTCCTGAAACATCTTCAGCTAAACATCAATTTGAAAATCTATTGGACAGATATTGGCTCAACAGTGAGAAAAAACTCCAGACATATGTATCCACAAGAGTTGGAGAGATTTTGGAAGTCACTGATGACTGTACAAGGGACTCTACAAAAGATGAACTGCATGCAAACCATAGATGGTTCAAGGGACCTGCCTCTCTCTACGAGAATGAAGATGAATGGCCATATATTCGTGTGGCAGAAAAGGACATTTTTGAAGAAATGTCCGAAAATACTCTAAATACTATTGAATTGAAGAAAAATTGCGTTTCTGAAACCGTTCCTGTTATCAAAAATCATTACTCTTGGATGAAACTTCTGAGGATCATATCAAGAGTCCGTCATTTCATACTTCTTCTGACAAAAAAAAGATTCCACAAATACCCTTCTGGATTGTGAAGAGATGCTATGGAGCGAGAAACTCTGGTGGAAACTAGTTCAATGATCTGAATTTCCAACAGATCTCAAAAACTTAGGCAATTCAAAACTAAATAAAAATGGAAGCCTTCATCAAATTCCGTGTTTTTTGGATGATGATGGAATTATAAGAGTTTGCAGTAGTATTGTGAAAATCAGAGACACTCCAGCAGGACAAGAAAAAGAACCGATCGTTCTAGATGGTGACCACTTATATACACTGAAGATGATAATGCTTTACCATAAAAAAATGGACATCAGGGTATAGAAACAGTGATTAATGAACTCCGAAGGAGGTATTGGATTCCACAACTCCGAAGCAAAGTCAAGAAAGCCATTAGAACGTGTTTCTACTGTAAACGGAGGACAGTAAAAGGGGCAGAATCAATGATGGGACTTCTACCTCAAGAAAGACTTTTCAAATGCGAAAAACCATTTTCAGCCTCGGGAGAATTCACGTAGAAATCGCGCATAGCCTCAGCACAGACTCTTGCATAATGGCCAGAAGAAGGTTTCTCGCAGGGGAGGAGCCGTTAAATTATCTGGTCTGATAATGGCACCAATATAAAAGGGGCAAGCCGAAAATTGCTAGAAGCAATAGATGAGTTAGAAATGAAATTTGTAGCTGACGAATTGACCAACAAAGGCATATTGTTCAAGAGGATTCCCCCAATTTCCCCTTTCATGGGTGGGAGCTGGGAAAGATTGATTGGGTATTTCAAACGAGCACTAAATGCCATACTCAGGGATAGAAATCCAACGGACGAAGTTTTACAAACCTTTTTTACTGAGGCGGAATATATAGTAAACAGTCGACCACTTACGCATGTATCAGAAGATCCACAAGATCCTTTGAGTATCTGTCCCAACGATATATTGTTGGAAATGTCTTCAGAAGTAACAACTCCTGGACTCTTCACTGATAAAGACTTGATTATCAAAAAACACTGGCGTATATCTCAATATCTATCAGACATATTTTGGCGACGATGGCTGAAAGAATATTTACCAACATTGGTTAGTCGACCTACTTGGAATAAGTGCGAACCAAATATCAAAAGGGTGAAATAGTTGTCATCAATGAAAATAATAATATTCCTAGGGAAATGTGGCCAATGGGTGTGGTTGAAAAAGTCTATGAAGGAGATGATGGTATTGTGAGGGTAGCAGGAGTAAGGACAAAACACGAACTCTTCAAGCGGCCTGTAAGGAGGCTCCATCGACTGAATATCAGTATTGACGAAAGAAAAGTCATAGTTCAGAAAATGAAGCTAAAAAAATGGTAAAACCTTGCAATTTTTTCTTCCAGCACCGATTTGTACAAAAATTTGGAATTAGGCTTACTACACCCTCTAGTTCATTTTCTATATTGTGCCGTTGTACGCTTTTTGTTTTTTAGGGGTGAAAACTACCCCTTATTGTCAAAAAATATAAAATAACATTTAAAACCTAAATATGGGTAAAAATAGTTAAATAATGATTGTTTCATGCTTTAAGATACAATTTCATAATCTTTCAACCTACCCTTGTTATAAACTACCCTTGAAAACATTGAAATTTTTATAATATGTCTTCGAACTTTAGAATACACGGGTGATAAATCAACGAAATATACACTTACACACGCGAACAGATGTTTTCTCTTTTCTGTCTTCCAATATGAATGGAAAAATTGGAACATATACCGGTTTTGTAGATTACTACGCTCCGAAGCTGATAATTCAAATTATTCGAAATAACATTGATCGGGTTTTTAAGCATAGCTCCTTCATTTCAGGTGCTAGACATTTTTTTTCAGAAACGATTCTGTAGATATTTTCGAAAGCTATAAGACTATATAAATAAAATCACTTAAGATCGCTCAATTTTTAAATGGGGAGAGTTTAAAGCGCTTGACTAAGGTGATGTTCGATCGTAAATGTAGGTGTTGCGGCTATATCTCGCCGAATATTCACTTTACAAAAAATCTACAGAAAGGGGAAATTTTTGTCATTGAAAAAGCTACAATTTAGAACCCTATCGTTTTTTTCGTATCTTTAGTATTTTGAGAGATATTTTTAAGGAAAGGGTTAAATACACGAAATCGAAAAAAATCGTTTTCTCTTTCAATTCCAATTTTTTTTAAATTAGGTATTTTAACTTGGTTTAACTTCGTGAATGTATTATTAGTACATATATAAAGAGAATCACAGAAGGGTGGCGATCAATTTTAGTTAGGGGGTACTTTGGGGGTTGTTTTCACAGATTTTTTTCGTTGAAAAAAGCGGGTACCGATCTTATTTTGATCATAAATCGGTCAATTTCCATGCTAGGAAGACATTTTTTCATTTGTTTGCATGCTCTAATGGATTAGTTTGAAAGACCTCGTTAATCCTTGTCTCCTACGAGTTTCGACCACAGAAATCACAGAAGTTCTGTGGTTTCAACTCATGAGGGTTGATGTTCGAAGGGAGAGATCAAAACTTATTTCAACACAATATTCAAACCCATTCGAAATTATCTTCGAAAGAAGAGTTCAGATCCCAAACTACTCAGTGCCCAAATATATTCATACATCAAACACCTTATATTCTTGCCGACAGAGGGAAAACTGAAGTTTTTGAAACACTCAAAAACTCCCCGTTTCATTCCAACGAAAAATATACAGAAAAGTTTTTATATAGGTGCTTGGCCAGTCTCAATTTCCCTTCTGAAGATGCTAATTTTGTTAGCGAATCGCGCGTCGAGTGCGAGAGATATTCCCCTGGTGTTATGGAAATTGATATCTATGAGAAGTATGTTTCGATTTTATCGGTTATATGAAGGATATAAAACCATGCAAATATTAGATTCGCACATGTTTCTTCCTCATATTTATGTTATCGTTCTCTCTCTACTATTTTTTCTATTATTGATATATAATTTAAAGTGAAACGGAATCGAATACCATATGACTTTTTCATTGAATGGTGAATACGATGGAACTTTTTCACAAATTCTTTGTCTCCCAAACTACTTTCTATTCTCAAAAAAATTTCCTCACATTTATTTTTGAGTAGGTTACTTCATGATGAAATGACACTGTCCTTCCCAAGGTGAAACTGAAACATAAATCCTTACCAGGCCGTCAAACATTTCCAATATTGAAACACAGCCCACTGATCTGCGGTGCAGAAGAGTCAGTCGTCCGCATTGGAATATAAATTGCCGCATATTGATATGGCAATGAGAATAATACGACGTTGCCAATTCGAAGGGCTCGATATTGTCTGTTGACCATGAGCGGGCTCCATAAATCGTGTTCTATGCATTCGATGTGTATCTAATACATACACGTCGAGTGATGCGCCACCTTCAGGTCGGGTGTATCAACTAAACCTCGTATAATTTGAGATATATGGGAGCAATTTCAAGCCCACCCTAAAATTCGTCTGTGACCCCATGTAGGTCATATCTAACTCCTAACAAAATTTCAGTACAAAAACAATACGAAGCCCGAAGCCGGGCTTCCTAAGTCTGGGTTGGGCTTGCTGTTGTCTGTGGAATATGCTATTTTGGGCCTTGTATTGCCGGTTAATATGTCTATATATATATATATATATATATATATATATATATATATATATATATATATATATATATATATATATATATATATATATATATATGGTGGGAAAAGGGTTAATAACTAATGAGTAATGAAATAGCAATGGTGAGAAATTTTTTATTTATACGGAAAATAAAAAGGTAATTGAAAACTAAGCCCATATTCCTAAAAATTATTTGAGATTACGGTCAATTATACTACATTTACCGTAGTAAATGAACGAAATTAAGGAATCCATAGTGAGAATTCTTCGTTGAAACCTCCCTTATGGAAATTTTTTTTTCTAAAATGACTAATAATAATAATAATAATAATTTTATTGCTTCTGAACACGTGGTTTACAGCAAGAAGTGTGTGTGAGAATACAAAATAAATATTTATATATATACACAATATTGAAGTTGAATTAATCACATAACAATCGACTACAAGTGGATTGTAAAAAAAAGAATGAAGTAACCATCATTCACCCAATATAAATGAACGTAACCTGAGAATGTTCCAGATATATTCTGATATTTCTTTGGCTATCGGAATAGTTATATTCTCTAAAGCATGGATAAGTTCATCCAAATTCTGAAGGCATTGTTTATTTCGTTTCATAACAGTGTAAATAGGGCATTCGAAGATGATATGAAATAAGGTTTCGGCACTATTACTATTGCACACAGTGCATATTACATTTGGGTCGATCGAATACACGATTCCTTTCAAAGTGAACTTGATTTTGAAGTGATTCGACATGCGTAACTGTGCAAGAGTGCGGGTGACCTGTATGGGCAACTTTAACAGTAGATATGAGCTTGGTTCCTTCGAGATGCTTAGCATATTGTACATATACATGAAAGGGAAACGGGATGCCGTAGAGGCATCTTTGCTATACAGATAACTGTAATAATTATGTACTATATTTCTCCTATTCGAATTCAGAGTGTGACCAGTCATACTATTCCAAATTTCAAGAGATCCGCTATCAATAAAAAATTGCTTAGCTTGAAGTGCCCAATTATATTTTGAATCAGTTGTATTCATTAATCTTAATTGTTGTTCGAAACAAAGTCTTGGATAACGATCACTCTCCATGGTAAGAATCTTGTACAGCCAGTTCAAGGTAATTTTAAAAATATTATATGCTAGTTTAACTCGTCCCGTTTCCAAACGTACTATTGCGTCGGGTGTATTAGTAGGCACTAAAAGCATTCTTTTTAAAAAATTGAGATGCACTCTCTCTAATACTTCCAAATACCTAATGCCCCATGCCGTAACGGAGTTAAACATAACACTCATTGCTAATGATTCAAACATTTTTATTCGGGGATACCAGGTGTCAATTTTAGCTCTAGACAAAATAGGGATTACAGAGCCGATTGCCTGTTTTCCCTTAATGCTAGCAACTGTTGACATTTCTCGGAATAATCCTGACGAGGTGAAAGTTACTCCCAGATAAACATATTTGTTTGTTACCTCTACTGGTTGCCCGTTGAGATGGAAGGCAAAGTTAGGTTTACTATATCCACCTCGAGCAAATCGCATAATTTTAGTTTTTTGTAAATTAACGGTCATCTCATTGCCTGCACAGTATTTTTCGAGAATCTTTAATTTTTTCACTACATCAATTTCTGAGTGGGCAAGAATCACCAAATCATCTGCGTATAACAGAGCCAACACGTCATTTCTTGCATCAATGTTTACACCCCGAGCCTGGTTATCATAGAAAAAGGTTTCTATATCCGCTATAAATAATGCGAATAAAAGGGGGCTGAGGGGCTCACCTTGAAGAACACCAGTTGTTAATTCGAATAATCTAGGAAGGCCATCAGAACCTTTTATTTGAATAGTTGCATTAGAATACAGCATTTGTATTATCCGAAGGATTTTAGCTGATATCCCTATCTTGATCAATTTATCCTGGAGTAAGTTATGGTTAACAGAATCGAAAGCTCTTCTGAAATCAACGAAAATTGCGAATAACTTCCGTTTCCTATGTCTAATATGAAAATTTATTACGGAGCTCAGCGTATAAACATTGTCTACACATCCTCGTCCAGGACGAAAACCAGACTGACACTCTGGTAATGCTTTGCAATCATCGGCCCACATCGAGAGTCTATTAAGTATAACGGTTGTGAATATTTTGAGGCAACAATTTACTAAGGCTAAACCTCTATAATTTTCCGGATTGTTTACTGGACCACCTTTGTGCAACATAGTTATCAGAATATTATACCAACGTCCTGGCATGGCAGATGAGTCAAAAATTTTGTTAAATAAGGTTGTTAAGTAAAGTACCCAATTACTTGGTAAATTCCGATAAAACTCGAAAGGTATTCCATCTGATCCTGGGGATTTATTATTTTTACATTTGTTGAGTACTCTATAAATTTCATCACTAGTGAAAGGTGTGTCTAAATAAGGGTGGCAAGCGTCTTGAAGATATAGTGAAAAAGCCATTCTAGGAGGATAGATATTTTCGTAAAAGTTTTCCCACACTTCGACTGGCAAAGATTTAGAAACTGAACTGTTTCGAAACTGCTTGATAGCCAACCAAAATTCGGTTTGATTTCTTACGTTTGAAAGTTGCGATATAATTCCAGCCTCGTATTCTGTTTTCTTTATTTTTATTATTTTCTTATACTCACATTTCAAGTCTATATAGTTTGTTTTCAGATTTTCTGGGAAATTATGTTTCCTACATTCTTTTAAAGCTATTTGCATTGTTTTCTTTGCTGTGATACAATCAACATCAAACCACGGCTTATTTTTATTTAATCTCCTATTTTTATAATGTTTATTATAAACAAGGCCCAAATCAGCAGAAATCTCTTGAATGGCTGCAATTAGATTAAAAAAGGACTCATCGGGATCAGCAATGAAATGAGCTCGGTTCGACCGTTTCATTCCTAATTTATAATTTAGATATAACTCACTTTTCCAGTTCAACATCATGTACGGGTTCACATTATTTGAATTGTCAAATGAATACTTATGTTCAAGGAGGCTACTAAAGTTTAAAGCTATGTTTATAGGGAAATGATCAGACAAAAAGTCTTCTTCATCAACATAAAAATTAATCACGTCCGAGATGAATATATTGTTCACCCATGCCAAATCAACCACGCTCTTTCCCAGCTTGCTAATATATGTAAATTGACCCGGTGTATCCCATAATGTTCTACCATTCAATACACAAAAAGAATTATTATCCATGAAATCAATGATCTGCCTACCTCTAGCATTTATTGTTATGTCTGAACTAATACGATCTTCGAATAAATTTGAGCCTTCAATAATTTCATGAGGGACAGTACCGTAAGAAGCAATTCTGCTGTTAAAGTCACCCGCAATTACTATTAGCGTATCAGTATATTTTTCTAAGAGATCAGCTAACAGAATTTCTAAAATGACTAGGAAAAAATTCATTTATGAGAATGTTCGAGAGAGATAACAACAACATTTGTTAACACACGGAAATAACCATCATATGAAATTCCATTAGTACACTTTAAAGTGATTCTGTATGTGATTCAAAAGTTATCCAGTAACAAATTCAAGTCGCTTGAATGCCATGGATCTGTTGGATATGTTGTGATGGTATACTCGTAGCACTCATATTGCAATTGTTACACGATGTGATAATCATCCCGATTTCTTTATCAGTTTGTAGTTTTCAGTCCCAACAATACCAAGATGGGGGAGAATGATCTTGTAATAACACTTCTGTACAGAGTTCCTCCAGAATTACTAATTAATGAGATGAGATAACCCTGTTCTACAGAAAATGAATATCTGAAAATTATGAATGATTTAATACGTTGTTCCTCTTTTCGTGGCAATTCACTCTCAGTGTACGTGTACGTCTTATTCAGCAACTCTGCTTGCTGTTTTGCTATAGAAATTTCCTGCCAGCTCATTGGGAGTGTTTGGTTTTCGAGAATAATTAAAATATGATATATCTGCCTCCTCCGCTTCGACGTTAGAAGGAAAACTCAGAAAGCAATTAGCGTTGTTGTTTTGCGTATCAACGTATCTTATTACACGCAGAGATGCTGCTAAAAACAATGCCCAACGTTGAAGACCATTTGCCGCTAGTTGTGAAATTCCCTTAGAAGGTAAAATCAAAGCAGTTGAGTATTGTTCCAAAGGCATTGTTTCGTAGTGGATGCATGTTTTAATCGTGGTTTTGTTGGGTTAGTTAATCACCAAGATCAGAAAAAATTAAGAATCAATATTGAAGTCTATACACGGGTAGAAGGGCAGATTTTTAATCTACCCCGCGCTCCGTCAAATAAAAACAGCTGCTTTTATTTGAAAGATGCCATTGAATATAAAAAATTTATGAAAATAATAGACATAATGAATATATATATATATATATACGGTTGGATGGAAGAGCAAGCTCTGCCATGAATTTTTCATGTGCAGATATTGAATCCTGCCTTTTGTTAGGTTCTCTGTACTGAGTTTGTAACCTCTCAATAAAGCATTTATTATTATTATTATATATATATATATATATATATATATATATATATATATATATATATATATATATGAAGATGAGTTATATCGGGTGTTCAGTCCTCCAACTGGAGAAAAACTCTTCTTTACTCTACCAAGCTTTCGATAATTTTTATTATCTTTATCAAGGTGGTGAAACGAGTTAAATAGATGAACTCAACATAATATATAAAATAGAAAATATTCTTTACTGAATGCTGACGGACACTGACAGATAGAATTTCTCCAGTTGAACGACTGAACACCCGATATAACTCATCTTCATATCTATTGACAGTCGAGAACTTCCTACACTATATATATATATATATATATATATATATATATATATATATATATATATATATATATATATATATATATATATATATATATATATATATATATATATATAAATTCATTGGAAAGCTTTCGGGCATCCAGCTTGTTCTTCCGGTGGTTTGGGGCATCCCAAACCACCGGAAGACCCAGCTGGACGCCCGAAAACTTTCCTTCCTTTCATTCAGGATATCACTGAGAAAGTGAGCCGAATTCTGACAAAATTCGACATCAAGACAGTTTTCACAGCAAATAATCAAATATCCTCTTTCCTGCGCTCACCTAAAGATATAATACCTAACGAATCACAAGGAATATATGAAATTCCTTGCCACTGACGAGTATCAAACAGGTCCATGAGCACGAACTAGCAGTACGTAATTCGGACAGGTCCTACGAGCACAAACTAGCAGTACGTAATTCGGACATGACCTCGATTCTTTCCAAACATCACCACAAAACCGTACACAAAATTGACTTCAACAACACAAATACCATTGCCTTAGCAAAAACACTCTACTCCAGAATGATTTGCGAAGCAACAGAAATTGAAAAACGCCCTCAATGTCTCAACAAACGAGACGACTCACAAAGGCTTCCCAATTGCTGGAAACCATTACTATCCCATCGAACAAATCCATTATTCAATCCTGTTTGAAACCAGACATGTATGTGGTCCGAGAGTTTTATTAACGACGGATTCTCATACAGCTTCAAATACCATCCCTCTCCCCACAAAACCATAGTCTTCACTTTGTCAAGATGAGACCTGGTTATTGGCCATTGCCAAGAACTGTCCAATGATGTTATTAAAAGCTACCGATGACAATGATCAAACTATTACAGAAAATTGATCCTGTGTAACCTGGGATAGTAGCAGGTTACACAGAGAAGCGATAGAGATTCACAAACATAAAGACAATTTCAACCGAAAAGAAGAAGGCATACACATCAACAAAGTCTGGTTACCAGCTCTAAAGCACACACGACCCAAACCAGTCAAGAGGAAACAAGCCACGCCCACTTCCAACACGATAGTATCGGACGTCGAACAGGAGAACAGGTATAAAGCCGATCATAACGTCAATAAAGTAGTATCTACTGTGAGAACGAGATCATTGCGTCCGTTACCTCACAGACTTTGATAATGCCTACCATAGTCGTAGGCGAAACGTCAGGAATAAAAACCTGTGGACCACGGCCATCAAACCCGGAAAACACCCAAGAATCAGTCACCTCCGGCCGTGAAAGTTTACGTTCTTACATGTTATGATATTTTGGAGGATTCTTTCATTTGAAGGCATCAAACAATGCTCCTTTACCAAGAATTCACATGAACAAAAGACGATGGATGTCTCTTACTGGACTGATCCAAAAATTTCCCAATATTTCGGAGCGTGCTACACCTCCTTACAAAAAGTCTTCTCGAAGCAGAATGAGGGGAACGAAACCATTGCCACTCTGTCGAGAAGTAGATAGTTCATACACGGATCTAATTCGATGGCTGCCATTTTCTCAATGGAAATTTGATTCTTATCATTAAATAGGTCAGGAGGCCAATCACTATAACAAGGCCAACAATTGTATTGCTTACCCTATGTAGTCGAAATAAAGCCATATAAATACCGAGCAATCTTTTCCATAGCAAGAATGATGGCTAATAGCTCTTCTTCAATATACTGAGTATTTCTGCTGGCTTCTATTCGAAGTTTGGGAAGCAAATGCAATAGGCTTCTCTGTATTATCTTCTAGAATGTAACAAACAACAGCATCAACAGCGTATGACGAACTGTCTACAGAATATTCAATTGGTCAATTCGGGTTATGGTGAACAAATACCTCTGCTGATGATAATATTCTGTTCACATGATTGAAAGCTTGATCACAGTCAGCTGTCCGTTCGATTGGAACATTCTTTCTCAATAAATTATAAAGGTGTCGTTAGCAACGAGTCCATGAATAATTTTATGTGGGCACGTATGCAAACCCGTTTCATCAACCATATTTACTGAAAAAGTTTCTTTCGAAGGATTCACACTTTGAAGCGACTGTCAAACCACTTTTCTCATTAATTTGAATTATAACCGAGCGACTTCGACTGAAGAGTCATCATCAGTGCTTACCTGGAAGTAAGTGATGTGTGAAACTTTTTTGCAATTGTGGATAAATAGTATTTAAAGATTATTGAGGTTACTTACTCGTCAGGTGTACAAGAACCACAGCCATAAAAATATAATTTTTTGAAGGACATTCAGAGATTTTTTTTATATGCAGATTCACACGAGAGGGGAGCCCTGTAATGTTCAAAGAACACGCTTGAATCAAGGGACAGGAGATACGAATTGACATTCACTTTGAGGTTCTGAAGTTTGTGAGCCTCAGGAAAAACCTCTTTTGGCAAAGAGTTCCAAAGCTCAGCTGTTCTTTTGTGAACATATTGAAAGGGATAATCCTGGAATATAAAAATGATACCAATGAAGTCCATTTAAATTGCAATGGCGTAAAAATAAAATTCGAAATTCGACAGTATGTGGCAGATTGACGAAGATAGTTTGAGGCAGTACCATGGAGCATAAAATGAAGAAGGATATGTATTATTATGATCGAAAGGTAGATTGACAAAACATGAAATGAATACAACGAGGAAACCTTACAGAGGTCTGGAAATGTCAGTCTAATGAGAACACACCGTGTTCAGTCCTATGCAGAGATAAACCACAAAACATGATTAGACAATGTCATAGAAATAATGAAAAGTTTCAGAATAAATAATTGTTTTTAAAATTTTTGTCCAGTGAATTTGGGTAAATCAAATACAGGATCGATGTCAAAGCCTAGGTCTAATGACAACCTTTCTAGTGTCGATGATAGAGTAGAATATCTGAAGAAAATGGGGGGGGGGAAGAGGCTGATGTGAAGCACCGAAAAGAAAATACCAAGAAATTCTCAGAATACTCAGTGTTGTATCTGTGGCTTGGTCCATCATAGGTGGAGGAGGAATCAGGGATGAGACCGAGAGAGAGTCTTCTGCGGAAAAAAGTTTTATCTACACCAGTGTGGAAAAGTGACTATTCCTACACTAAAGTGAGAGCGGAAAAATGTACTTTTCCGTACGCTATTAGCAAAAATATTTTTTGCACGAAATACGAAATAGTTTTTTTAGTATATTGATAAGTGCACACAGCTTGACAATTCTCACATTTCTATTCGTATCTGCACATCCTAATTTCATCGCTCCTAAGTTACAACAGGATCTTACTCCAAGCATAATGTCATACTTCGTAAACGACAAATTTTCCAGTTGTTGTTGCTGATGACTCGAAAGTATCCAAAGGAATCTTTATGCAAGGAGATTGTAGTATGCTTCAAAATGATCTAGCAACACTTCATAAATGGTGCATATCAAATGATTCACTACTAAATCCCAGCAGAGCAAAATTTATATTCTGTACACATATTCCATAGACAACAACATATCAAAATATATCATCTGATGCCTAGATCCTTCATTTGATTCAGGTATAACACTAAAAACACATTGATATCACTTGCAAGTTGAATAATTTCAACCGCTAAGAAGCTCTAATTGACGGTTCCATAATCTTGTTTTCTTTTTGCAATAAGCATGTTCACCAACTGGAATCAATCCAAAGATACTTACGGAAGTATGTGGTATATAATACAGAAGGTCCATACCCTAGCCAAGGTAATAATAATTTCTTATTGAATATACTCTCATTCTTATCACTGCACCATCGGCAAGATTACTGTGTATGTTCATACCTATTTAACTCGTTGGTTACCAGCATCACATATATGTGACCCAAAACAAAAATTCCCACCTAAACCAAACGACATAACCGTGTGTCTCGAACACACTTCAGTGCAATGCTCCCTTGCAACTTGCCGAATCAACTGGGAATATCGAGAAAGTACTGTGGTCTCTGGGAATACCTATCACATTATTGTATCATGATGATCCCGAGTGCCATTGATTATTACAAATTTTATGACAACGATCTCTAGGAATATATTACTCGAACTGAGCTTAGTAGCGAACTTGTTGAGCTCATAAGGCATAAGCTACCCGGAAATATTAGCAAAAATTAACTGTCGTATGACTGACTCGACTGACTAGTAAACAAAAACAATGTTTCTATTTACGATCAGGAAAGAATATCATCACCGAATCTTCTATTTACAAAATATGTAGTGAATGTAACAATATTTGTGATTATTCAGCTGGGGGATGGTTGGGGTTATGTTGAATAACTGAAACAACTATTATTTCGTTGCCGTCGTTTCGATTTTCATAAAGTCATTCTGAGGGTAATAAATGTCTGGTTTCCTCATCTATTAAAATGAAAGTAAAGGACATGAACGTAAAATTAAATATCCCCAGCTTTCAATACTGAAATATACAATAGTAGTTTGTACAAAAAGAGTTATGGTGGCCATATCGTACGAGGACGAAGTTTGAGCACGATTCTGTAGGCGAGTGCTCTAACGTCCGGGGGCGATGTGGCCAATATCCATTCGAGTTATACAGTTAATTCTTTTTTTGATCAGGTGAATACTTCAGAACTCTCTTTCAAGTATCATATTGATAATCAGTACCAAATATAGGGTATATCTTCGATATTTATGGAAAACTCAAGGGAAAGAAACTTCATCAAATTCAATATTTAATTATTGCCGACGACATCCTCCGGAAATTCTGAAAATGAATAATACCTGGGAAGTTATGATATTCCAATCGTTGCAAAGTTTGGAAAAACAATGGTTTTGGTGGGACTCGAATCAACGACTGTATATAATGGACCAACTTAGTGGGCTAACCCTTAACCAACGAGGCTATTTGGACTAAAGAAGATCATATTTACGGGTGAGGTAAGAAAAGAGTATATTTCTGACCGGTGAAAGGTTCAGGAAATATTCGAAAAATAATAATATGGACAGACGAATCAAAATTCACCAACATTGGTTGGTTTAACAGAAACATACATCATAGATTGAATAACACAAATCAACATTTACATAGGAAAACCAATTTCCAAGAAAGATTTGGGATAAATGTTCGGTTAGGAATTGTGAGAAAACTTGGAGCTTTCTTTCACGATGAGCATTTGAAAACTGAAATGAATTTACATTTTTATTCAATGAGCTTGATGGCTACTTCGATGAATTGCCACTGAATATCCGCCATAAAATACAATATTTTCAACAGAACGGCAATCCTTACCACAATACAGCAAGAGTAGGGATACATTTATATCAAAAGCAATATTCTAAAAAAAAATTGAGAACAATGGACTTATGATTAAGTAGATCAGCATTGCGATTCACACGACGAACAAGTGCAAAACCTCCTGCCCGCTTAGTCCTAGTGACCACTTTAATTGAGAGAAGGCGATATCGCTCAAAGAGGATGTGGATGTATTCTGCGGCATTACAGCACCCTCCACCACACGCTTTGAGTACACCTCGTGTCAGGAAATGAATGCAGAATTGATATTTTACATGAGGGACCTTTCATAAATCACGCGCCAAATTCAGCGTCCTCCTCTTCGTGATGCAGATAACCTTCCCATGTATTCACCGAAGAAACGTGATCTCTGGCTTCAACCCTCTAAAATACCCCACATAAGTGACGGTGACAGGCATTGAAGAGATAAAATTAGTCACAGTCATGTAGCATGATATTCGCCATTTTGCTCACCATCATGAATTTCGTACTTTGGGTTGCACAAATTTTCCTTCAAACAATATTTCGGCGCTCAATAATGTGGGACTACAACTCATTTGGGAAAAAGTAATGAAATATGCATTTCTGGCCGCCATCTTGTATTTGCTTTTCTTCGTATTTTTTGACCACTCAAATTTGGCCTCAGACTCTAATGTAGCACAAATTGGCCTATATGAACGAAATTAGCGCCAATATACCAAACGGCCGCCATCTTGAATATCTTACTTCCAGTCGAAATTTCGGTTTGGAAACAGGCAGATTCGGATTCATAAGGGTCGAATTAGGGCGAAAAAGCTTGCCCACTTGTTACATGCCTTGCAGGCATAAGAAGAGCGTTTTCAGAAATCTGACTCTGACTGTCATTGGCAATGGAGGATATTTCAAATGAAACGCTATAAAAATATTGAGTTTGATATACCCGCATGGATTGTGAATTTATCGCTTTATCAATATCTCTGGTAAAAGAGATGGGTCTGTATTTGACACGAAACGTTTCATAGAAAGTTCATTGTCACATCGTCCTAGTCTATGGGTACAGAAACAAATATCGTTTTCGGCAACCGTCCGGGAAGTACCCACTTCCCGGACTGGGCCGGGAAAATGCTACTTCCTCAAAGAAAAAGCGTCCGGGAAGTGGGTCGGTTGCCGAAAAAATAGTGTACGCAACACGACCGAAAACAGTTTTTTCGGACTCGCAGACTTCCAGGACTCGCCTACGGCTCGCCCTAGAATTTTGTCTACTCGTCCAAAAAAACAGTATTTTCCGGACTTGTTACGTAAATTACTATTTTCATTTTTTGATATTTCCCGAAATTACAATTCAATCCTAAAATGAACTAAAACAGCATTTTTGGTTTTTCATGTGTAAATCGATAAGGGCGTGATTCTCTGTGAATTTTTTCCGACCACTGTATTGTTCCCCGTGACCCGTTTGATCTTCTTCATATCTGTTACGGTTTAGAATCTAGTAATATCACCATATTATCAAAGAAACGGCCTGTATACCACACCTTTCATATGTATAGTTGTCTTGTAATTGGCATTCAATCCTGTTCAAGAACTCTATTACTTCAAACCGTGGTGATAATAACCATTTGAAAGGAACAGAAATTCAACCCTTATGTTTACCGCCACAAACGAAACGTAACGTTTTTTGAATTATCATGAAATTGTTAATCTTTCACCAACAGAATCGTTTCACGACATCCAGCATTTTATTGATATCATTGTGATAATTAGAATGGTATAGTCCTCTGGAAATGAATTCGTGTACATTTCGTTGAACTGTTCAACGTTTTTTTCCCACGCGGCAGTTATTGTCAAAGAGTTTTCGACATATCTAACTGATCAATCTATTCACCAATTGATCAGCCAAACTACCAAATCAACTCGACAGCGTGTGTGAAAACATTCGTATAAGTAATCAGAGTGGTGCAAGTCATTTATAACTTGATCGATTATTTTGGTGGACAGGAGTTATATCAACCCTACATATATACAAATGCTTATGATTTGGAAAAAAAAATTGGCAGTTCTTTCTGTTGTCAAATATATAGTCCGAGTAATAAGTTCTTATTTTTTGTACACTATGAAAAATGATGATTGAGATGTTATTCAATTCGGAAGGGTATATCCAACGATACTTCATTAAAATTGAACCAGCCGAAATACTCCTCTCAATATTTTTTCAACTAACAAAAATCATAATTCCACTGGGAATTAAGGTCAAAAACTCCAAATTATTCTATCAAGCAATCAACGTATTCATGATGATACAGCTTCGACATACATTGGAACTGGTAAGATAGTTGAACTAGGTGACTTCAACTTATGAACTACTCACTGTGAAGTACCTTACATGAAGCCTTTCAATTAGAAGTTTCTCGGACCTCGATAATTTCCTTCGTTCGATAGCTAGGAGTAGTTGTTTTATATACCAGCATAGCTCTGAATGGATAATTGGGACATTTGACCCTTCAAAAGTGTGACATATACTTCGTGGACTTATTTCAATCAACCGATAAATAATCACAATGAGCAGAAATGATGAGAAAATGAGCCGACAAGCAGTGTCGAAAGGTCTAGTTGACAAAAATGATCTACGCGTCTTCTTCGTATGATTAGTAAGTAAACCAGTATCGTAATTCCTGCGAAATATTCTCCTGTGTGCAATTTTCACAAATCATGACAGTGAAGAAATGATGTTGACCTAACTAATAACTCTGAAATTAACGATCTCTGTGACAATTTCATTATATCGCTGCAGCTGAACCCAGTTCTCTAAACGATATGTACTCAAAAACTCCATTATGTCTCCACCCTAAAAATCAGGTTTATAATTACTCGCGAGCGAATCCAAGAAGTTTCCGAACAAATCTACCCGCCGGCGAGCACAATCCCGTCAAAACTTTATGGAGCAATTTTCGGCCACGCTTTATGAGGGGTGAAAACGGGATTCGGAGACAGTTAGCTGCTTCAACACTCAGGTTGAGTTTACCGTTAGCGATTTTATTGTGGTTGTGCCATTTCTCAGATTGTCATATTATTTCGCAAGTGGTGTCTTCCTTTGTTTCAAGAAATTAATATTCGCGCGATTTCTGTGGAATTTTTTCCACCCGTTCCTGAAATCGCCCCAGAGAGGACGATAACAACTAGAATCGCAATCGAAAGTTATGGCAGCTGATGAATTTCATTTCGATTTCATCTTTCGAGCTGATACTTCTTCAAGCCATGTAATTTCTCAGTTAGTTGGGTTGAGTATTTTCTCATGTAAAATATAGAAGATTCCAGAAATGCGTTAGTGGAAATTTAAATTATTATTTTCTGCTTGATATAAGTTCAGTGTTTGTGTGATCAGAATATTGATATAATATCGGCGGCTTTCATTGACAACTTACTATAGAATACAGAAAAACGACCAGCTACAAACATATACGTCAATACACAATCTCTATGATATAAAAGCTTGTCGCGAGATTCAAGTACTTGTATTCACTAGAATTTTCGTAAGAAGAAATTATTTTGTGCCAGTTGAGGGGCTATGCTTGTTCGACTCTTCCTTCGTCTTCATATGAATACTACGAGCTTTCATCAGCTGTTCATCTATTAGACTAGCACCAGGAAGTTCCCTACTCCAGAGTCCTACTCTTAAATAACCGAATGCTGGCTAGGCACTGCGTATCGTAGGCATTGCTACAGCACATCAACCCGCAGTGCTTCAAACTTGCATAACGGTACCCCGTTGAATTGTCAACAGAGGAGGAACGACTCTTCGCGAGCCTAGCTACTATAGGTAATAGAAGGTTAGTTTGTGGATGTTATCATCAATTTTGTGAATGTTCTGATGTTATATATATATATATATGTATATATATATATATGCCCTACCACTGAGCTATCGAAGACCCTGAGTTCTCCATCGCAAATTTTGGAGGTCATTCATCTCAAGTTCTATTGTTAGTTGTTAAGACCATATGATAATGAATGTGTATCCCCCTCATCTAACACCTCCGTCAGTCGAAAACCGCCGAAGCTAAATATCTCGAAAACATTCATGAACTACTTGCAGAACAATCCTCATCGTATGTTCGAAACTCATTCCATTTCATAGAAATAATCAAATCGGTCAACATCCGTCCCACAGAGATCCTGGTAAGCTTCGATGTAGTATCCCTTTTCACAAACATCCCCTTAGCAGATTCACTTAGCATTCTGAAAACGAAACATCGAATCTCCCAAGACACGCTCAACCTCATTAGTCATTGTATGTCCAGTACATACTTTCCAGGGCAAATTTTACAAACAAGTTAAAGGCGCCGCTATGGGTTCTCCTCTTTTGCCAGTACTTGCAAACCTCTACATGGAAGATTTTGAGTCCAGAGCAATTGATACATCTGCATTAGAGCCAACGTGTTGGCTGCGTTATGTGGATTATCACCTCAACAATATTCACTCCAATATAAAATTCACCATGGAGATGGAGACGAACAACGCTATTCCTTTCTTAGATGTCCACAACACAAAATCCAACGATAATTCCACTCATACTGTCTACCGAAAACCCACGCACACCAATACATCCATCAAACTCACAGATGACCCAGTGAGCTAAAAAAGCTCACATCTGCCCTTCTTCAAAATGATTATTCCTACCCCCAGATCCAGAGAACCATTCAACGACAACACACCTGCTTCACGCATCCCAAACCACCAGACGACCCGGCTGAACGCCCGAAAGCTTTCCTTCCTTTCATTCGGGCTGTCACTGATAAAGTGAGCCGAATTCTGACAAAATATGACATCAAGACAGTTTTCACAGCTAACAATCAAATATCCTCTTTCCTACGCTCACCTAAAGATACAATACGGAACGAATCACAAGGAATTTATGAAATTCCTTGCCCCAACTGCCCGAGAACATATATAGGACAGACGAACCGACGAGTATCAAACAGGTCTACGAGCACGAACTAGCAGTATGTTACAGAAGATTTTCGGAGATTCGTTCAAATAAATTTTATTCACAATTATTCCCAATAACAATACTTATAAAATCAACAATTATATGCTCACGCCGTCAACAATGGTTCTCTACTATTCTCTACTACTCATCGCTCCCCCTCTTCGCCTATCTGTCGTCATCGCCGTAGTTGACCATTTCCGCCGTCAGTTGTCCGGGCCAGGGCCCACTTAGCCCGATGGGTCCTAACGATGATACCGCCCTCTCACCGCTCGATTTGGTCGGTCGGATCCCCCTGCCCGTTTGCTCCGTAACAGTCGGCCATCCTGCAAAATTAAATGTCCTCATTAATTTCACTCACCAAGGATCATCTCAGACCGCCCGTCAGTTATTCATACTCCCGCTTTCCTACTCACACTCACTCCCATCCATACGCCATTCTTCGCTACTTTCTGATTCATATTCCACCTCATTCACACTGTGATACGCCCTCAAGGAGTCCACGGAAACTATCGCCTTAAACCGTTTATAGCCCCTAACGCCTACAATAGCCTCGATTATATAACGGTCGTGATTCAACACCTTGCTCACTCTATACGGCCCATCATATCTATTAGCTAGTTTATTACTGAGGCCCATACCGATTTTCCTGGCTGCTGCACTCCGCCATAGTACTAAGTCACCCACCTTGTAAGTGGTTGCAACCTTTCGACTTTTGTCGAACCGCCTTTTCGCCTTCTGTGCAGACTTTGCGATATTCTCTAATGCTACAGCACGACGGGCTCGAACTCTACCAGTACTTGTTCCAACCAAGCCTGGTGAGTCATGCCTCGCCCGCTTGCTCGCTACCGGAGAACGTTCGCTACTCATACTCGCCTTCACACAATCGCCGATTGTGTCATTACAGCTTACAACATCACGTACTGGACGCTCGCCTGTCATGATCCCTTTGTTGAGTAACCTAGCACTTCGTCTTTGTGCCGTCGCCTGTCTGACCCGTCGGGTCCGACTTCGCCCCCGCCTTTTAACCTGTAGAGCTGGGTCGTCACCTTGCCCTTCAGGGTGGGTGTCAGTATCAGGCAAAACCTTGCCTTCAGTCACGCCAACTGCCTGTGCTGCACAGTTGACACCCGGAACTTCCACCGTGTCCCCTGGATTTTCGCCAGTCCGAAGACCCTCATTGGTCTGATCGCCCTCATCGCTAGCTAGCTCGCCGTCTGCCAAATCGGTTACTCGACCATGACTATGAGAGAACATCAGGTGTGCAGGAGAGTACTGCGTACCGGTGTTGATTGTATTATTAAGGCCCCAAACAACGTCCGGCAGGTCCTCATCCCATCTACCTTCAGTCTCTGCTATTGAAGACAACGCTTCAACTATCGTCCTATTCGCCCTTTCCACCTGACCATTCGCCCTAGGACTCGCCACAGCATTCATTACATGCTTAACGCCCTTCTCCACCAGAAATGCCTTGAAGTCATTGCTAGTGAACGCCTTACCACGATCCGATATGATTCGCCTGGGATATCCGAACTCAGCAAATACCTCACGTAGTCGCGTAATAGTTTCCTTGGCCCTCAGTGTCTTCGTTGGTTTCGCCAAAACAAACTTAGTGAACCCATCCACTATCATTAGCAAGTAAGAATATCCCCTAACACTCTTTACGAAAGGACCAAGATGATCAATATGTACCGTGTCGAAAGGTATTGGTCTCCGCTCTATTGGGTGCAGAAATCCTTCATCTCGCCCATAGGACCCCTTGACAAACCCGCACCTGAGACACGACCTCACATATTTATAAACAAATCGCCTCATTTTCGGAAACCAATAGGTCCTTCCTATCAGCTCTAGACACCGTCCTGGCCCCGGATGTCCAATGTCATCATGGTGTTTCTTCAAAATGCCAAACCTCGCCATCGCTGGTACGTATAACCTATCTCCCTTTGAGGTTATACGATAAAGACGCCTATGCTTCACTCTGAAATTCGCCCTGACATCTTTGTCTGCCCCTGTAGATTCCAACAACCTTACTAGTTCCTGTGCCTTAGGATCCTGCAACTGCACGGTGAAAAACCAATCGCCTTCCTCCATGGAGACAACATTTACTCCTACAGTTTCCAAAGGAGGGTTTCTACTCAAGGCATCAACATGCTGCATACGTTTACCAGGTCTATATTCTATTTCCATATCGTACTCCTGAATCGACAACCACCACCTTGCAATACGGGGAACTAAATCTCTTTTCAACAGTGCTGCCCTCACTGCCGTGCAATCAGTAACTACCTTGAAGTGAACACCGACCAAGTAGACCCTGAATCGTTTGATTGACTCGACTACTGCCAAAGTTTCAAGTTCGTAACTATGATACACTTGCTCCTGCGCCGTTGTAGTCCTACTGTAGTACTCAAGTGGTCGTAGTTCATTATCAGCTCCACGCTGTAAAAGAATACCTGAGATCCCTAGTTTACTAGCATCTGTGTGTAATTCGGTGTGTCTCCGACTATCATATAAAGCCAATACTGGTCGGTCAGCCAAAACATTCTTCAAGTAGGTAAATGCCGCCTGTTGTTCTTGTGTCCATCGCCAAGGTTCGCCCTTCCTAGTGAGACTAGTAAGAGATCTCGCGAGCGCTGCGAAGTTGTAAATGAATTTCCTGAAGTATGACACCAACCCCAAGAACTGTCTCAGTCTGTGTACATCTACAGGTTCCGGAAAGTCTAGGACTGCTTGTACTTTACGCCTACCGGGTCGAACTCCTTCTGCGTCCACTTCATGTCCCAAATATTCGATGCTATTCTGTAGAAATGAGCATTTCTCCAACTTAAGTTTAACCCCAGCTTGCTGTACCAAATTCAACACTAACTCTAAGAGCCTCAAGCCCTCTTCCTCACTAGTTGAAGGTATCAATAAATCATCAATGTATGCTAAGACTTCGCCGTACCTCAACTGACCTAACATTTTATGTATAATCCGCTGAAATACCGCCGGTGAGTTAGAAAGACCAAACGGGACACGAAGGTACTCGTAGTGTCCATCCGGTGTGATGAAGGCCGTTTTGTCAACAGAATCTGGGTGCATGGGTACCTGATGAAATCCTTGCGCCAAATCCAAAACAGTAAAGAGCACCTTGCTTGCCAGCTTGACTAGTTGATCTGAAATTAGTGGAAGTGGATATCTATCTTTCACTGTGATAGCATTCAAAGCCCTGTAATCGACGCACATCCTCACCTCACCAGACTGTTTGGGCACTAATACGATAGGGCTAGCATACGCAGATTCACTCTCCCTTACAATGCCGGCATCCATGAGGGTTTTCACCTTGTCTCTCACCAGTTCTCTTTCACGATGGGACAACCTGTATGGCCTATAATAAATTGGTCGGTCCGTGGTCAGCTTGATCTGCATGTTACCTAAATTTGTCAACCCTATATCGTCATCTCCTTTCGAAAAACAAATTGAATACCGCCTCAACAAATTAAATAAATATTTCTTACATCCTTCCGAAACATTCCCCACATTAACTTTAGAAAAATCTAGGCTATTCACAGATACTGTTCTTACTTGAGATGTTGTCGAGCCGGATACCCTATCCACACCTTCGCTTGACAAGCACGCCTCTGCCCGAGACACAAGACGCCCTCGCCGCCAGCAAATCTCTTCATCCCCTCCATTGATGACCTGGACCTCCTCTTGCTTCCCGCCCAGCAGCCCAGTCGGAATGACGATAATTGATCTACCCTCCATGAACTGCTTCTTCGTCATATAATATTTCGCCCCTTCAGCGCCATGGACGATCTCAACTTTCACCTTGTTTATGGAATTAGGTTGGAGCACTGCATCCTCAGCCAATACTACCTGACATCTGGGGGCTTCGGCTTCGAGAGTGATGCGCCTCAACATCTCATCGAGTTCTGGTTCCTTGGACAGGTACGTTTTGTTGTTCCGTACCACCATAGTGATCCCTGGAGAATTGATCGCTGGCTGCCCCAGAAGCAGTTCTATGGGACCCATATCGCAGTCGGTCACCAACGCCGTGAGGTTGAGGTGACAGTCCGCCAGTGACATCTCAAAGCTCACTTGGCCCAACGCCAGTGCAGTGCCGCCGCCAAAACCACAAAGGGCACGCCCTTTGCTCTCAGCCGTGATGGAAAGCCCCAATCGCCTCGCCGTAGCCAAGGTCATCAGATTTTGTTGGCTTCCCGTGTCCAAGTATGCCTTAACATTCTCGCCCTTGATTTGCACTTTGTGTCGGTAACAAGTGTCTGAAGGATCTAACAAAAGCCTCACCTGTGTTCTGATACTGCCCTCTCTCGTCCCAACAGCTCGTCTTGTGCAATCCGCCAGCCGATGTCCCTGCACGCCGCAACCTATACATCTTTCTGCCCTTGGCATCGGACAATCCTTACTGAAATGGCTGGTAATCTTCTGGCAGTTGAAACACCTCCTCTTCACCACAGGTTCACCTCGACGTAAGCCGCCTTCCTCTCGTGCCGGTGGTACCCTCGAAGCGACTGATCTTGGGTGGGACATCTCAACGTGGTAAGCTTCCAATCCCGCCAGGAAAGAATTATACAACGCCTCTGGCTTAGTGAAGTTGGCAGCATAGGCATTGGCGCGAAGTTCCGCTGGCAACCCTCTGATGAGACAGGAAACTGCTCGTTCTCCTTTCACCCCTACTCGATCACACAGCGCCAACTTTGAGTGGTAGTAGGTGGTCATTGTTTCCGACGCCATCTTCTTTCGGCCAACCATTTCCTCCAGCATCTCAGCGAAATCCCTACGCCTAGGAAACGCCGCCTTCAGTTTGGCTTTCCATTGATCCCAAGTTAGGTCGTACTCGTCCAGTTGCTGGAACCACCTTTTTGCCATTCCATCCAGCCTTGACTGCGCCAATGTTGATCGCTCGTAACTAGACCATTCGTGGATCGTGCCTAGTTGGTCGATCCTCTGCAACCATCTCTCAATATTTCCGTCGACATCATCAGGGTCGAAACGCTCCACCACCTCGGAACCAATTAGCAATGGCCGCTTACTATTTCCACACCGTCCATGCTCCGACCTTCCATCAGCATGCGAACTTGACGGCCCTGGAGTCGCTGAGTCGGATATTTCGCCCATAACTAACGCCGCCTGCTGCTTCGCAATCTTTTCTATACGTTGCATCAATCCGCCTGCCAACAAGGCCTTCACCAGGTCGCCAACTGGAGCATTGGCAAGACCTGCCTCCCCTCGTGGAGAAACAACATCTCTCCTTTCCGTCACACGCCTCGGAGAATCTGACATGCCCAGATCAAGATCTTCTTCGAGCACCAAGTGGTCTTCACCAGAATTCGCCATCTGAAATTTTTAGAGTTAACGAAAGAGTTCACCAGCAACTGTTTACTACACCAAAGTGACCTTCCTGTAATCTAACTTGCAAACTGCAATAACAATTTTCTATATATATATTTCACCCAAGAAATTCACCACATACGCTACTGAAGCTATTATTATTATTTCACACCAACAAAAATTGAAATACACCTAAAATACATCACCAAATGTTTTCGATTTCAATCGCCAATCAACTCGGTATAAATAACTTCTTTTTTTTCATTTGTCTCTTGCACCTTTGAAAAATCAATTGGTATATTCAAGGTTATTGATATCATCCGTATATAATTCAAATCTCAAAATAATTCGTCAAATAATCGCAATAAATCATTCACATTCTTTGTTTTCTTCCACAGTCAAGAATTCCCCTGTATAAACCATCACCAGATATCAATTTCTCGTTCTGCCAATTGTGATTGTTAAGAATTATACCCAAAAAGAACTTATCGCCACGTAGAATACGTTATTCATAAATGATCACAGTTTTCTTTGTGCTATGAGAACAAAGGGAATGAAGATAACATGCAGGTTCTTGCAAATCTCGCCGTGGATTTTCTTCACGTTCCTCATGAAAATTCCTCCAAAAATAGTTGAATGTATTCAGTCAAAGGCACAATTAAATGAAACAGTGAAATTCTGACAAATGCATATTTCGCCGTCACGTCTAGCCCAATTGTTTATGTTATAACAATTAGTAGGTATTCAGCTTTCAGCCTGTTGAATCGCTCATAAATGAATTACCTTTGTTCTTTGTTCGTGAGCTGTGGAAAAATACCCAAGTGCCACGTAGAATCGGTTTCAATGGTTAAAACGGAAAATGGTACTTACAGCTTTTCTAAAACGCCTCAAAATCCGCCAACGATCAAGGGTAATTCGCCTCGTTGTTTATTCTCAACGTAGTTATACGAGAAACCGCCACAAACCACCTGTTTTCCAAAAGATTCCACTGTTCTCGCCTAGATCCACAAACCAAACAAAGTCACCTTTTTCACAGCACTAAAAGCACGGGGAACACCATCCCACTTCTGACTTGTTACAGAAGATTTTCGGAGATTCGTTCAAATAAATTTTATTCACAATTATTCCCAATAACAATACTTATAAAATCAACAATTATATGCTCACGCCGTCAACAATGGTTCTCTACTATTCTCTACTACTCATCGCTCCCCCTCTTCGCCTATCTGTCGTCATCGCCGTAGTTGACCATTTCCGCCGTCAGTTGTCCGGGCCAGGGCCCACTTAGCCCGATGGGTCCTAACGATGATACCGCCCTCTCACCGCTCGATTTGGTCGGTCGGATCCCCCTGCCCGTTTGCTCCATAACAAGTACGTAATTCGGACATGACCTCGACTCTCTTCAAACACCATCACGAAACCGGACACAAAATTGACACCACGAAAACCATTGCCACAGCAAAAACACTCCACTCCAGAATCTTTCGCGAAGCAATAGAAATTGAAAAACGCCCTCAATTCCTCAACAAACGAGACGACTCACAAAGGCTCCCCAATTCCTGGAAACCATAATTATCCATTCGAACAAATCCAATAATTAATCCTTGTCAAACCAGACCTATATATGGTCCGACAATTTCAACAACGTCGGATTCTCATACAGCTATGAATACCATCCCCCTATCGACAAAACCACAATCTTCACTCAGTCAAGATGAGTGCTGGGGGTTAAGGAGACTAAGGCCTAGCCACCAAGTCAAGAAGTCTTGAGAATGGCTCCAAAGTGGGAGCCGAAACGTCGAAAGAAGAAAAGTTCCAGGCGAAGTTCATTCGGAAGTTCCAGACAGCATATAACAACTACCGAGTTCATACTTCTCGCGGAGCTGTGGAGCTGTCTGCCCTCCCGGCTACACACCGATCTTGGACGGCCGATTTAATACCAGTCGTCCAAATTCCAATAGTGAACCACATGTGGGAACGGGACCTGGCACACACGCCGACCGCTGATCGGTGCCGGTAAAATATCGGTTAGCAGCCGTCCACTGCCAATGCATGGCCGGTATTACCAAGAAGTAGTGGCGTACGTAACTAAATACACGCTTGCACACCCACCGATTGTTTACCGACCATTATACATTATTTTTCAATAACCTCGTGTCACGACAACAAAGCAACTGATTGTTTGACCGGTAAAAATCCGGTGAGTCTGCAAGCATCCGCTACCAATAAAATATCGGCCGATTTTATACTGGCCGTCCAAAATCGGTGTGTGTGCAAGTAGCCTAATATACAATCGAATGTGTCGAATTGAAGAACATATCACGGTCATAATTTGATGGTTCGGAATAGTTCTGAAAAAAACGAAATGGAATCCATAATTTCAGAAATAGTGACGAAGAAGCGAAAAAAAGAACAGAAAAACACTCATATAAAAAATTAATGTATTCTAATGTATTCGAGGTGTGATTTATATTTCATAATAAAATATCACACTTTTCACCATCCACCAGGAGATACTAAAATAACAAGGATGCTCTCAATCTATCGAATTGGACTCGAGCAAAGAGCGAACTTTGGCACCAGCGTATTCGGAAGCACTTGAAGTCATCACCGATTTCACTTGTGAAGAATTTACATTCTGAATTGCTCCGTGACTCGTTTTGGAAGCTATACTCTGGAGGAAGTGTCACGTTCTCCATCTATCAGCAAAACTTGAATGTTCAAAGAACGTAAACTTTCACGGCCGGAGGTAACTGATTCTTGGGTGTTTTCCGGGTTTGATGGCCGTGGTCCACAGGTTTTTATTCCTGACGTCTCGCCTACGACTATGGTAGGCATTATCAAAGTCTGTGAGGTAACGGACGCAATGATCTCGTTCTCCGTTTTCTTTTTTCGTCAGGTGATACTTCGAACTCTCTTTCAAGTTCTTTGATATCAGTACCAATATAGGGTATTCTTCGATTTTTGGAAAACTCAAAGGAAAGAAACTTCTCAAATTCATATTTATTTTGCCGACGACTCCTCCGGAAATTTCGAAATGAATATACCTAGGAAGTTTGATTCCAATCGTTGCAAAGTTTGGAAAAACAATGGTTTTGGTGGAATCAACGACTGTATATAATGGACCAACTTAGTGGGCTAACCCTTAACCAACGAGGCCATTTGGACTGAAGAAGATCATATTTTCGGGTGGGGGAGAAAAGAGTATATTTTTGATCGGTGAAAGGTTCAGGAAATATTCGAAAAAAAAATTATATGGACAGACGAATCAAAATTCACCAACAGTGGTTGGTTCAACAGAAACATCCATCATAGGTGGAATAACACAAATGAACATTTACGTAGAAAAACCAATTTCCAAGAAAGATTTGGGATGAATGTTTGGTTAGGAATCGTGAAAAAACTTGGAGCTTTCTTTCACGATGAGCATTCGAACAGTGAAATGTATTTACATTTTTATTCAATGAGCTTGATGGCTACTTCGATGAATTGCCACTGAATATCCGCCATAAAATACAATATTTTCAACAGAACGGCAATCCTTACCACAATGCAGCAGGAGTAGGGATACATTTATTTCAAATGCAATATTCTGAAAAAAAAAATGAGAACAATGGGCTTACGATCAAATAGATCAGCATTGCGATTCACACGACTTACAAGTGCAAAGCCTCCTCCCCGCTTAGTCCTATTGACCACTTTGATTGAGAGAAGGCGATATCGCTCAAAGTGGGTGTGGATGTATTCTACGACATTACAGCACCCTCCACCACACGCTTTGAGTACACCTCGTGTCAGGAAATGAATGAAGAATTGATATTTTACATGGGGGACCTTTCATAAATCACGCGACAAATTTTAGGCCACATTCAGCGTCCTCTCTTCGTGATGCAGATAACCTTCCCACGTATTCACTAAAGAAACGTGATCACTGGCTTCCACCCTCTAAAATACCCCACATAAGTGACGGTGACAGGCATTAAAGAGATAAAATTAGTCACAGCGGCTATGTTCATGTAGCATGATATCCGCACCATCATGAATTTCGTACTTCCGGTTGCTCAAATTTTCCTTCCAGTTGCTCAATAATGTGGGACTACAACTCATTTGGGAAAAAGTAATAAAATATGCATTTCTGGCCGCCATCTTGTATTTGTCACTTTCGGTCGACTGCTTATGCTCTTATTCGTATTTTTTGACCCCTTAAATTCGTCTCAGACTCTAATGTAGCACAAATTGGCCGATATGAA